>CM061145.1:34684834-35014834 GCA_030710495.1 Labroides dimidiatus
AGAAGACGCTCTCAGTCCATCCTCTTTGCCTGGACGGACACTCCTATAAAACAAACTTTCGAAACGAAGTTTTTTTTTTTTTTTTTTTTAAGATAATTTAAATTGATTCATAAATTTAATCTCAGAACTTTCTAACCTTATTCTTGTAAATCTATACTTCTATTCTCATAAATGTATGACTTTATTCTTGTCAAATTACGACTTTCTGCTTGTAAATCTATGACCTTATTCTTGAAATTTCTCACTTTATTTTCGTAAATCTATGACTCTATTCTCGTAAATGTATGTCTTCATTCTTGTACATTTATAACTTTTTGCTCATAAATTAACTTTATTCTCGTAAATTTGTCTTTTTGCTCGTAAACTTCTAAGCTTATTTTCATAAATCTCTGACTCTACTCTCATAAATGTATGACTTTATTCTGACTTTATTCTTGTAAATTTACGTCTTTTTCTCATAAATGTATGGCTTTATTTTTGTAAATTTTTTACTTTATTCTCGTAAATTTACAACTCTTTGCTTGTAAATCTATGACCTTATTCTTATAAATTTCTGTTTTTTTTTGTAAATTGATGACTTTATTCTTGTAAACTTACTTTTTGTTTTTAAACCTGTCCCTAATCCTCCATCATACATTTGAACTAACTCAAGGCACATGTTTTATTTTTGTTGCACCTCTACAGGAAGTTTAGGTAGATATACCTGATTACAGTTATTGAGCATAAGCTGCTGGTTGAAAAACCAGGGTGGTGGTTTTCTTATCTTTCCTGTCTTAAGCTAAGCTATGCTAACATATTGTTGGCTGTGACTCTATATTTACAGTAATGAACTGGCACATATCTTGACCCTTGGAATCTTACAAACATCTTTTTTTATTTTATTAATTGAGTCTCCTTTTTTTCCCCTGTCCCCAGATTTCTGAATTGTTATTATTTTGACTGTGATTCTCCGTCTCTATATAATCACTTTTAATAGACTTATTTTCTACCTGGCTGTAACCTGGCTAAGCACGGCTCTAACTTGAGTTCTGGGAACATAATTTCATGCTGTATTTTCAGATGACCTCATCCTGCTTGGCTGCCGGGGGCCATAAAGCTAACACAGATGCAAACTGTCATGTCGCCATAAATTTTATGTACATGTCATGTGCATGCTTATTAGAGAATTCATTGCCTTGACCCTTTAATAAGAGGTTCCAAGAAATGAGGGGCCAATAACTTGAAGTGACTCACTTGAGCTTTTTATACACTCCTAGTTATCCGGGTCAACCGTTCACATACAGGAGCGTGGACTGAACATCAGCTACACTCAGACAGGCAGCTCTATAGATAGTAAACACTAAACATTTTTACTGGTCTTTGGTATGACTATACATAAAAATACCTTGGCTGTGATGTCATTGTGTGCACTGGATTTACTGCGTAACAGTCTTCAGTTTATGTTGATCCGTTTTTAATTTTCCTTGCCTTAAGGAATCAGAGTTATTGCAGACTTTGTTGTTTCATGGCAGCCATACACGCATCAACATGTGCATGTTGCTGCCTCATAAATCTTTTCCATGATTGAGGTGTGTTCTGCCTGACAGAGCTGGCGTCACGTGTCCACGTCCTCCCAGTTTGGAGCAGCAACACATGATGCAAAAGGCTGACGTCACCTCAGCTGGAGTCTTTGGTTTACAGTCTGCCGCAGGGCGTCGAATACTTTGAGGGAGGAAACAAAAAAACAAAAAGTCAGCTTTGAAGGATGCTCAATAAGTTTATGGTTATAAATATCTAAATATAAATGATGAAGTTTCTTTTTGTTTGCAGTAAGATTACAAAATCTCTGAGGATTTTTAGAAAAATTTCTGTTCTTTTATATTAGCCTAAAATATCTGTAGCTTACTTATCGTAATATTGTATGGGCCAGCGCTATCCAAACATATCTTCATAAAATTCTATTCCTCCAGAAACTTTTTGTCAGAATGGCCCATCTTTCTCAAATTCAGTTCATTTCAATTCAGTTCAATTCAATTCAATTCAATTCAATTCAATTCAATTCAGTTCAGTTCAATTCAATTCAATTCAATTCAATTCAATTCAATTCAATTCAATTCAATTCAATTCAATTCAGTTCAGTTCAGTTCAGTTCAATTCAATTCAATTCAATTCAAATGAAAAAAAACTTTATTAGTCCCTGGGGGAAATTCAAGACACACAGAGCAGGACATAACAAGAGTGCAAATTTTTTTTTAACTTCAATTAAAATGAAAAGTGTCAATTTAAGTACAAAGTAAAGCTAAAACTTAACTTAAGATACAAAAAAATTAAAAAATTAAATAAACAGCGCTGAGAAACAGTGCTCTACATACTATACTTCCTGTTTTGCTCTGTCTGTATATTTTTAGGTTTACAATGTTTGTATGTAATTTTCAACTGGGATTTTTTTTAAAAAAAATGTAAAAACATATATTCTTACTTTGTTATTTCCACTGTAATTTATTTTAACTTTATATAATCTCTGAAGGAAAGGTTTTTTTTTGTTTTTTTTAAATCCAGACTGTATTATAACTTTATTAGCACTATCATTTTTTATCATAACTGTTTATATCATTTTTATCATTCTTTGTTTCTTTTTTTCTTTGTTTTTTTCTTTTTTTCTTTCTTTCTTTCTTTCTTTCTTTCTTTCTTTCTTTTATTTTATTTTTTATTTTATTTTAATTTTATTTTAATTTTTTTTTAATTTTATATTCTTTTATTATTATTTATTTATTTTATGTATTTTTACTGATTCTATAGTATTTATTACAAGTTATATTGATTTCATTGCACTGACTTTACTTTTACTCTTTTTAGAACTTTTCTCACATACAGATGATTATCCAGTGTTTTGTTGTTCTGTAAAGCACTTTGGGCTGCAGACTCAAATGTATGAAAGTTGCTATATAAATAAAGTTGAGTTGATTTTTGATATAAGCCCTCCTGGGTTTCTACCTCACCTGCACATGCGACTTGTATTTTGTTTTTTTATTTTCAGTTTTTTATTATTGACTCTTTTCTCTCCAAATAAAAAAAGTGTAACTAAACTAAACTCCAAGAATATATTTCTCTAAGATTTAAGGTATAAAAAATAGTGAAGTTACGTAGATAATCAAGCACCAAGGTCACATCAGCGTGTACCTTCATTTATCAGAGGGGTCTGGTGCAGCTGTTTCCACTCTGTGTTGTGTGTTAGTTGTATCGTCGATCAGGTGTTGAGACTTTGGTCGGGAGCCCTCGTGGAGTGTGAACTGAGCATGGCATGACTTCATCACCAGTATCCATCACTGCACTGACAGGCCTGTTGGTTTAACATTGCTTCAATGCTTCGTGTCTGTTCCACTGTGTCTTTAACCCCCGAGACACTCTCAGCTGTTTACTGAAACACTGAATGCACAGACCGCCCCCTGCTGTGTCGGTGTTTATGATAAAGCCCTTTATTTAACTTAAGTGTCTCTTCACCTGGTCTGTTTGAAGACGGGCAGTAAAAGATAAATAAAATATTTGCATATTGAATTCTGTGAATTCAGGCCTGCAGAACTGATGCAATGTTTCTATGTCGTTACATCAACCCGAATCCTTCCAAACCTCCCGAATCCAACACCTCGTATCCCTGCCATTCATGTCCCCCTCAATCTATCACACTGATGCATTGGCAGCTTGCAGAAGGTCACCACGCAAGGCTTCTTAACCCCTTGTTGCAAGGGTTGGTTTTTCCCAGCGCACCTGCTTGTAGCAGCACATTACAGCGGCCGAGCACTTTACACCGATCCCGCTAAGACCCTCGTCTGTCATCCTCGCTGATTAAGTGGAAAGCGCTACATTGTAGCTCTGGCCAGGTCTCATATCTCTTGCCTGAGGCTTGTTTTCATGTGGCTTGTAAAGATGCCACTCTTACCTCCTATTAATCATGGGCCTCTTTCTCCTGCTACATCCTCACTTGCTGACAGCATAGATTCAGAGTGATGCTGTTGCAGATTGTCAAATTACACGCAACATGACAAGGGGAGCTGCAAGGCATGCTTCTGGTATGCTTATCACTGCTGCTGTTGGTCTTTTTATTGCATTTTTACACACATTTTGATCTGTGTTAAATTTGAATGCTTGTACGGTTTGACTTTTGACTTCAGCTGCGAGCTTTCTGCAGCGAGATGCTGGCGGAGGAATTCCTCGCACAACTACGCGCTCCGGCTCTGTGTTCTCTGAAGCAAACTCCTGGCCTGGCCCTCAGTTCTTGAGGCCGGTGATGACACACATGCTCAGCGGACAAAGTGCCAAGGACCACCCGGGCTTTAGGTGTCCTGACCTTGGTGCTTAGGTATGACATATAACAACACAAGGGGAGAATGAATCCCTGTTATGCTGCACAAGGGTTCAAAGTGTTGCCTGTTCGAGGGTGAAGTTTAACACATTACCCGTACGGCTAATAGCTTTGTTTTTCTACTTCTTCTATACTTTAAATTAAAGAGAGAAACTGGATGGATGGACGTGAGTAGCGGGATGTGAGTGTGCGCACTGTATCCTGCTCTGTAATCGATGAGAAGTTGAAGGAGTTGAATCTCTGAAAATGTAGAACGCAAATTTACCGAGAAAAATGTATCACTCTGTCCAATCCCATATCAAAGAAGAACAAAATAGCAGCAATGCCATCTCTCCGTTCGTGACATTCTAGTGAAATGATGATAGATTTACAGCGGCTCCTTTCGTTTCTCAGCTATTTGAGGTATCTGCTAAACAGATTGTTGCATTGATTTCTGGGAAGACAGATGGTGGTGCGTCTGCTTCAAGACAACAGAAGGAATGAGGAATTGTTAAGCTCGGTAGATCAAATTCAATATAGTAATGACCTTAGGGTACATTTTTATTGCACTTAGGTGCATACGATCTCAAAGACATATTTTCAGTAGCTTTGTTTTCTTTCTGGCTTCAGTTGAAAGTACCCAAAGCGGCGTGAAATGCTTGAGAATGATACAAAAATACCATAATTGTCTGCCAAAGCAATGAGAAAAACCTTGCGAATCCGTCTGTTTGCATCGGTGGGGTGTTAAAATGGTCGGGCGCACAATTATTTCTCTCAGGAATCTCTTATTATCTTGATTTTTCTCTCTCCAAAAGACATAAATCAGCTTTAATGCTCCGAGACTTGCGATATTTTGCCATCTGTTTAACATGCAACTTTGATCAAATCATAAAGTTTTGTGTGCCTTTAAAGTTATATTATTGTACCATCGCAAGCTTCATATTTCAAGTTTGACAGTGGTGTGTGTGTTTGCTGTTGTCAGGACAGGGGTGCTGACTGATGAAACATTTTGTTAACAGGCTATTTTGATTAAGATTTTTCTTAAAGGCAGGGTTGGTAATCGGAATTAGATAGAATTTTTGTTATTCTGGTTAAAATGATCTTTATGTCCTGATGTCAATCAATGCAGGATGTGTTCTTAAAGTAGAGTGAAAAATATCTGCTGTCCACAGCAGGAGTAAACCTGGAAAAACACCAACCAATCCTAGTGATTAGGATCCAATTTATTGAACCAATCAAATCCCATCCTGCTGTTCTGCCCGCCTCCGTGCATTTCTCCGGCCCTGATTCAGGAGGGAGGGATCCAAGTACGCTGGAGAATGGCAGAAAAACCATCTATACCCTGATTACTGGTAACGTGGTGCAAACAAAAACAATGTGCTGAGGACCAGTTTGAGTCTGTGGTTTGGAATCAGTCACCATCATATGATCACAAATCAGTGGCGCTCGTGCATGTGAGCAGCGGCGTCGTTTTGGAGGAGCTCCAAGTGTGGGAGGACGGGGGCTAAACAGAGTCCTGAGGAGATGCTACATTCAAATTCATGCTAGTTTTCCGTGACTACCAACCCTGCCTTTAGGACATGTGCAGAGACACCACTGAAGTAGACCATCAATAATCAGCTATGTTCTCCTTCTCCAGCTGTTGGCCTTGTCCTAACATTGAAACATGTTTGTTATGTCTTCATTGTAATTGATGCAGTCAAAACTGCTGACTCAAACAGGGTGTATTTAACTCTCCCATAGTTTAAACATGAATATAAAGAAGCAATACGTGATTTCCACACTAAACATGCAGATTTTTAAATTGCTACATATTCATATAAAATTCCTCACAACCACAAGATCTTCATGAGATCTTGATAAGATGATGAGGTCGTCACATCTAGAATCGATTAACTGGTTCATGACATGTTTAGGGCCTCAAACACCAAGGTCTGCCCATAACTCTTTCTCCAGAAGGCTAGCCAGTCAGAGGGAAGTGGGTTTGTAGAGCAGCTTAAAAACAAACAGTTTCAGATCCTGAAATAAGAGTTTTCTAAACCACTGATGTGAGACTTTATAAAATATGGGTGTAGTCTCTGACATCACCCGTCTGTTCCTGATACAGAGCACAGAAGCCAGCTGTTGGCGAGGTCCATATTGGAAATGAGGTGGGTTTTGAGCTGACTTACAAAGAGCCATAGGGTGCCAGCTGTGCCTCTGATTGGACAAACTTAATATCTTCTAAACCAGAGTGTTAGGAAATAATTCACTCCATGTACAGTCTAACAGTGAAAAAAGCAATTCAGACACTTGATGTACTACAACTTTTAACAGGCTTCATTTTTCTAAACTGGATGCTGGCTCTTGAACTGAGTGCCGATAAGAAGCTGGATGCCCCTTTCTTCTTTAGAGTGGAGAACATGGTGTTCAAAGCTTTTCGTCTTTGGATGGATCTGAGAGTGCGTCGTCAAACTATGTCCATGGATATCAGTTTTTGGAGGTGATTTTCAGCCCATGCGGTCATTTCCACTACAGAGTCATGTCAGTGTTTAACATGCAGGGCGCCAAAGATTGGTCTGTTTTGTAAAGAGATTTCTCCTGGATATCTGACTCTGAACTTTTAATGTTGCTTGTGTGTCCTGCTGTATTTCTGTCTCTTTGACCATTTTGCTCTGTTCATTTCTGTTTTTTGTCCTTTCCTTTAACCCGTCTTTCTCGGTCACGCAGATGGCTGGTCAATAATTATTCCAGTTGTATTTAAGGTCTCTGCATTAAAATGGAAGCTTTTTCTTTATGATAACATAACTATAATTTCATTTTCACAGTAAATAAAAAGTGTTTTGGAACACTCCAGAAGTAAACTATTATTCTCTAACGACTTATATAACATGGAAACATATGCAAGAAAAAATTGGCTTTTGACAATTTACTGTAATCATTTAAAAAAAAAAAATAAAAGTACCGTACCCTGTGATTGGCTGGCGACCAGTCCAGGGTGCACCCCGCCTCTCGCTCTAGGTCAGCTGGGATAGACTCCCAACACCCATGACCCTGAACAGGAGAAGTGGTATAGAAAATGAATGAATGAATGATGAATGAAAAGTACCGTAATTTTTGGACTATTGGGCGCACCTGAATATAAGCGGCACCCACTAAATTTAAAAAGAAAAGAAAAATGTCTCCATATACAGGCTGCACTTGTCTATAAGCCACAGGTGTCCACTTTGTAATATGGAATATTTACACAGAATCATGTTACACAGACAGATATTTAAACTTTTAATAGAATAAATGTTTGTTTTTTTTCCGAACGGTGCCTTTAACACGTCTGGTTACACAGTAACCTAACAGAAAAGTCATCGATCACTCTTCATCTTCCTACAGTGCACTAAAACCATCTTCAGTCATCTTCTTCAGTGTCTGAAATGAACAGCCTCAGAATTACATCATAAAACACTTTCTAAGTCTCTCTTCTTCGACCGCAAGATTGATTGGCTTTTAAGGCAGGGTTGGTAGTCACTGAAAAGTAGCATGAATTTGAATGTAGCATCTCCTCAGGACTCTGTTTAGCCCCCACCCTCCCACACTTGGAGCTCCTCCAAAACGATGCCCCCACTCACATGCACGAGTGACCATATGATCATGACTGATTTAAAACCACAGACTCAAACTGGTCCTCAGCACATCGTTTTTATTTGCACTATGTTACCAGTAATCAGGGTATAGGTAGTTTTTCTGCCATTCTCTAGCGTATTTGGATCCCTCTTGGTTATTTTAAGAACACATCTTGTATTGGTTGGCATCAGGACATAAAGTTCATTTTAACCAGTATATTAAAAAGTGAATCCAAATTGGATTACCAACCCTTCCTTTAACTTAAAAGCTGCATCATACACATTTCTTTGCATGTTTTCCATGGTGGGGGTTTGTGCATGAAGCCCAAAATGACTGATCAGAAAAATTTAGTTTGAGTGCGTTTGATTTAATTCGAACAGTTTCATTGGTCCACTTTGACGTGTTCTGTAATTTCATTGGTCTGATGTGAGGCTAAATGTATTGGCGGTAAGCCGGTGGAAATCCATAAATTAGCCACAGGTTCAAAGTGTGTGAAAAAAGAAGTGGTTTATAGTCCAGAAATTACGGTAATTATAACTTAAGGTTTTTTTTTTACTACACTGAACAGAAATGGATGTTTTAGAAGAAGAAGAAGAAGAAGAAACTTTATTTGTGTAGCACCTTTCACAGATAAAATCACAAAGTGCTTCACATAGAGCAAGAAAACCAAAAATCCAATAGAACAATAAGAACACGTCAACCAAAAGCTTGTCTAAATAAAAATGTCTTTAGATGTTTCTTAAAGGAATCAGTTAATTCAACCATACAGCCTGAAAGGACAAATCTCGTCTGGTTTTGAAGTGGATCTTTGGGACCATGAGGAGGTTTTGGCTCATGGACCGAAGGGTGCGTCCAGGGGTGTAAGGGCACAACAGAACGACTAAAATTTTAAATGAAATCAATTTGAAATTTGAGAAGCCAGTGCAAGGAAGCTCTTGAGAAGCTAAGACTGACTAATGTAAACGAGAAGAAATAAAAGCATAAATCACCATTTCAAGATCAGAGTTTGATAGAATTGGTCTTAATTAGACGATGTTGTAATTTGAGAAATAACAGGAACAACAATTTAACATTTACGTTCAAGTGTCTCCAGAGATTTTTTGAAACTAAGAAAATAAATCTTAACGTGAAATCATTCTTCATGAAGTTTCTTGACTGACTGCTTTGAGGTAGTGGACCAACTATGAATTAAATGGAACATGCACAATGTGGGAACTACTACAACCAACTAGAGTGTCCAACATCTTAGAGTGCCCACTCCGTCCCTGAACATGTGGGAACCTTAAGGGGCTATTCATCCCCATGACAGAGAGTGTTTGAGGTGTGTGCTCCAGTGACCTCAGGGTCACATGCCGTGTAAAGAGGCCATGCAGTTATGTTTAAATCAAAACATGGACAATCAGACATGGATGGATGGAGGGGGGGAAGGAGGGGAGAAATCAGGGGTAGAGGTGAGCTCGTTCTTCAGTCATGGTCAGATGAGAGAGAGCTTGTTGGTGGGTGTGAGCAAAGATTTCAAATATGTTGAAGAGACACGTATGTTATCTTTTCTCCCCGCCGCTTTCTGTCAAGCACCTCCCCTTGCACGGTGTTGTCAGCAGTTCATCCCAGGCCCTGCCAGGAGCTGCAAGGGTAAATGGGGGGAAATCTGATCCATATGGTGGCACTATAAAGCTCACCGCTGGCTTTCAGGCTCCATCAAAACCTGGTCAAGGCTTGATCATTCCTCATGACTGACATCCTCCTCTCACACCTGGCCACTATGATTTGAGCTCTCAATTCTCCCCAGCAGCGATATTGGACTGAGCCCGGGGTCTATCGGCAACAAGCCTTAAAGTTATTACCTCTGTTCAAGGTACGTTCAAGGGGTGGGGGTGGGGTGGGGTGGTTAATGATGTTAGCAGGTTATGGGCAGTTACATCTAAGGATAAAGAGATGATGAAGAATATTTGGTTCAAGTAAATCCATTTATCCATCTATCCATCTATCCATCTATCTATCTATCTATCTATCTATCTATCTATCTATCTATCTATCTATCTATCTATCTATCTATCTATCTATCTATCTATCTATCTATCTATCTATCTATCCAGCGTTTATGTTTCTTAGATATGAAGTTGCTGGGCCAGGCGGTTTTCCTTCTTTTGCTCGTGGGAATCTGGTGTCAGAACAACCGAAATGCTAAAGGCGGTGCAAAGTCCAACAAGAAGTCTGGTGGGAATCAAGGAGGTGATGTTGTCCAGCCCTCCCCTGTGGTTGATCTGACTCCTGAAAGTGCTGAAAGCATGAGAAACACTGGTGGCTCAGCTGAAGCGGAACGGGAAGGTGCTTCAGGAGCTCAAGCAGCTGGACAACAGACGGACGATATGAGGCTTCACTTCCTAAAGAACGCCCAGGTTACATGTAACGATGGAACTGCAGCTGGGTGAGAAATCCACATTGTTGTTTCTCTTTGGATGGAATGAAACTGTTTTCTTTTGGTACCAAATATTAATATTACCTTGCATTAGTGTGTCCATACATGGATTTGTATTTTTACCATCTCTTGCTTCCTGTTTATTTGTGGTTCCACAGGTTTTACCTAAAGGAGTTCAGAGGAAGCCGCCGATGGCTGTTATTTCTGGAAGGTGAGTATTTAAAACCTCAACTGGTTAATTTAGTCCCCAAAGGTCAGCTTGTTTTGGCATGATGCCCCCGTAGGAATTTTGATGGGGATGTCATCTTGTGTTTATCTCCTTTTTTGGACGCTTCCTGTCACTCTGATAGACTTTCAATGGGAGATAATTGAGTGGATCGTCCTCCAGCGCACTGAACATAGAACAGGTGTGCAGACGACTGTAAAAAAATATTTACCAGGTTCAAACAGCATTCTTTAACAGGGCTTTGATAAATGACTTCATGACTCGGAGCCACCGTACAGACTTGAACATTGTTTTTACCCTAATTGGCAGCCAATAAGCAGGTAAAGATAAAAGACTATATTTTGACAGTCTCATCATGTATGGTGGTAAGTAGACCAGGTTACAGGTGCATTCCTTTCTCTCCATTCCTCACGCTCCTCTGTGATGGGCTAACAAGGGTCCCCCCCTTGGTCTTCATTATTTTTAGGTGGCTGGTGCTGTTACAGCAAAGAGACCTGTGATTCCAGATACCAAATTATACCCCGACTAATGAGCTCAACAGGCTGGCCCCAAACAAAAAGAGGTAGGTCAGACGGCCATGAGTAGCATGTCACGTGTTTGGCACTGATAGAATCACTTGTTCTATGTAAAAATGACACAAAAGCACATCCGTCTGATCTCTGACTGCTTGATTTATAGGGACTGGAATTTTGTCCTCTCAAGCAGAAGAAAACCCACACTGGCATAATGCAAACATCGTGTAAGTTCTTGTTTGTCCTCACTATTAGACATTAATCAATACCAGAATAAAGAACACAATTAAGGACATTTAAAGTCGATGTAAAGCAGAAATAAATTTGTGTTGTGAGTTTGTCACATAGACTGTATATAGAATGGACACTGTGGCTTTGCTTTTTACCATTGAATGGTTTTGAAGCCAAAAAACTTCATGGATAACAGCAATTATTATATTTTATATTAAATATGCAATTTGATTAAACAACTGCACATTCTGGTGGATCAACCATCACAGAGACATAAAAAGTATTTAGGAAATCAGAAATATATTGATAATTTAGGGGAGCGGGTGCAAACAACTGACCATGACAAATTTAACTCTAATAAGTTTAAGAACTGTATATGTAACATTTATATCTTCACGAGTTACATATTTTCTGTTCCATGAATAATTCATTCAGAATTTATGTAATAATAATAATAATAATATTAATAATAATAATAATAATAATAATAATAATAATAATAATAATAATAATAATAATAATAATAATAATTTTTATTTAGATTGTGTTTTTCAAGAACTCAAAGACACTTTACAATTTTTAAAACCAGTACAAACAATAAAAACAGGTTAAACTAAACAAAAAACAGTACAATCATAAATTAAATTTAAGAAGCTAAATTTATTATACGACTGTTTCAATAGTTTATATTAATTTCTGAATTTACAACTATTAAAACCAATTACACTTTGGAAAATCGTTCAGGAACCAGTATCAAAGTGCAGGTATCGGTAGAGGTATTGATAATTTTTGATTGATACCCAGCCCTACATCTGATTGACAGGACTCAAGCAGGGGGGGGGGGGGGGGGGGGGGTAAAGTGCACATGAGTGAAGTGAGTCAGAGAAACAGAAACTTAAGTATCAATACTATCACACAAGTTCTGATCAGTACCAATACCAAAGTTGGTATCAATATATCAATATTTTGAATCGATCCGTCCATCACTACTGAACACAGAAATTTTGAAACACAGTTTGTGAAGCTTAGCTTCCATAGTTAAACCCTAAATGGTTAAATAGCTTTGACATTTTATAAGGAAATACATTTGTGACCTCTTGTCTGAATTTGCTTCACACAGACTTTAAACTTAAAAATTGGCAGGTAACAGGTCTGTTCTGTCTAAATCATAGATCTTAGAGCTAATTTTATTGGTGTTCATTGGTATACCCTTCTTTAAGCTCTGTTTTGCTTTTCTCAGCTGCTTACTTCTCCCTAAGTTCTGTGAACTAAACTGCTCGCTGTGTCTGAGGACAATTGCTGAGGATGCTGAAATAGTCAAACTAAGATTTGCAGGCTTTAAAACTCATAACATCAACACTCCCATCAGACTACATCCTAAAGAAATAAAAGAAAGTGACAATATTGAGTTTATGAGTGGAAAATGCATCCTTTCTACATCCGACACACTGACGCAGAGTTTTGCGACGTCAGCGCTTCCTGTTCTGATCTCATCAGTAGCTTGAAATGCACAAGTCTGCAATTCCCAAATATACAACAGAATAAACTCACTGCAGTCTGAGTTAGTGTAACAAATGTGATTGTCTCTTATTTCTGCAGATTCATCCCGTATTGTTCCAGTGATGTATGGAGCGGCACTGGGCCTGCTCCAACTCCTCCTCCCAGGCAACGACAAGGCAGAGAAAAAGAAAGAGAGAGAGCTATCAATGCAAGTAAGATTCTCCTCATCATCATTCAACAATTGCAAAGTTTATTTCACTTTTGGTTATTTGTGGAAATATACTGCCCTGAATGTCTGTTTTGTTTGATTATACAAAATGATATGTGTATTTTAATTATTAGCAGATTATACCTTTATGGGATCGCTGATCATCCAGGAGGTCATCAAAGACCTCATTCCTAAAGGAATCAAGCAGGCCAAAGTCATCATGCTGTCTGGCACGAGGTGAGTTTTTATCAGCTTGACTTCTGTTGCTGGCACTGTGACATGCTGACTTCAGCTTCTGGGTTGGAGCCAACGTCCTTTCTTCTCTTTGGACCGCCTCCATGCTTAACATTACACTAGGCAGGCTTTATTCTGGGTGCAACCTGATGTCGACAGTAAAGACATTTACAGTCAACTGTTAACAATGACATAATGTCTATTCATGGTTTACATTTCTCCCAGGTTAGCAAGCTGCTTATTTGGACTTCCTCTAGTCCTAAAGTGGATGCACCGACAGCAAAGCAGAATCATTTGTTGACTTTCAGTCCTGTTTTTTCTTTTGTTATATTTCTGTTATTTTAAAGTCTTTTGTACGGTGGCCCTGAGAGCTCACAGCACTGCAACTTAAAGGCAGGGTTGGCAGTCATGTAAAACAAGCATGAATTTGAACGTAGCATCTACTCAGGACTCCATTTAGCCCCTTACACCCCTACACTTGGAGCTCCTCCAAAACAACGTCTCCACTCACATGTACGAGCGCCGCTGATTTGCAACCACGTGATTGTGACTGATTCAAAACCACAAACTCAAACCGGTCCTCAGCACATCTTTTTGCACTACGTTACAAGTAATTGAGGTATAGGTAATTTTTCCACCATTCTCCAGCGTACCAACATATTTGATGTATCCTTGATCCCTCTTGGTTATGCACACTGAATCAGGGCTAGCGCACACCAGCAAAATGTATTGGATCCCAAACGCTTGTATTGGTTGGCGTTTTCCCAGGTTTACTCCTGCTGCAGCGGATATTTCTCACTCTGTTTTAAGAAAAAAATCATGCACTGATTTACATCGAGGCTTAAATATCATTTTAACCAATAATAATGGACATGTGCATCACTTTTAAGTGTCTTCTGGAAACACTACTGCTGTGTTGTGGTCAATTTGCAGTGCGCTTTTCTAATGTGTTGTGTTTTGGTCTTTGGAGCGTGTTTTCTAAATTCCGCGCATGTTTCGTCAAATTGATAAAGATGTTTCCTTAATTTGTTCTGGGTTTTTTTTTCTTGTGTTCTCTTAAGCTGCAGTGCTGTGAGCTTTCAGGGCCACCGTACTTTTATAACAGATCTCCTTTAGGCAGATTTCTGAGGGTCAACTGCGGCTGATTTTAGTCAGTCGCCCTTCATTTGGAAGGTTGGGGGTTCGATTCTAAGACACTTATCTCCAAACTGTCCCGTTACAAAGCAGCCCCTGCCATCAGTCACTGCATGTACTGTGGATGGGTGATTACAAATGTAATCTAAAGAAAATACAAAACAAATACAGTTTATTGTTTAGTTTCTAGGCCTGAATGTTCTGTCTGATGTCTCCTATAAATGTGTCAGTCTCAAAGCAAAGCTCACTGGCTTTTCTTGTCCTCTTTGCAGTGCTGGGGGCACAGGCGTGTTGTTGAACATTGACAGGGTGGCCAGTCAACTGGCACAACTCGGGGCAGAAACTCAAGTCCGTGGCCTTGTGGACTCTGGGTGGTTTCTAGAGAGCCAACAGCAGAGGTCTCCCAATTGCCCTGAGACTGTTTCCTGCTCGCCTGAGGATGCTATCAAGATTGGACTCCGGTAAAGTTGTGCAGCTTTTCGTCAACTCTTACAGATTAGATGCACAGACACATTTTCGAGGCTTGATAAAGTCTTCAAAGTTAGCTGTCTGTAGCTATCATATGTGTGATTAGAAGTTCTTTGACTTGTTCATGGGTTTGAAGAGACTGAACAATAAATCCTTGTGTATTAAAGTGACCATGTTTTTCTCTCAGGCTGTGGAATGGGGTCGTGCCTGATCGATGTCGGCAGCTCTATAAGAGAGGGGAGGAGTGGCAGTGCTTCTTCGGCCACAGACTGTACATGACTTTGTCCTGTGAGTACCAGCTGGTGTTTTTAAAGTTTGTGATATTGTAATCAGCAAGCAATGGAAGCCCTTAAAAAGTCACATGGTTCTTGTCGGTCCAGTATTCCTTATCAGCTGACCAATGGTCCTTTTGGATAGTTCTGCTCCTTATTACAGTTTTTTCTCAGTTGCTTTGGTGCATCTCTCACATCACTATTAACATTTGAACAACAGTTGCATTTCTCAAAATAATTAGAACAAACTGTAAAATGGATAGTTCATTCCTTGAAAGCGAATATTCATGTCAACAAAAGTGTCGGAGGGGGCTTTCACACCAACATCGTTTTGTCCGGACTTTCTGACTTTTCTGTTTCCTGAAACCTCCCCTGGACCTTGGTCCGAACCAAACAGTCAGACCTTAGTCCGACCAAAAGTGGTGGTCTCAGTCCGGACTAAACAGGACCACGGTCTGGTACATGCCCAGTGTGAAAGCATTATTTTGAAAGGTTCGGACCTTCGTACTGATCCCAGGATTACACACTTTCTCCTTCTTTCCTGTCCACAACGAAAGTTGTCATCTAACTATATACCTCATAAGAGGCATTATGTACAATTCTTCAAGTTGTCGCTGTTAGTGGTCTAAAAACATCAATAATATGAAAGCTGGTATGCCGATTTCATTCATTGTTGACAAAATTAAATTCCCGCTCAACATGTTGACGTCAGACACCCGCCGGCCAAATGACCAATCAATGTAAACTACAGAGACACGCAAAGTATGCAGTTGATGACGGTATCACGTAGGTTTGTCATTTAAGTTTGGTTAATCCATTTGCAGTAACAACAGTGTGAAACCATAACAGACCGAACCAAATGTATACAATGTAACAAAAACACAGATTTCGGTCTGGACTTTCAGGTGTGAAAACACCCCGAGTCATCAAGATAAAAGGTGCTGACATCATCATTTGTGAACAAGATAGTCAACTGTCTCAGTCATGTTTTCATTATGACAGTTTACTCTGTGTTTACAAATGCAAAAAAAAAACAAAACAAAAACATTTTACTGCATATGCTCTTTGCAATTCTAATTTGTTCACAGCATTGTGCAAAAGAAAAACACACATCAGAAACACCCTCTGGGTCCCAACATTTGGCTGCACCCTTTAACCAGCCTCATCCATCGTGAGGCTGTGACTAACAACATGGTCCACACTTGTAACCCTATTTTCATCAGGAACGAGCCTATCTAACTTGGCTTCTTCTGTCTCTTCAAACTTTGATGTCAAAGCAAAAGTCAAGGTCAAGGCGTCTTTATTTGTCTCCCTTGGGAGAAATTTGTCACTGCAGAGGGGTCTGCTGCACAGACAGCACACTCATCACCAACTCCTCACACATTCATAAATGAATAGAGATCTATAAAATACATTATACAATATAAGAAGGAAAAAGTGCATTCAAGCATCTCATTGCAATGTCAGTCAGTGTCACATGAGTCCAGTCTCTCTTCTCTGTCCATCCAGAGCAATCTGCTCATTAATGAGCTTCACTGACAGCGGGATGAACGAGTGTTTGTATCTGTTGTTTACACAGAGGAACCCTGTACCTCCTCCCTGAGTTCAGGAGTGAAGCACATGAGATGTATCAGATAGAAAATTGTCTAAATGGCTGAGGGTTGTTTGTTCAAACAGGTCTTGTGGGGTTGAAGGTGCAGCCACACCAATGGTTCTTCCTGCTGATTTTATCAGATTCAGTATCTGGGTTCAAGATTTAACAGTTAGGTTGCCAAACCAGCTAGCAACGTCATATTGTAACACAGACTCAGCTGTTGATTCCTCTTGGTAGAATAATCAACAAACTCTCCATTATGTTTCATAGTTACGCTGACGATGCTAATTTTTACCTGTTAGTGATGGTTAGGGGTGCACCAATATGGAAATTTTGGCCGATACCGATATATCTGATATTAATATTTCTGTTATGGTCGATCACCGCTATTCACCAATATCGATATATGTTTAAAAAAATAATGTTTCTGAGATGATAAAATTTTGTACAGACTGAAAATCATGCGAACTGATTTTTTTATGTCTTTATTTTCAAAAGGTGTTTCACTTTCAAATAAGAGCATTACAGGGCTACCATAAACACAAGTAACCAACACTGTTACTTTTTAGCAACCCTCACAACTTGTAGCAAGTGTGTAATTAAAGGCAGATGTCTGTCTAACATGAGTCTGGTTCTGTCCGAGGTTTCTGCCCGTTAAAGGGAAGTTTTTCCTCTCCATTGTAACTTGCTAAATATTGCAAAGGTCTGTACTCATGGTGGGTTAAGATGAGATCAGACTTCTTATCTTGTCTTGATGTTTGGTCTCTGTTAATAATTTTTTTTTTTTATCATTTACAGGTGTAGACCTGTTAACACTTTTGGAAAGCATCTTGAGATAACGTTTGTTATGAATTGGCGCGATATAAATAAAGATTGTTTGATTGATTGATTGAATTAAACTCACAAAACTCCTTTGAGAAAGTCTGGATCATAAATAACAGACAGGATCATCAATCGAAATAATATCCTGACAGTTAGCTTAACAAACTTACCAGTATCCATGGTAACCCCCTGCAGACACATACACAAACAGCAACAAGACGAATATAAATTTCGGTTGTTAATATCAACCCAGTTTTACTCATTTGACTGATACCGATACCAATATTGATGCCGATGTATCGTGCATCCCTTGAGATGATTTCAAACCATCAGTTTTCTAGCTTCATGGCATTCAGCACAGCATCTCCCTCCTCCTAGGATTGTGTTCTTGGCAGGGTGATAACAATATGCTATTTTCAAGTTACTCCCGTATGTCTCCGCAGAGTCCTCAGCTGGTCCAAAAAGCTCTACCCTGCATGCTTACAAGAACTCAAATTAGAGTTAGACTGTAATCTTGCTGTTTCAACTGCTCTGCACTTGATTCCTACAAAATTTAAAGTGTAATCTAAAAACAATAACAGCTGTAACCAATCAGACTGGTTCTATCTGAGGTTTTTGCCCATTTAAAGGAAGTGTTTGCTTATTGATCACATTTATAATCACACTGATTTGAGCGAGTCAGATATCCTTCCTTTTTCTTCCTGCAGCTCCCGTCTTTGTGGTGCAGTGGCTGTTTGACGAGGAGCAGCTGAGGGTGGAAAACATCTACATGGGGGGACAGAGTCTGTCAGAGGAGCAGTGGCAGTACATACGAAACCTGGGCAGGCTGCTCAAAACTTCGCTGAGAGATGTCACGTAAGTTTCAGAAACCTTTTTACAAAGAGCTGCTTTTCATCATAAGTGATGCAAAGATAAATACAACAGATGGATTATAACTGTGTTGGCTTGTGTTGTTATTTCTAGGGCTGTTTTTGCTCCTTCCTGTCTCTCCCACACGATGATTACGAGGAGGTAGGATTGATATTTGTCTGTTTGGGTTGTGTGGTAATTATTTATACTTCATGTACACCCTTTTCAGACCTGTCCCTGCATATCATCATCTGTACACTGTGAGCTCATGCTGCTGTTTTTGTCCACCTGTCGTCACCAACATCCTTCATGTTACCAAATGCTACTTCGCACTTTCCCTGACCCCAGAGTGCCCCTGGGTCACACTCGACCTTTAAGAGTCACTGCAGCTAGGTCTGCAAAATCAAGTCACTCATTTAGGTTGAAGATTTATGATTTATTATTTGAGCTGAGCTAAAAGTCTGAAATCATTTGGTATTTGGTATTCATGTCCTTTTTATATGTATTTAAAGGGACAGTGCATGTAAATTAACATCTCATCATAGCCTCTATGTAAATATGCCAGAGTTAAGCCTGATTTATGCTTGACGCATCTGCAAGGTCCCTGCGGTTTGGTGCGGAAAAATGACATCATTTTAACAGCCTTGCCCCCTCGTCCAGTCCTTTTCGCGCAGAAAATTTCCACATCGCTCACCTCCGAAAATTTCTAATCACTCAGTTTCAATCAAGATCCCTTTGATAAGCATGTAATGAACAATTCCTGGCGAGAGAAGAGGAATTTGTGAAAAAAAAAAGTAGTTAACAGCCTCTTCTTCTCTAGTTTAGACCTGTGGTAAATGTGTGTTTGTGATACACTGCCCCCTGCAGTTTGGGAACAGACACCGCGCGGAGTGTGAAAAAGTATAAAAGCCACACGCGGTCTCTTTTGTGGATCTGTGTCCAATTTCCGTGTGTCATGTTCCTGTGGAATTAGCCCTTTAGCCATCAGGCTAGTTTTCATCTGCAGTGCCTGGCAGGCCAGAGCAGAGTTCATAGAAAAGGATTCAAGGTACAAATCCAAACATCCTGATAGCATAAAAATAAAACATACGAAGTTACAATGACGCCACCTAATATAAGGTGAACAGAAAACATTTAAAGTCTTTTCACTGGATGCTTCAGGATATTTTCCCAAAACTGTCATGAAGAGAAGCAGATACCGAGTCATTAATGTCAAACAGTCAGTGTGTTTGAGCTCACAAGTTGGCGAATGATCTAAAGAATCAGTGATCCACAGATCGAGATTAGGTTTGTGGTGACAGCTGGGAGGCTGGGAACCTTGATTCTTCAGACTAAAGCAGCAACCTTAAGCTTGACTGACCCATAGTCTCTACATAGAATGGACAGCGTGGCTCCGCCTTTTACCATAGTACGATTTTGAAGCCAAAAAACTTCCGTCACAGGAGCTGCCACTCTGGGAAAATCTGACTGGAAGCGGGTGAGAAAAGTAATTTAACTTTTTCTTTTGACAGTCTAATCTCTTCTTAACTCTCCTTCCTGACGTATTTTATTATTCCCGGAAAAAAACTACACAAGAACGGCAGCTGTCAATCATTGTTAAACAAGACGTAAAACCCTGTTTTTAACCTCTAATAAGAAATGAAAAGAAACATTTCAGAAAATAAAGAGGACTTGAACACAATGCAGCCCAATAATATCTTAATATCACCACAGCATACGGATGAGAGAAACATTTTACGAGGTTTAAAAAATGTTTAAATTTTGACCACAGCCCATCTGGAATGAATAGAGAGTGGGAGTTTTTGACTTGTACTGCAGCCAGCTACCAGGGGGAGCAGTTTTTGTGGTGACCTCAGTTTGAGCCGAGTAAGATGACGGCCATTTTTTAAATAATAATAATAATAATAATAATAATAATAATAATAACAATAATAATAATAATAATAGGCACAAGTTTTTGTGGCTGTACGTTCCAGGTTGATCCTTGACAATTAAAAAGCCTTTAATTTACTGAAAGCTTCTTTTTTTCCCCCCTGATATTTTCCACTTGGTCTAACTTCTTTTTCTGTCTCTTCATGATCTCAGTAACTGGAAAACTTTCCAAGTTAAAGGCAACTCGCTGCCACGTGCCTTGCACTGCTGGGACAGAAATCTGGAAGCAACCCGCAACAACAGAACCCCAGCTAAAGGTTGTCCTTTTCACCTGTTGGACTCCTGCCAGTGGCCCCAGTGTAACCCAACTTGCCCAGCCTTGGTGGACCAGGCCACACAGCAAGAGCTCACCCTGCTCCAGATGCTGGTAGCCATGGGTCTTGACCTCCAGAGGCTGGGCCTGGATCCCCAGGGAGAGGACGATTCTCTGGCCAGCATGGGCAGCAATGGTGGCTAACATGTTTTGCTACTGAAGAGAAAAGAAGCTAAGGCTTAACATGGGAAAATGTGATGAAATTTTGATATAACCACACAAATAGGACAGAAATATTGTAACTGTGCCTCATGCTGCTCAGTATTCCATCATGCTTATTTCTGTATAACTGATAACTTGACTGATGAGTGTGTTCTTGTGGTTTAGCTGTCCCTCTACTGAATGCTAAAGAAAATGCTAATGGTACTGGATGAAAACCTTTTTTTTTGAGCAGAAACAGAATGCGTCAGTCCAGACACCTTCATTCTGATCACTCTACATTAAAGTCAAAGTCCAGAACATGGCTGTAGAGCTGAATGCTGTACTTACCGAGTAACATTTGCACTCTATAAACTGTATTTGTAAGAGCTATGACCATTGCTTTACTGCGGGAGAAGTTCATGATATTTTTGAGTTTTCAGATCCTGGTTTTTTATAAAAACAAAATGAGTAAGAGCATTCAAAAACTCAAATTAGTTAAAAATCATATTGCGCACACAGCTCCACTGACGTGTGATACTTTTGGTCTGTTTCTCCTTATGCCATGCTAACTTATACATATAGAGATATATTAAATAATATATAGAACATATTTTATGTGCATGTCAGAGAAAAACTCGATTATGTTTTTTTTTTTCTTTTTCCTTTTTTTTTTTTTTTTTTGGTGCTGGCCAGCAGGAGTTTTACTTTTTGAAATGTGATGTGCAATAAAATAAAATCCTCAAAAGACGACACAACCTTGTGCGGAACCAGTGAAATATGCTGACCTGTAACAGATGATGGCTTTTAACACCTGTGCTGGATTCAACATTAAAAAGTATTTAGAAATAAAAAGAAGCATGGCCTTCAAACTGAATATCAGTGAATACTTGTTGCAGGAAACTTTCAGCTGTCAGTCTGGAGAGCAGTACAACATTTTTGTACAACTGCAGAAGACTTTATTTATTTCTGATTTATTGACCTTTTGATCCCTTAGCATGTTAAAAAATATGCACATTTAATCCTGAGCTAAGTTAAGTACATGCTACTAACCTGAAATACATTTTCAAGAGTAATTCGGATTTATTCTGGAGCAAATCCTTAATACTTACATGCAAATTCATAACAAAGAAGGTGACAAAAGTACTTGTTTCTCCAACAATGAATGTTGAGGGCGGATTTGGACCTCTGTTTAGGGCTACCTTTGTTTTCTGTTAAGTAGGGACGGACCTTACATATCTGCAGTCTTTGTTTACCAGAGATCCTCCAAATTCTCACGTTCATGGAAGCACATGCAAATAGTCCTCCACAGCCATCGGTGGCGCTGTTTTAGCTTTATTCATGCAGGTCAAAGCCATCGACTTTTTCCCTTTTCTCTAAAACAAAGACCTTTATTAAAAACACTGAAAAATTTCAAACAGACAAACGATCATGATATTTGCAATAGAGCTGTTTTTTATTACTGTGTAGCAATTAAATAAATTTACAAGGTTATAAAATTGCATAAAACGTGAAAAAACAGCAAAAAAAAAAAAAAAAAAAAAAAAAACCAGAAAAAAAACGGAAATAACGAAAACAAAAACAATGAAAGGAAATGTGTCCACGTTGTATTTTTAATAATTAAACTGAGATTAATCACACTATGAGAGTTTTTTTGGCCACTTTACAGCTCAATGGTAGAAATGATTCATTTAGTTTTGATACTCAATTTATGTTACAGCTGTTAAATTGCAGTTACTAACTGCCTTTATATTCGTACTGTCATTAGTTATACATTCAACGTGATTTTCTTTTCATACATCACTCATTTATTGTTCAAGGATGTAATCTGATAAATTCACTGTCAGAGTGTAATTTAAAAGATGAAGCAAACCACTGCTTGAACTAATTTTAAATATTATTCCGGGATTCCTTTTAAAATCAATTATTTCTTTTCATCCATATTCGTTTCGAAAGTGTTTTATTTTATCACAGTAATCAAAAATAAGTTATTTCGTGATGATGGCGTGTTGATGATCTCTATTTGAAACAATCTTGGTTTTTGTTCCCATAATGCATTGCATTTTTTTCTGCTTCCTCTTTCCGCCATATTGCAGAACCGGTAAGGTGCCTTTTTCTCTGCTAACTTCAATCTATTAAATATCTAAACCATCGTCATGTTAAATGTTTTATTTTTATGATTACTTTGAAGCAGAGGTTCATAGGAATATTTGGGGTTCTTTATCGTGTTGATTTGTGGGACGACTTTAGAATATTTGAGCCTCAAATGTTTCATCCCGTATACCTGCCCGGCCCTGAGGTCCGGTGCTATTCAGGCGCCCCCTCAAGTTTTAACTTCACGACTAAAATATTCCTTTATTTAACGCCACTCAAGTCAGTATAAGTTACGTTTCATATACGTTTTATAATCCGCGCGAGTTTCTAAAATCTACAGGCGACATTGTGACTACTGTGTACGCTTTGTAATAGATGCTTCGTTAGCTCACTCGGCTAGTCTCTGCTAAGGTGCTCTGAAAGGACCATGCTGTGGTGCGTGACCGTCTGATACTATGTCAGTTTAACTGCACTGTAAATACTAAACGGTTCCTTGTTGGATTTTCTGGACCAGCTTAAAAAATGTTGCACCAAATATTGAGATGAGGTTAGCTTCGTTGCTAAAACTTAGCTTGCTGTAATATGCTAAGGGCTAGCTGGGCTTTGATGAGCTGACATGCCTTCTTCGTATCTCCTGATGTGAGAGTTATCAAGTTGCATTATGATCATATCAATAAGATGAGAAAGATGATGTGGAATGGGTATTGTTATGTTTTGGTACAGTGTGGTGTTATTCTCCTGGAGCTGCTTCAGTATGGGACCATGAACTGTTGAGTAGAGGCTGTATCTTGAATATCGGGCTTGTGTGTCTTCTAAGAGATATTAAATCAAATCTTCTCCTTTCGTCTGCAGGCATCATGGTGCGCATGAACGTTCTGGCAGATGCTCTGAAAAGCATCAACAATGCAGAGAAGCGTGGGAAACGCCAGGTCCTCATCAGACCCTGCTCCAAGGTTATCGTGCGCTTCCTAACCGTCATGATGAAGCACGGTGAGTGTTGAGAAGATCCGTCATTTGTTTGACAGTCAAACTACCATGAGATAAACTTGACTTAAATCTGTGAATGTGTTGGGGAAATTCAGAGCGGTATGATCTGTTCCAAGAACTGATTTAGGATTGTCTGTGAATACTGAGTAACGGCGTTCGTCTCCTTTTCTTCTCTCCAGGTTACATTGGTGAGTTTGAGATTATTGACGACCACAGAGCCGGAAAAATTGTCGTCAATCTCACAGGCAGACTGAACAAGGTAAATATTTCTTATTCATGTTTTGTTTTGATGATGTTGTAAAGTGTGTTTGAACCTCCAGTGTTGAGATGAACACACTTTTTTGCCCTACATTCTTTAATTCTACTTTATATTCAGTAGTTTTAGGGGCGTTTGGTGAAATTCTAACATGATGGATTGTGAGGAAAAAAATGTATACATTGAGCTAAATTGACTGATTATTACCTACCTTGTGTAAATGTGAAGGCTTGATCAAATCTTTGTTTGTTTTTTTTTACAGTGTGGCGTGATTAGTCCACGTTTTGACCTCCAGCTGAAAGACCTGGAGAAGTGGCAGAACAACCTGCTGCCCTCAAGACAGTTTGGGTGAGAATCACTTTCTGCTTTCTTAGCCGAAGGACGGCATCAGTTTTATGTGGAACGAAACGGAGGGAGAATTTGTTTTTGTTAGTTCACGTGGTCTGTTAACTTGTTTCACTTGCTGCCATTGTTGTTCTGTTCTTGGTAGTCCCATGTTGCTGATGGGGGAAAAGTGGTTCATCTTTGAAATTCAGATTGGGGATAAGCAATGAAATTTGTTTACAGATGATAAAATAAAGGTAGTTCAGAAAGTCATCTGAACTTCTTAGAACAACAGGAGAACAGGAGTGTCGCTGCGTTTTACTGGAAAGTTCACGCCGATAGATGCATGTAGAATACATGTGCGCACATCCCTTAGCATGAATCAGTATTTTAAAGCAATGTGTGCAGATGTTTCTGACGGTGTGGTTGGGGTAGAAATCAAGAGAATAGACTCGCCTGATTGATCTGAGTGGTTATTCTCTCAGATGGATATCTAATATATATAACTTGAGTTGTTTGTGTACTAAAAACTCGTAAATACAGGATTGTCCAAATTGACTTATTTTCTAGTTGTTTAAATTCTGACTAACTGAGCAGTAAAAGGCTAAAAAAAAATCAAATCAGTCAAAAAAATCTAAAACTTATGAAACTATGTTAAACAGTCTGTTAGCAGAGCTAGCATCCCCAGACTTCATGTTAACCTCCACCTGCCTGTGTTGCTCCAGACATGTTAAAGAGCACTTTTAACGGTTTGCCTCCAGTTTCTAGATCAGAACACTGCCAACGTGCATTGTGGGACGAGATGTCTGTTAATGCAAAATAGCACCATGGCAGTAGGGCCAGCTCATGGTGGGTGGATGTTACAGCTCAGGCAGAACATTTCAACAGTATTTTGAGCCGACAACATCATCAACTCCTTTATCAGACTTGTAAGTGCACGAGTCTTTACAAATAAATAATTTATAAGGGGGCCTTTTTATGCCTTCAATGAGAGAGGACAGGACAGTGGACAGAGGAAGAAACGGGGTGAGGGTGGGAGGAGACGTGCAGGAAAGTCGCTACAGGCTGGACTCGAACCTGGGCTGCCTGTTCATGGCATTTTTTCATACGGAGCACGACCTAGACCATGAGGCCATCCGTGCTCCGGCTCCTTTTGTGATCTGAACCTGTTGAAGTTGAGAGAAATGTTTAAAGTCTCTCTCAGTTGGGAGACTCTGTTGGGGCGGCACAGACTGGTCCTGTGTTACAGGCCTTGCTGTTGTTGTTAATGGCTGATCAGGGCGGTGGTCATGTGTGGTACGTTTGTTGGTTACTGTAAATCCTCTGATATCTTCGTCTTTAGCTCTGTTTGCAGTAAGGATGCTACTAGTTTTTTCATCATGTTTATCTGTTCTGTTAGTTGTGAGCGTAAAACCACTGAAAAAAAACAGACGTACAGAAGTTTCCAAAGAAAGAACAGATGATGATAAAATAAAGATGAAGCACAAAGTCAGAGACTTTAACAACCTGTTATAGTTTAAAATTAAAAGTATACAGATCTGTTGTTGAATTTTACTTCACAGTTTTGTGGTTCAGAGAGGGTCCTTTTTTCTGTTCACAGAATTAAAAACATGCAGCGATCTAAACTGCTACTTGTTGCTTTGAGAGCGCCCGCAGGGTGCAGGGTTTTTCTTTTAGCGGGAGGTGGCAGCTCGGGCCAAAAATTTGTACCACCTCAGGCTCCTGTCAGCATCGATGGGTGTTTTCATGAGGAGCTGTTTTCAGAGGACAGTGTTTGGTGAATTTGTCGTTATTTCACAGCATTATGACCGTGTAGCTGTTTGTTAACCAGTCCAAAACATCAGTAAAGACAGAGTTTAATATCCCTTTATTGATCCCTCATGGGGGAAACACTTTTGTTACAGAAACAAAGTGCAGCATGGAATAATAGAAAAACAGTTATAAATAAAAAATAAATAAGAATTTCAGTATTAACATTATGTACAGATGAACAACAAATTAAAATTTAAGACGAAGCCAAAACTGTTCTCCAGGAGGAAAAGTGGAAACAACTTCTTTTTTTGCTACAAACGTTGTGCTGGAAAATTAAAACATAATATCCAAGTCTTAGAGTTCTGTTGGGTTGTCGGTCTGTCTCTCGTGTTTGTGTGGCTGTAGCTCAGTGGTGGAGTCGTTGTCTCTCAAACTGAAGGTCAGGGGTTCGATCCCAGCTCCTGCTGTCCACAAGCTGAATTATACTTGCCTACTTAACCTGAACTGCTCCCCAGTGCTGCCTCATTAATGTGTGAATGAAGTGAGTTAATACAGGAGCTTTACAAAGCAGCCTCTGTCATCAGTGTGACTGATGTGTTGAATGAGACTCACAATGTTAAAAAAAAATAAAAATAAAAAAAGGAGGAATCCACTTCAGGAAGACCTCGGCTGCTAAACGGTTTGGCAGCCAGTGGGTGAAAATTGTAAATCTGATGTAAATTAAGAATATTTACTTGGTGTTGAATTCTAAACATCTTTTTTATCCTCTTTTCATGAAGTGGTCTGAGTTTTAGGAGTTGTTGATTTAATTTTTTCCTACATTTTTAAATCTTCATGGAATCTTTTTTTATGAAAGGAGTGAGAAGAGTTTAGTGACGATGACTTAACATGAAAACTGTTGTGTTGTGTAGATGAGGCTGACTGAGTGTACTTCTTTAAATAAGCAAGACCAATGAATTTACCAAAGATTCCCCTAAAAGATACTGAAAACTAACAATGTCTCGTGTATAGCAGACAAAAAAAACCAAAACAAAACCAT
Organism: Labroides dimidiatus; assembly: GCA_030710495.1. Lineage (NCBI taxonomy): Eukaryota > Metazoa > Chordata > Actinopteri > Labriformes > Labridae > Labroides > Labroides dimidiatus. Next base: position 34,712,054 of record CM061145.1, read on the forward strand.
GGCGCTCAAATGTCGTCATGGTTTAGGACACTCTCCATATGACAAAAAGCCCCCAAAATAACTTCAAAATAAATCAATAAACCATGGAATATTCTGCCACACTCTCTGATCAGTAGGGCTGCAGCTAACGATTTTCATAATCCATTAATCTTTTGATTTTTTTTCTCTCGATTAATCAAGTAGTTTTTTTGGTCCATAAAATGTCAGAAATGGGGAAAAATGTTCATGTTTTTTTGGATTCCAAGATTACACCATCAAATGTCTTGGTTGCAAACCAAAGATATTCAGAAGTGTCAAAGAGAAGCAAAGAAACCAGAAAATATTCACATTTATGAAGCTGAATCTAGAGAATTTTTTCTAAAATAATTACCTAAACGAATTGATTATCAAAATAGTTGACAAATAATTTAATAATCGATTAATTGTTGCAGCTCTTCTGATCAGTGTATAATTCTGTGTCCGTTTGGGTCATCTTACCCGTATATTAAAGTGCTGATTTGTTTTCCACAGATACATTGTGCTGACCACCTCAGCTGGCATCATGGACCATGAAGAGGCCAGGAGGAAACACACGGGAGGCAAAATCCTTGGATTCTTTTTCTAAAATGTAAAGAACTGCAAATAAAAACCACCAGGAGAAAAGCTTTTTGGTCCATGGTCTCTGATTTTATGGCTGCAGTCGTGTAGACGGAGGGGGGGGTCAATCTGCCCTGAACTCCTGGTTCATGTGCACACAGGACTAAATGGTGTATTGGAAAAGGCAAGTTTATTTATAGAGCACATTTTGGTAAGAAGGTTATTCAAAGTGCTTCACAGAGAAACATTTAAAGGTCGGCAAAACAAATTAACTAAAAGAGCAAAAATACTATAAAAAATTACCAAAAAAAAAATTAAAGTGTTAAAACAGATTTAAAGATCTATGTATAAAAGTCACAGAGCAGTTGTGCAATAAAAGAGAGAAAATGATTTGTTAAAATATTCAGATAAATTCTGACGACTTGAACAACGAAGCTGGAAATGACATCACTGAAGGTTTCTTCTGGCAAGAAGGATTCCAGGTCATCCTTGGTGCTGTTGATTTTCAGTTGTAAGGCTTCTATGGTGAAATGGACCCGTCTGATCCTCTCGCGGAGTACCTGATTCTGGGCTCTTGAGAAAAGAAGGTCTGCTCTGGGCCCTTTGACCTTGGAACCCAGCCGTAAGCTTCTGGGAACAAGCCGTTGTTGTCTGCATTTCAGATTGAAGCGGTGGTAGCTGTGATAATCCGCCATCTTTCTGCAATATGATAGTTCCAATATGTTTACGTAGATTCTCATTCAACCAGGTCGTGGTTATTCTGACGACTCAAACAAAGCAACGACTGCGTAGAGATTGTAAAGGCCTAAATCCAGATTCTATGCAGTCCAGTTGCCTTGTTCGAGGTTGTCAGAATAACCATGACCTTGATGAATGAGAATCTACATGGAAATATTCTAATTGAAAGCTGTAAAAGGATGAGTCTTCAACCTGGATTTTAAGGAGCTGAGAGTTTCAGCAGACCTGAGGCCTGGACTACGAAGATGGATTAACACATCCAGAATCTCTCTCCGTCACCTGGGTTGACTTAACGAGACATTCGCAATCCTGATCAGCAGTACTGCGAAGCTGGATATCAACTCAGTGAATCCAGGGTCTTCAAGCCTCGATCAGAGCGCGCTCACATTAAAGGGGTGGAGTCTGCAGCGTCTGACCAATCACAAACAGAGAAACGGGAGAAACCCTGCAGAGCAGCCTGCTTTATCATGGAGGAGCTGACGATTATTCTTTAGAAATACAAAGAATTTAAACACGTCGTCCAGGCTAAGAGCGACACTGTTGCCGCAGTGAAATCCAGGAAGAAATGCACGCAGTAAACTGACGACTCTGTTAATGCTTATTTGTGAGATTATCAAAATTAATTCATGGGACAAAACAACACTCTGATCAATCATTTTGACGTAATTACGGCACAGAGTCCACAGCTGCTGTGTACAAAATTTCTGAGTTACTATTGTGTATCTCAGTTGAAAACTCAACAGGACAGACAGCTAAACTCTTGCCTAAATTAAAAACAAAAAATTGTGTTTCTTTTGTTGTTCAGTCTGTATTTGGGGTAGGGTAGTGGTGTTCATCTGCTACAAGAGCTCAGTTGTCATGAATCTAATTTACTTTGTGGCAAAATGTTTTCCAACCAGGTTTGCCAAATTCTTTCTTTCTTTCTTTCTTTCTTTCTTTCTTTCTTTCTTTCTTTCTTTCTTTCTTTCTTTCTTTCTTTCTTTCCTTCTTTCCTTCTTTCCTTCTTTCCTTCTTCTTCCTCCTTCTTCCTCCTTCTTCCTCCTTCTTCCTTTTCCTTCTTCTTCTTCTTCTTCTTCTTCTTCTTCTTCCTTCTTCTTCCTTTTCCTTCCTCTTCCTTTTCCTTCCTCTTCTTCGTCTTCTTGCTTCCTCTTCTTCTTGCTTCTCTGTTAAGTTTATATTAGGTTGGTTATAATGTACCTATAACTCAAGGCAGTTTTATTTGTATGGCACATTTTGTACACAACTGCAATTCAAAGAGCTCTACAGAGAAAGTAAGATTAAAAAAACAATACAGAGCAGAGTTAAAAATGAACAAAAGAAAGCTGAAGGATAAAAAGTTGTCATTGGTTCTGGGGAAGATTAGTTTATGTACACAATCTTCAATGAGATGGTGTTTTATTTATCTTTCTTTATAGAAAACCACACAGCTGTTATATGCAGCTGTTGTGCTGGAGGACCTGCATGTTTTGCTGCAAAGAGAAAAGTAATCCTATCAACCTTTCTCAGCCCCATCAGTCATTATTTATTCATGTATTCAGTATTATGGATTTTTTTTAAGGGGATGGTGGGTGGCTGTCACTTTTTTTTTTTTTTTACCTATGATGTTTGAACCCCTGAAAAATGGAAAAAAAAAAAAGCAAAATTGAGTTTAGAATTTATTTATTTCACACATTTGCATAAAATAAGAGGGGAAAAAAATTGCATAAAGTATATATACACATATATATATATATATATATATATATATATATATATATATATATATATATATATATATACACACACACACACACACACACACACACACACACACATATATACATATATACATATATACATATAAACATATGTACACACATATACATATACATACATATACACACATATACACATGCATACACACATGCACACATACATACATACATACATACATACATACATGCATACATACATAAATACACACATACACACATACACGTCTGATTAAATGAAGGCTCCCAGCCATGGTGAATAATTTTTATTCAAGGATAAGTATTCAGCACTACCTGACCAGGTATCCTTGGTTAACATCCACGCTGTAGTTTGTGAGACCAGCAGAAAGAACGAGCTGACACTTTTCCTGCTACACATTAGCAACTCTGTTTAAAGCGCTGGCTTCCTGCCTCCGAAATCCTCTTATTACCCGTTTGGCCTTTCCCGGGGTCCTCTGTGTATCTTGTCTTGTTCCCAGCCTCTTTGGAGTCTGGCTGCTGACCTCTCATCAGACCCAGAAGAGGAGCAGTAACATCCTGCTAATGCAACAGCTCTGTCCAAGCACTCCTCACGGGTTTGAGTCCAGCCCGCCTGCCTATCTCCATCTGGGGTTTCGCAGCTCTTAAGCGCTGCCTTGAAACACACAAACTCTCCAGCTGTTGCTTTAAAAGATCAGTGAGAGCAGCCAGAAAGCAGAGCTCAGACTTCAGAGGAGCTTTCATGCTCTGTTAGCAGAGAGTGTTAGGACATGGTTGATGCTCAGAACGAGTCAAATGTTCAGATAGCTTGTAACAGTTTGATGGTTCATAACGTTTTTAAGTTTAACTTCCTGACTTCACACAGCTTGGAGGAGTCAGTGGCTCACACTACCAGAGAGGCTGAATGATTTGATGAAAGGCTCTGATCAGTGAGTCAAAATCTCACTTAAACCGTGGCAGACTGACACTCCTCTAACACACACAGACACACAATCATTTACTGAAGAGAGACGTCTTTAAACACTCTGATACCTTTAAAAAACAACTCTACCAGCGCACTGCCTGTCACGCTCCAGGGGAAAGACTCTCCCCATGGGAGACATTTCTAAAAATCTGCTTCAAAAACTTTTTTTTTTCTCTTTAAACATCAGATGGTGGCATTTACTTACCCTTTAACAGGATTTAAAAAGGCAATATTGTTTATTCTTTCTGCAGCTCATCAGTGATGGTTTTTTTTTTCTTTTAATAATCTGAAATTACAGATATTAAATGAAATGCCAAAAGAATTTGACTTTCAGGTGGATCTCTGTAATTACCAAAAAGACTTGAGAAAGTTTGAGAAGTGGTTTTACTTTAGATAGAAAGGTTATTCTTCATAGTTATAAATTTGAATGAGGTTTTCAAATATGGTCTTGGTTGAAACCATATGCTGTGCAATTTTATGGACATAGTCTCTATGACGTCACCCGTCTGTTTCTGAAACAGATTTTTGAAGAGAATCGGCTGGCGCGGCCATATTGGAAATGAGGCAGGCTTTGAGTCTCCACAGTAACAGCTATAGGGCGCCCATCAGTCACATGAGCTAAGCTGTGCCTCTGATTGGACGAACTGGCGATATCAATATCTTCTAAACTGCAGAGTTAGAAAAAAAAAATCACCCCCAATACAGTTTGTGCTCTTAAAGAAATAAGCGATTCAGACGGTAGACTTTTTTTTTGTACCAGGCTGTAAACATGTTTATTTCAGCTGTGAAATGGCTTTTTTTTTTTTTTTTTGGCTTGGTGTGTATGTGACTTCCGGTACTTCTGGAGCCAGCCTCAAGCGGACACTCGATGAACTGCATATTTTAGCACTTCCGCATTGTCTCATATTTTCAGACTGGAGGTTGCTGCTTGGTTGAAACATGATTGAATGGAAGTTCATCTGTTTATCATGACTTTGCAAAAAGTTAAACTAACATCAAAATGTGTATAATTTCTAAAGGCTAACTAGCCAGTGTTCTGTTAGCTTAGCCAGATTAGACTGTTAGATTATTTCTTATGTTCTGTTCCTCACTTGTCGAGCTTGTGCAGCTCAGGCATTTTGCCTTGAAGTGTGCCTGTACAGCCTCATGGTCAAGATATACTCAATATCTTTGGTATGACTCAGCAGATAGTTTCTGTCTCCAGCTCATGTCTGCGACCTTCTACACCTAGCTACATGCCCTCGACCAACATACACACTCTTTGCTCACACATTCCTGAAACCTGATGACAGTTTTGGTTGGGACAGCTGTCAGTCAGCAGTATATGGCCAACCATTTACGGTTGTTTAGTTTAACCCAACCTTTGTACAGACGTAGAGACTGACAGCTTTAAATGTGCGAGACACCCAGAGATCGGGGCTCATTCTGTTGAGACCAGCGCTGTGAACTTCACCTGTGACCAGAATAAATGCTGAACTGAGAAATAGCTCTTCTTCGAGTGATTCTTGGGAGGTGTTCGACCAAAGAACCGGGGAGAGTATCACAGACTACCAACTGACAGACGTAAGTAATTAGCATTGTAGCGAGCTAACATTGGTGAATAAATGAATTGTAATCACAGCTAGCTAACTTAACTTTGTGAAACTTGCATTGAATTATGTTAGCTCCACTAACTTAGCGAGCGAGAAAGAAAAGTATTTGTTTCATCACTTCCTGATCTTAAGTTAAACACACAGCCTATGATGCTAGCTAGTTAGCTTGGTTTATGAATACCAGCATTCATCTACCTATCTGTTTATGTGTCCATAAAAACATGAATAGTGGACTGAGTATTTGGCTAATCGTCGAGTGTTTAGCATAAACAAAACCATTAAAGTTCTATGGTTTTAAAACTGATTAGCGTCAGTTATGAATGTGGTTTCAGGCTAATTTGCATGTTTGTTTTCTTATGACAAATATTTATGCCTTTATTCAACAAAGTTAGACTCATTTAGGAAAAATTAACTGAAAATTAATTTAAAATGTCATTTCAAAATATTGCATTAGACATGTTTGCATACATGTCTGCTAATAACAAACCAAAATCTTTCATATTTATGCATGTATATGACCAAGAAAATGCAGTTAATATAAATTAACGACAATTCCCGTGGAAAGAATCAAAACTTTGAAGGTACTGACAAAACTAAACAACTCAAGATGAATGATGTTGGACAGAACAGTGCGATGTACAGCCATGAGAGGCACAGTGAGGTCCTCTGCAGCGGTCAGAGATGATGAAGCCCCCCGGCTCTCTCAAACAGAAGATGGTTTCAAGAATCACAACAAAACATGTCAGAAATGCTCCCTGCATGTGTCCTTCACTCATCCAGACCTCTCAGAGTTTTTCCACAGTGACAAAGTCTGTTTGAAGACGGTTTGCAGGAGTACATCAGGGGATTGGGGTTCACTGCCTGGCATGTTCCTCCAGTCATCAGCGTCTGTCAGCTGGACTCCTGAGGGGTCTGAAGCAGCGCTGTGGAGGAGAAGAGGAACTGTGCCGCTCTAAAAAAAAACAAACAGAATACATTAATAGCAAAGAAAAGCGTATGCTGTATGGCCTGCTTCGACTGAGAGCCAGAGGCAGAGGGAGCGAGAGAGGTGGGCTGGGGTTTTGTTGAATCTTTACTTGACATGTTGGTGGAAAAAAAAAAATGAAACGAGCTTCAGTGTTCAATATTTTCCAAGCAAATAATATAATAAAGTGTTAAATAATGCCTGTGGTATGCAGCCCAGGAGATGATTTAAGTTTACCTGCATCTGTTTAGAGATTTTGAAATGTCCCTTACGTCCAACACAAGAACCGCCCCAAAAACTGTGGAACTCTGCCTTTCCACATCAGAACAGAAAGCTGTCTCCATGTTTCTTAACCTAAATTGAACACCATCTTTATTGTATTGATTTGATCTTTTTTTTAAAAATCATTTTGTTCTCATCTGTCTTGCTTTAGTCCTCTCTTATATATGAATTTATTTCATTTTCCCATCAGTCAGTTCTTTGTGAACCACTTCGGGCTGCATGCATAAAGCATGAAAAGGCGCTTTACAAGTGAAGCTGCAACAACACAAAGGCAGAGCGTGCCACTGACCTCCAAATCAATCTACTTGGCTTCGTTTGATTTATTCAATAATATTCAAGGATTTTTTAAAAATGTGAAGTAAGTTTTTTTTTTTTTTTTTTTTACTGGAAGGGACGGAACGCTTTAGGCTTTTGAAACAACTTTTAATTGGAACCATAACTATCGAGCTCCTTTCTTGACAGTTGAGCTACAAAATAATACCAAGCCAGAACTGTACAAAAAAATACAAAAATACTGAAAATTAGCAAAATGTAGCCGATTTTTCTTTTTGTACTTAATACTTATTGTTGTATTAAAAGGTTATTTCCCTTTCAAGATGACCTCCTTTTTACCGTAAACTCTGTGGGGGAGAAAAGGGTCAGTTGTCGCATGAGTTGGTTGTTGCATTCATTATATCTCGCCACCAGAGGGTGCTGTCTCTCAAATTGTGGTATGGAAATGTACAGAATTGGGATCAGAGCTCACCTTCATAGTCTTCTCTGGAGTCAGACAGCTGAACTTGAGTTTAAAGGACTTTTTGTACCTCTCGTGTCAAATTGTAAACATTCAGCTCCTCAATATTTTTCTTCTTGTTTTTTTACATAATAACTTTATAACAAAACAATCATTTCCCTTAAAAAAGTGTGAAGGGAAAGCTATAGTTTAGACTGTTGTTGGCTAGCTAACTAGTTGTTACACGTCGTTAGCCTTGATGCTAGCAAGAAATTCCATTTGGACGACCCAGATTATAAAATGACATCCCCCCCCCCCCCCCCCCCCCTTTCAGGATAAATCTCCAGAAAAAGACTCTGATAAACAAAATTTACTTTATTTAAAGAAACTTTTTTGATTGAAATTATGAGAAAATCATTGAAATTATAGAGACTGCTTCCATTTTTGGCTATAAATAGTCAATAAGATCTTTGTTTTAAATGTAATATCGATGATCACTCTGCTAATGATGCCTTTTGTTATATTTCTCAACCCTTCTGTCAGTCTCCTGGAAACAGACGCTTTAAGGACCACGATCAGTTTTTCTTTTAGTTAGTATTTTTCAGACGGTCTTTATGGACGCTCCATCTTCAGACATCACACTCTGTAGCTCCATATTTTTTTTGACTTCCTGACGGTTGTTTAACGTCTCTGCTGCATTGATCATTATCTTAAGATTAACATAACTTCACCTCAGTTGTTTGTTAACTTGCCCAACTTTTGATCCTCTGGACGATCAGCGCGCCTCTCCATGTTTCATCTCCTGTCGCTGCGTCTCTGCTGTGATTGGCTGATCCCTGCGAAAAGCTGGCGCCCTCTGCTGTTTCGGTTGTGTAGCAGTTAGATACAGGTTATAAGACGACCCCACTTTTTCACATTATTTTCAACAAAAAAACTTTGTCTTATTGACCGGGTCAATATGGTATGTATATGTTGTATACAGTAGGCTGGTCTAAAGATGTGTTTCCCTCTTTCATTCTTTCTTTTTTTTACTTCTCGGTTACATTCCTCGCCTCTCTAACTTTTCGTCTTTCTGTCTGGTTTTATACACTTTTTTTGTGTTTATATGTTCTTTGCAAAAAAATGAAAAATAAATAAAAAATTAATGGGAGAACAATCTGTGCTGTAACAAATTGTATAGACATTATGTTTCACACCGTGGATAAGATGTGACTTGATTTGTTGAAGGGATTTTCTTATGTTTATTTTTGTATATGTGCAGCACATGATGATGTCAATATTCCGATTTAACTGTTTCAGCAGTTTCTGTGCAGAACTCCCAAAAGAACACATGAATGAAAAAAAATTAAAGATGTGTTTCCTGTTCATGTTCCTCGCTCATTTTGTGTTAAGATGCATAAAGTTGTGTATTTGTCAACTTTTCGATGCAATTAAACTTTCAAATTTAGTTCTGCCTTCTTGCCTTTTTTAATTTTTAAATTTAAATTATTTTGTTTTTTTGAAAATGAGAGGGACAGTTTAATGTAGGAATGACTGTTGAAAGATGTTTTGATGATGCGCCATTCACACCAGAGTAAAGAGTGTGACATCTAACCCCATTCTCCCCTACATATTTTGCTGGCGAGTGAACTGAGAGAAACTTTTTTTTTGGTGCGTCTTCCGTGTCGAAATGATTTTATACTTTGTTCACCTGTCTTGCTGCTAGAGACAAATCTCCCCCCTGCTTTTTATTCTCTTTGTGACTCAGAAACTACAGAAAAAAAAAACTGTGAAACTGACAAGTCTCTCTGTGTTCTTTCCCTGTGTGATGTGAGTGGTGATGAGAGCATCAGAAAAGCAACTCAGAGCTGCAAATTCCTGGCGTGGAGAAAGCATTTTACAGCTGACAGCGAGGTCTGTGTGCAAACATAACACCCTTTACCTCAGAAATCCCTCAGACTGACCGCTGGAGTCTGGAAACTTATTAGCTGCTTGTTAGCATTGCATCAGTTTTCAGAAAGCCTCTTTGTGCTTCTGTGCTGTGGGGCTTTGGTTGAAGTTCCTCTAGTGAACACTTGGGGGCAGTAGAAATATGTCTCATCTGCGATAATCCTCCTCCGGTCCTGGTCCTCATACTGCATTCAGGCCAGGCTGGTTGGCAAGCAGCAAGACTAATTATGATTGATTCCGAGATAACAGAATTAATATTGAAAAAGCAGGAAAAAGTATAAAACATGGATCCAGTAAAAAGAGAGAAAAATTCTTTATGCTCAGCTCTACATTGTCCTCTGCTGCCACGAAGCACTTAGTGGGTCAGGGTGAAATGAGGGAGAAAAACAAAGGCGATTAAAAAAAATGAGAGGGGATGTGCTAAAGATGAACTGAGGCAATTTTCTCTTCGTGCATTTAAATATGAAACATTCCTCAGTATCAAGATTCAAAGTGAAAAAAGCTCCGTCGGCGGATATTACGTCTATCTCCTTGGAAAAGGAAACGTGAGAGGAAACAGAGGAGCTCATTCGCTTGTTTTTCAGCTCAAGTTTGCGATAAAAGGAGAGGAATCGTTTTAACTTTGATCTGCGTAATCTCCCCGTCGCAATAAATCTGCGCTCATGTGGAAAGAAAAGAACCCGACTCCACGATCGAAAGCAGACGACACTGTTTGCATCCGCGCAGACGAGGTGAAGTGATTTCAGTTTATAAGGTTACAAAGTCCCAGGCAGGCCTGCTTCTTGTTCCAGAGCGAACACATCCTGTTTATGTTACCATGCCGCTGTTGCACAAGATCATATTATGAATTGCACATCTATATTCAACCATGTGATTTATGTATGCGCCCAGCCCGGCTCCGACAGATGCCATATCTACAAAGACTCGAGGAAAGACTGGAATAAATGGTGACCAGCAGAGAAGAAGATATGAGAATGCATCTTTTGTATAGAGACAGAGAACCGTTCCCCCCAAACACAAATGAATCCTCACATCCCAAGGTGAAATAGTGGCTGTGCATTGTCATACGGTCATTTCACTGATACACTTATCTCGTGTTATTCCCTCTGCGCCCTATCTCTGTCTGTATGCCGTATTTACTGGGACAAACCAGGGAGACGGCAGCAGTGGGTGGGAAGGGTGAACGTGTGTTGGAGTTTTCATGTTGTAGAAGAGTCTGGTGTGCATATGATGAATTAGATAGTTAGGAGGCTGTGAATTTATGGCTATGAATGCAGCCATCCATTCTGGCCTGCAGTCTCTGGCTGTCCTCAAGGGCATCACGCTCCTCTGGGTCCCATCTTGGGTGGCTGGGAATCCCACTGCTGCTGCTGCTGCTGCCGCTTCAAGTGAAAGCTCCTTGATGGTTCAGGTAACCAGTCCCATCCACCCCCTGCTTTGCTCACGCTTTGTTAAGCAGCTGTAAATTAGCAGACAGTGAACACACAAGCTGTTAATGTACATATAATAAGAGGGAGGCCGAGAGGTGCCAGCGAGAGAGTGCCGTTATTAATTAGGCCTCTCATTTGTCCGCTATAGATCACCTTGAGTGTAACAGAGCAGTTTGTCCTCTTATGTGCATGATGTACAGTTTGCCCTGCGGTAAATCACAGCAGAAGAAGTGATTACTGTTTAGGCTTTAATAATAAATGAGTGAGTACGTAATGTGGCTTAGGACACACTCAGCGTATCACATCGCGCTGTGTTTAAAGGCCCCGTGAGGACTTGGAACCATCACAGAAAAGCAATTTAGTCATCTGTAGCTTTTTAAGAAAGACTCCAACGCTCCGATCACCAAGATGTTGTTTGGCAGTTCTTCCATTTACTGTTATTACAGATGTAATGGCCGACTGTCTCGTGGTGTTAAGGAAACAATAAATCCCGGGTTAATACAAGGCTATAATAATCGTTACTGTCTTTAATGTAAGGGACGATATTTTAGACTCATTTGTGAATTGGTGGAACTTCTCTGGGGATTTAAATGTTCCTTTTAATATACATGTCTAATGCTCTATTAGTGATCACCAGTACTCATGCATTATGGGATAGTACACTGTACTTCAATGTTTAAGGCACAGTTAAAGGAAGGGTTGGTAGTCACGGAAAACTAGCATGAATTTGATTGTAGCATCTCCTCAGGACTCCGTTTAGCCCCCGCCCTCCCACACTTGGAGCTCCTCCAAAATGACGCCACCGCTCACACGCATGAGCGCCACTGATTTGCGATCACATGATCGTGACTGATTCAAAACCACAGACTCAAACCTGTCCTCAGCACATAGTTTTTTGTTTGTGCAACATTACCAGAAATGTATGCGCAGGAGGCGGGCAGAACGGCAGGACTGAATTTGATTGGTTTAATAAAGTGGATCCTCATCGCTAGGATTGGCTGGCGTTTCCCCAGGTTTACTCCTGCTGTAGGCAGCAGATATTTTCGTTCTAGTTTAAGAACACATCATGTATTGATTGCTATCAGGACATAAAGATCATTTAACCAGGATAAACAAAAGTCCATCTAAATCTGATTACCAACCCTGCCTTTAATATTACTAATCATTTGGACGGCACAACATGAAAAACTCCCCAAACATTTTTGTCAGTTGTTAAAACTGAAAAATATCAATCGGTGTGACCAATTTTTCTCATTAAAATCTGATATAGTGCAAAAAAGTTGCTGTAAATATGATTTTATTTGTCTATTACACTGTAAAAACTAAAATTTAAAATGATTTTTAAACCAACTGACCCAAAATAGAGAGAAAACATTGATGTCTATGACATACTGACTCCCTCAGTACAACAAAACCCAGATTAAGTTTAGAAATTAAATATTTTAGATAAACTTTGAGTTGATATTTCACAACAGTGAATTATTTAATCAGTACACTTGAATAACTTCTAGGAAGGTTTATTATTTAATCCTCGTCATGTTTTTTTGTGGTCACACCATTTGACAGTTTAATGGGACTGATTCTTAAATTGGTTAAAAATGGTACAAATGTCATAAAAATCCTCTGACATCAACCGAAATGCAAACTACACATTTAAACCAACATCTAACATGTTGTTTTAAACAAGTTTCAAGCACATTTTTGAGAAATTATACCGACCCTTATTTGTCACTGTCCCAGTGATTAGACAAAGTCTGTGAGTCTTGAAGCAAAGACAGAATAATGTGCTAACAGACTGATCTTATTGAAGTCAACCTGTCGGATTTTAGCTTTTACAATCCATTTTGATAATAGAGGTAGGAATGAAAGTGTCAAATTTCACAGTTTGAGTGGGACTAGTCTGAAATTAACATTAGCATTATAACAGTGATGCTAATGGTGAGAGTAATGTTAACAGCTGTAGCAGCTGGAGTGCGGCAGCAGAGATCCAGGGGACCCTACGAGGCAGGGGAGCTCAGGGACTCAGAGAAAGATGGTTTATGGTTGATGACTTTAATGGGACATAAAGAGTTTAAAGGGACTGTGAGGACTTTCTAAATTATTTTGAAAAAGTCTCGCTTCAAGATATCTGCCTGATCATAATCCACAACTTAAAATGAGATTATCAGCATCAGTATAGGTTATTTCTAAATGCTATTTCTCAGCTTCCTGATTGGGTCGGACAGGACCGGATTGATTTACGGCACACAGAAATCTCTATGACAACACCACACCGGCTGACGAAGTTCAGTAGTGAGAAGAGAGATCTGTGATTTCTCTGCTTTAAACAAATTCTGGGATTAATATAGTAGTGATGGTGGAAACTGGAGCTGAACTGACGGAAAGAAAAAAAAAAGGTTAAAGGCTAAACAACGAGTTAAAGGCTAAAACACAGGCTGAAGGCTAAAACACAGGCTGAAGGCTAAAACACGGGCTAAGCTGTTTGTGATGATGTTCATTCCAACCCACATGCAGCAGTTATGCTGTAGTGATCTGATCAAACTTGAGAGTCTGTCAATAAAATAAAGAGTGAGGTTACGTTAGCTCTGATTGGTAGATGAGCAGGACATTAAGGATTCGCTAACGTTACACATTAGCCCACAGAGTGCTGGCTACTAAACTACGGTACAAACTGACAAAGTTTATTCGTTGGCGCATTTCAAACAACAGCTCTTCGCAACTGTTGATAGACACATCACCTCATGTTGTTGTATCCAGTAAAAAGTTGTCTTGAACAAAGAAAAGTAGTGTAAAAAAGATTTGATCTCCATTCATTTCCAAAACAGAGTCATGACATCTCTACTGTGTGCACATGACTCCATCAAAAGGTGTTGCTGTGATCCACTTCACACTGATAGTCCTCACAGCCTCTTTAAGTGAGTGACTGCCCGGTTATGCATTAAGCTAAATGCTAATGTTAGCCTTATAACATACCTAAAATACCACGGCAGATCTTTACAATTTGATTTGGAGATTTCAGCGTTCTGACATTTGCTTTTTTTTCTGTATATTGTCTCTCTGGAAACTTAGCGATACAGGATTGTATAAACAGAGTTTGATCCTCTCTCCTTGCCGATATTTTCTGAATGGTTTCTTTTTATTTGCAGGAGCAGATGAAAGTGACATTTAATAAGATCCTCTTGACATTGTGGGTGACCTTGAAACACTCTTGGGCGACTCTACATTTGAAACAGAATTGTTAGCAGTCCATCCAACAATTGTTGCTCCTTCTCCGTCTGAACTAAAGAGGTGAACGGGCTGATCAGAGGCATGTTCACAGACACGATGTGCAAGTTGGTCTCTTTTTGTATGTCACACACTTTGTGCTCAGACCATCTGCCTTGACCTCTGCCTTGAAAGCTTTTCTGATGTAAGAAGTACATTATGCCATTTCCACCTCTGCTCTTCATAATTCTCCCATCATGACATTCTCACGGACACAAAAGGTAATAGTCTGCTGGATGGTGACATGTATTTGGAGTAATGAGCATTTAAAAAGTACCATAACTCAGGCACAGCATCAAATATGGCCTCTGTGTATCATTATATCATCACTTATTACAATCAAAACTCATTTATTAGAAGAATGTTACTTTTGTTTGGTACAGAATTTGGTCGAGCCGTCAGAAAGCTGTTTTTATTGCTCCTCCTGCAAGTCATCTACCTCTATTTGCATCACACACTTGATGGACATTTTCTGTGCAGTCACTGCTGCAGGCTCCTATCTGCCAATAACCGAGTCAGTTCATTATGTGCAGGTGGTGAATCATCGTCTTTTAGGTTGTGTATTCTCTGAATCTCTGAGCTAAAGCTTCTTTCTTTCTCCTGTTATGCCCTCAAAACACAAGCATGTTGTTTCTGAAGATTATGATAACCCTTAGAGATACAATAGAGCCTTATGAATGCCAAAGATATTTACTGTGCTGATGGGTTCAACCTCCCTACAAGCAATTTAGGGATTCTGGGTTATTAGAAAATGAAATCCTCGTTATATCATATTTAAAGGTAATGAATGGAGACTCCACTTTTGAGCCCCACATCACTCTTTGGCTGTTTTCAGTAAATTCAGTATGTAGTAGGAAGTATGCAAAAACCTGCAAAATCTGCAGTATGCCAAATATTCCAGGATGTCCTACTGATCCAGGAACATTTCTCAAGATGCATCGGACCAGTCTACCTGGCAAACTGTTTCCCACAATGCATGGCGCTAATGCTGTTTGTCTATGCAGGTAGCACTCAGGTTTAGGTGAATTACTGCCACCTACTGGAATGAGTCTGCATTACAACTTGAATACAACACTCATCAGAATCAGAATCAGAATCAGAAATACTTTATTAATCCTAGAGGGACTGTTGCTCTTACATAGTACAGAGGTTGGAAGTAAGGAGGAGTAGGAAAATAAAATAAGTGATAAGATAAGCAATAAAATAAAATAAAAATAAGTGGTAAGTACCAGGAGTGATCGATAAGTAATAACTACTAAACAAGATAAACAAGATAGAAGAAACTATTTACATTGTGGGTAAGGGAGTGTAGAACAGTGTAGAACAGGTATTGCAATTGTGATCTGTGTTAACCGATACTGCACTTAATGAACAGTAGTAAACGGATATCGCACATAAAACAAAACAAAAAATAACAGGTATTGCACATTAGACAGATATGTTAAAACAGCTATTCCAAATGTTCACAGCTATTGCAAAGTGTAAAATCCAGAAAAAACTCTCCCAACAGCATTAATTGAGAGGGTACCTCTTAAAAAAGTTGCCAGCAGAGAAAGAGCAGTAAAAGATAGAAATAAACCAATTAAATACTAAAAAAGGTTAGAAACGAACAGGAGCAGCGGTAACAGGCAGCCTGTGCCATCGACGCATGCGCACATTCGCATCATTAAACGGTTCGTAAGAAAGGAGTGCAAAAAAAAAAAAAAACGCTAATGAAACTTAATTACTAATTAACTAACTAAAAAATGAAATCATTATTATTTATTATTTATAACAACAACAACAACAATAATAATAATAATAATAATAATAATAATAATAATAATAATAAAACATTTGTGGATTTTATGGGAGTGGTTTTTCCATAAGCTATAAAAATAAAAAGTCAATGCTTTCCAGATTTATTTTCAATAAACAATATTACTTTTGGTGTAAGATTAAAAATCAGATCTGATCATTCTGCTTTAATATAAATTTAATTCCTTTTCAAATGTGTTAATCATAAACCCCTTAGGACCCTGAAAACTCCCTAAATTTGTTGTTTTTCTAAATGAATTTAAAAGGTTCTAAAATCACTGAAAAATAATAAAAAGAACCAGAAAAGAAATCTAATAACTATTGTCTTTACTTGCTTGTTTGTTTTAATTTTGTATACATATTTTTTCTTGATCTTTAATTGAACTGATCTGTTATTATACTGTTCCTGTATCTTAAATGCTAATTTATTTATATAAAATACTCTATCATGAAATCTCTTTGCATATTAATAACTGAAATGTTTTACCCATATTTTGTTTTGTACAGTTATAAAAAAAAAATCAAACATTAAAAAAACAAACAAACAAAAAAACATCAGCTGTACTTCTATTTCCGAAAACCAGCACAGCATTCTACAAAACAGACCCAACTGAACAGTCAGACTACATTCACATGTAGTGTGTTGTAGGCGGTTTGGATAACAGCCTTTTTACACTTATTTCTTTTTTTTCACTCTTTGTCCTGTGTGTTAAAACAAAAACAAACAAACAAACAAATATAACAAAAAGTATCGGTTCTTTTTGGCAAAAGCAAAAAGACTCACTCAGCTGGAGTCTCCTGTGTTGTTCGAGGTCACTTTGACCTCAGACTGTCAGATGACGGAGTTACATGAACCAAAGCTCATGTGACCTGACTTATTCTCTAACCTCACGTCCAGTCACAGCTCTGCTTGCAGGTCTGTTCGTGGTGACTTTCTTTCACCCTGGATGCTTTTGCCATTTGGCATCTGCACTAATGTCAGAACCTTCACAACACCAAGACCTTGTGAAATGACATCACTTCCTCATTACATCATCAGGTCTTTGCGGGCACAGGAAGCACATAAATGTTGCCGGCCGGTAAAGCCGATGGACGCTTTGACTTTGACTTTGTGTTTGATGAGAGTGAAGAACGCTGCTGCTCTGAGGGCCTGTGTGACAAGACGTGTCCATGAACATGCACAAGAACAACTGGAAGGGTATTATTGTTCTGGGGCGCATACGAATGCTTGTGCTCCTGTGTGTTTTCATGTTAGTGCATGTTAATGTTTATGCCTTTGTGTGTGTTTGACAAAGGGGGATTGGTAGCAGCTGTAGGAGCTGGAGGCCCCACAGCTCGAGAGCACATCAGACCCAGCTGGAAGCCTCTGAGGTAAGTCGGGATGTGTTGACAGCTTCCTGGGGCACATGAGAGCAGAGATGGCCTCGCCTCTCATCTCCAGCTTATCACATGTATCTGAAGATGGCACAACTCATCACAACAGGCTTCTCTGTAATTAACACTTGTCAAGCGTTTTCTGAAGGGTAGGTGTGTCTGGAAGGTTTGCACGTGCAGGAAAATGTCATTATGAATTTATTCAGATCAGTGGGATACAAATATGCAGCTTTCACAGCTCTTTTTGACATCTTCATCATGCTTTTTATATACCACAACTTAAAGCACATGTGTCAAACTCAAGGCCCGCGGGCCAAATATGGCCCGCCACGTAATTTTATGTGGCCCGTGAGAGCTTAAAAGATCTGAGTGTTTAAAAATCAATAGGTCAAAAGTGTGCTTTGACCAAAAACTACATTTCCCACAATGCCTGTTGACTATGATACCCGCGATTTGACGGCTCACCGCCACTACACAGCAGTGTTTCTACATCAATGCCAACGAGTGGAATTGAGAAATAAATAATGATCCCAAAATGTCCAAGAAGAGAAAAGTTGATAAAGATGGAAGACTGTTTCAAGAAAGATGGGAAGGCGGATACTTGTTTGTGCTTCAAGGAGAAAGACCGGTTTGTCTTTTGTGTTACGAGGTGTTGTCTGTTGTCAAAGAGTACAATCTGCGGCGGCATTTTGACACCAAACACGGAGCTAAGTACGCAAAGCTAGCCTTCAAGAAAAGCAACAAATTGCCCAAGAATTAAAAGGCAAACTGCGGTTGCAGCAGAGCGTGTTTTCGAAAGCCACAGCCCAAAATAAGGAGTATTACGTTTATTTCACATTACATTCGATTACGTTTACTTACATTTATAAGTTACATCTGGCCCTTTGAGGACAGCCATTAGGCTGATGTGGCCCTCGGTGAAAATGAGTTTGACACCCCTGACTTAAAGTCTCCATCTATTGGCTTGTATGCTCTGGACCCAAACAGCTGATTAAAGTGCTGCAGGGAGAGGAACACATGGATCCATTAATAGAGAAAATCAAAGTGTATTTCTGATGCTGTCTAGATTCCACACTGACATCAATGTTTGGATAGGACTACTTTCAAGTTTTACTAAATTACATGGTTGGTCCATACAAACTCGCTGCCCCTCCCATCATTTCAGATCATCTGACTAGAAATGATACAACCCCAATTCCACGTTGTGTGACACGTAAAAAAAACTGAGTACCAATACTAATTGTTGAAGCTTTGGAGGTGGAATTCTGTCCCATTCTTGCTTGATGTACAACTTCAGTTGCTCAACAGTTCGGGGTCTCCGTTGTCATATTTTGTGCTTCATAATGTTCCATACATTTTCATTCGGAGACATTTCTGGACTGCAGGCAGGCCAGTCTAGTACCTGCACTCTTTTACTACAAAGCCACGCTGTTGTAACACGTGCAGAATGTGTCTTGTCATTGTCTTGCTGAAATAAGCAGGGACGTCCCTGAAAAAGACGTGGCTTGGATGGCAGCATATGTTGCTCCAAAACCTGTATGTACCTTTCAGCATTAATGGAGCCTTCACAGATGGTCAAGTTAGCCATGCTATGGGCACTAACACACCCCCATACCATCACAGATGCTGGCTTTGAGACTTTGACCTGAGAACAATCCAGATTGTCCTTTTCCTCTTTGGCCCGGAGGACACCACGTCCATGATTTCCAAAAACAGTTTGAAATGTGGACTCGTCAGACCACAGCACACTTTTCCACTTTGCATCAGTCCATCTCAGATGAGCTCGGGTCCAGAGAAGCCGGCGGTGTTTCTGGGTGTTGTTGATATATGTCTTTGTCTTTGCATGGTAGAGTTTGAACTTGCACTTGTAGATGTAGTGATGAACTGTGTTAACTGACAATGGTTTTCTGAAGTCTTCCTGAGCCCACGTGGTAATATCCTTTACACAATGATGTTGGTTTTTAATGCAGTGCTGCCTGAGGGGTCAAAGGTCACGGGCATTCAATGTTGGTTTTCAGCCTTGCTGCTTACGTGCAGAGATTTCTCCAGATTCTCTGAATCTTTTGATGATATTATGGACTGTAGATGATCAAATCCATCAACTCTTTGCAATCGTATGTTGAGAAACATTGTTCTTGAACTGTTGGACTATTTGCTTACGCAGTTGTTCACAAAGTGGTGACCCTTGCCCCATCCTTGCTTGTGAACGACTGAGCCTTTCAGGGATGCTCCTTTTATACCCAATCATGACACTCACCTGTTTCCAATGAACCTGTTCACCTGTGGAAAGTTCCAAACAGATGTTTTTGGAGCATTCCTCTTTTGTTGATCATGCCCCAGCTTTTTTGGAATGTGTTGCAGGCATCAAGTTCAAAATGAGTGAATATTTGCAAAAAACAATAAAGTTTATCAGTCTGAACTATAAATATCTTGTCTTTGTAGTCTATTCAGTTGAATATAGGTTAAACAGAATTTGCAAATCATTGTTTTCTGTTTTTATTTGGATTGGGTTTGTAAGTACTTATTTATTTATTACTCATTCTTTGACTTTTTTTTTCCTCTTTTGTAATTTCAAAGCTGAAGTCTTTCCTCGCTCATCCTGGAGCTACTCCATTCCTCTCTCTCTCCATCAGTGCTGCTCACTCTCATCATTAATGGCCTTGGAAAAGTCCCTTCAGGTGCAAAGGTCAGAGACAGCTGTGATCCAGGCAGTCATCCCACGAATCTAGGTACCTTCCTCTTCGCTTGGCAGCCTCCATATTGATTTGATTAGTTGCTAATTAAAACTTGGCAGGCTGGGCCGGGCACAAAGGAGATCGCTCAATTAGCGGGATGTCAGAGGATCTAATTCTCTCTCTTTCGCCCTCTCCCTCTGTCTTGTGCTCCCTCTGCCTTCCCTGCTCTATCACACATCTCCATTCTGTTTAATGAGTATAAAGGATGAGTGAAAAGGGAGGGAGGAGAACTCTCCGAGGGAAGAGATCGAGCACTCTCAAGGAGCTAAAAGCATCCAGCCCTGTAATCCTTGAACTAATCTTTGCTTAAAGATGCAGTTAGTAAGTTGTAAAGAAAGCAACGGGCGATTGTTTGGGCCTGTTGCCTGCAGCACACCTTGATGCCGGCTTCCTTTCTTTTGTTCTGGCAAAACAATCGAGTAACACACAAGCTGGTGCAGTTTTAGTGGCAAGCCTTGGGGAGAAGGAATTATGAGCCTTAAGATCCTCTTTTCAATCTCTGCAGGGCCGTTTGAGTTTGAATTCACTCCTTACTGAAATCAACTTTTATCCGGAATGACTGAGTTCCTGCTCTCTGAGAAACTTATTTGTATCTTTCTGCAGTTTACCGCGAATAAAAGGAGGTTAACTCAGTGATACCATTTTTATTAAAGAGATACCTTCAAGGTAGTGAAGCTGGCCAGATTTATTGTACAAGCAGGTGCATCCCACAGACACCACTAAATGTAAAACACTCACCAGCCCCTTTATTAGGTACACCTTGCTAGCACTGGGTTTGACTCCCTTTTGCCTCCAGAACTGTCTTAATCCTTCGTGGCATAGATTCAACAAGGTACTGGAAACATTCCTCAGACAGTTTGGTCCGTATTGACATGATAGCATCACGCAGTTGCTGCAGATTTGTCGGCTGCACATCCATGATGCAAATCTCCCCTCACTACATCCCAAAGGTGCTCTATTGGATTGAGATCTGGTGACTGTGGAGGCCATTTGAGTACAGTCAACTCATTGTCATGTTCAAGAAACCAGTCTGAGATGATTCCAGCTTTATGACATGGAGCGTTATCCTGCTGGAAGTAGCCATCAGAAGATGGGTACACTGTGGTCGTAAAGGGATGGAGATGTTCAGCAACAATACTCAGGTAGGCTGTGGTGTTGAAACAATGCTCAATTGGTACTAAGGGGCCCAAAGTGTGCCAAGAAAATATCCCCCACATCATCACACCAGCAGCCTGAACCGTTGATACAAGGCAGGATGGATCCACGCTTTCATGTTGTTGACACCAAATTCTGACCCTACCATCCGAATGTCGCAGCAGAAATGGAGACTCATCAGACCAGGCAACGTTTTTCCAATCTGCTATTGTCTAGTTTTGGTGAGCCTGTGCGAATTGTAGCTTCAGTTTCCTGTTCTTAGCTGACAGGAGTGGCACCCGGTGTGGTCTTCTGCTGCTGTAGCCCATCTGCCTCAAGGTTCGACGTGTTGTGCGTTCAGAGATGCTCTTCTGCATACCACGGTTGTAACGAGTGGTCATTTGAGTTACTGTTGCCGTTCTATCAGCTTGAACCAGTCTGGTCATTCTCCTCTGACCTCTGGCATCAACAAGGCATTTTCACCCACAGAACTGCCGCTCACTGGATATTTTCTCTTTTTCAGACCATTCTCTGTAAACCCTAGAGATGGTTGTGCGTAAAAATCCCAGTAGATCAGCAGTTCCTGAAATACTCAGACCAGCCCGTCTGGTACCAACAACCATGCCATGTTCAAAGACACTTAAATCGCCTTTCTTCCCCATTCTGATGCTCGGTTTGAACTGCAGCAGATCGTCTGACCATGTCTACATGCTTAAATGCATTGAGTTGCTGCCATGTGATTGGCTGATTAGAAATTTGCATTAACGAGCAGTTGGACAGGTGTGCCTCATAAAGTGGCCGGTGAGTGTATGTGCTGTCTTACAAAATGAAGTATGTAACTCAGAGAGGGGGGCATGGGGGACATCTAACTGGGACTATTTGTTTACGTTGTTATCACTTTGCAGCAGTATTCTTCGCTTTTCTAATTCTTTGCTTCCAGCCGCTCTGTGTCTCCAGAGTCAACCCCCACACGGACCCCGGCTTTCCAGTCAGCTCCTCATCAGCTTAAACAGGGGAGAGTTAGCATTGTCATAACGGATTTAGATACCGCATTTGACTCTGATGTATGTCGACACTCACAGGCTCACACATGCTGACTATAGGAGGCAGAGCTGTGAGAGATTTCCTGAGGGATAAGGAGTTTATTTTCGGCTGCTGTTAAACGAATAATTCAGTCAGAGAGTAAAGGGCAGATTACTCGTCTAAATCAGACACCGTCTCTGCTTTATGTGGCGTATAAATGTGGTGAAGTTCACGATGAAACGTGGTACGCAGCTAAATGGAGAAACACTTTCCAAACTGACACCCACACACACTAACACATAAGAGCTCTCTTAAATGTCTGTATTGTTAGTGCTGACTGTCATCATCCTCCTGCTTCGGGCAAACTGGACACGGCTGCATTCATTAGGTAACTTTAAATCCTTGCGTAATATTTACAAGCAGCACTATATGTGTCTGCAGAGACAGAGAGCTGGCTCACCTCAAACCAGAGAGAGAGAGAGAGAATGAGGGTTTTTTTTTAATACCCTTCCTCCATTTTGCAGCAGAGCAGCGCCGTCGAAAATGTCAGCAGTCACAAGTTGTGGCAGCCAAAGGCGATCGCTCACAGGCTGGCACTGATTAGCTTTGAATAAGCCTGAATGGCAACATGCTCTGCGGTGTACATAGTGGGCTATTGTGTGATGCGTGGATGAACACTGGGAGAATATCCCCCTGACATGCATGGATAATGCAGGCAGATTAGGCCTATCATTCATACAAAAGGACTCCAGCAGAGTATTTCTGCATCGTACCTGCAAAGACTACAGTAATACATCCATATGATCCATACTGTCTGTACGTGAGACCATGCATGACCGGTTTGTGAGCCTGTTTATGTACCTAAACTCCAAGCTTTGAAGGTTAACTCTTGAGGTATTTCTTTTGCTAATGGCGAGCACTGAAACTATAAACTGTATTTTAAAAAGGAGAGAATGGAAACTAAATGTATTTCAGTGATAAATATCATGACAGGAGAAGCATGGAGACACTTTGTTGATCTTTTAAGTCGATGATTCAAACCAAAGCAAATTTTCAATGTGTTCCCTCACAGGAAAACATACTTCTGGCCTCATGAATGGGCCCCAAAATATGACCTTTACTGTTTTCTTTTTTATTTTATTTTCTGTAGTATAAATCTCTTTTTCGGTCACTAAATTATCACAGTCTAAAACTGTGACAGGTTATATGTTTTTCTTTGTTTCTTTTTTTTTTGTTACCAACTTCAGGGAAAACTACTTGCTTTTTTGATGTTAAAAGTTTTTTTTTTTAATTTATACTGTCCCTCTGCTATCCCAATAGTAGCTTTACATGATTAACAGTTCAATAAATAAATAAATAAATAGATAGATAAATAAATAAATAATAAAATCATTTCCCCCCCCCTCACAGTGGTGTTTTAGGAAACCTTTATTTCAGCCACTGTCTCTGTTTTAGCTGCTGTCTCTTTAAGGCTCCCTGCTCCACAGATGCCTCTTCCCTTTCTGATTGGCCAGCCCTCTTGAGGGTGGAGCTACGGGCAGACCTTGGTGTTTGAGGCCTGCCAATATATCATGAACAAGTTAGGAGATCTTTTTTGCGATGACCTTATTATTCCAACAAGTCTTAGGTCTCGAATTAGGTTAATTAAAATTGTGAATAAATCTATTAATAAATAAATAATATCAGTTAATGAATGTGTATCAACTTAATTAAAGATTAGATTTTTTTTTGATGACTGTTTAGATTTACAGCTCTACATAAAAAAAGGCGTTGATGCTGGCAGTAACTCAAACATTCAGTTCGGGGGGGGGGGGGGGGGGGGGGGGGGGGGGGGACAAAAAATGAAACAAAAACTCAAACTGTCTTCTCACCATAAGCAGGCTCTCAGGAATAAGATATCTTGGGTTTAGTTTGTCAAAGCTCTCAGCTTTCTGCTTCCACTCCACCGCCCATTACAGCAAAGACTGCTTTAGCTTCTCATGCTCACTGTGTTGAAAAAACAATCTAATGCAACATCTGCTTTCAGAAACACTGTCTCCATTACTCTGGATAATCCCCAGAATACAGCAGTGATATAACTCACAAGGACTCCTTCAGCGGGAAGCAGCAGAAACCTTTTCCTTTGATTGTTTTTATTTTTTAAGGTCAGTTTTTTTTTTATTTAAAGTAAAAAAAAAACAGCTTGAAACACAAATGTTGTTTTGTCCCTTTGGGTTTTCTTATAAATATTATATTTAAGAAAGTCAGAATCTGTGTGTGACAGTTGGAGAAATGCGAAGGAATGTGCGAAAGAGAAAGCACACACAGACTGAGGTGTGTGCGTACGTGTGTGGGATGACAGGGACGGATGGGGACATGGGCAGGTCTTAGTAATGAAGGACTGATAAGTCCCTATTTCCTGGGCCTGGGTTAATTGTGCCCACAGATAAAGGGTAATAAATTGTCACAGGGTAATGGCAGGAGCCTGGGCTCGGCCCTGCTCCACATTCATCATGAGCAGCTGAGCCTGTGAGCCTGGAGAGCGGGGGAGGCTGAGGGACCTGTGGTGGCAGGCAGGCAGGCAGGCAGGCAGAGGAGAGGATATGATGTTTGACTTACTTACATGCAGGGTTTCTGTCGCTGGCTGTGCTGTGTGAGAGCTAAAACAAGACACGATGGAGCTTCAGAGACATGAGAAGAAGATATGAAGACTGCTTTAAAACATCACTTTCAGAACTGTACAAAGCAGCTCTGAAAAGAGTCTCTATAACAATACCGCACCACATTAAAGACCCAGTTAAAAAAATGTTATTAATCAGTTAATGAATGTTAAACTTCAATCTCCATTCTGATTGGCCAGTATTTCAAAGAAAACGGTTGCAGCTCTAATCACAGACCCAGCAGCAGGCTTACTGTAATCACATCAAACAATGTCTGCTTAATTTGCCATGGGTTTGTTCGTGGCTGGAAAACAAACAGAAACAACACAGAAAAAGGCAGGAGACGTTCAAGACATGAAATGATGACCGTGAGGTCAGAGTTATTTCATTTCAGTTTAATGCCGGCAGCATGTGCCACCAATCTCTGGAGGCCTGAGCCTGTTTTTAGATGGTTTAAGTCCGAGGAGAAGCAGGAAGCGGATCAAATCAAAAACGGAAATTCTTTTAGGAAATCATGGACGCCACTTCAAGAAGAGAGGGACATATACTGTATAAACTGCCAGACAACACCTTTTCCAGGAAAGACCTCGCTTATTCCAGTAAGATAATCGATTTAATACATCTGGCAAAACATAAAATGAAACATAAAATCTGAAATGGCCGAGCAACTGAAATCCTTCATAAATAAAAAAATCGATTTCACTTCAGTTAAAGAATCATAACGTCTCTCTTCTGATCCCAGTCGCTGAGAGTTTTGTCAAAAGAAGAGATGCGATGGTAGACGTGCTCCTGCCCTTTTCTTTTCAAAAACATGCTGCTGGCATGGAATTCAAAATGAGCCATTTTTTTTTGTCATGGATCATTATCATTTTTCAAATTAATATCAATTTGTACATTTTCAATAAAACAGTGTTCAAATTATTTGCAAACCATCCAATTTAGTTCTTCAACAACATTTTAAACAGTTTCCAGCTTTTTGGACGGTTGGGTTGTAAAAAGTTGCAGCAAGAACCTCAACGTTAAATTAAAGCCACAAGCGGCGATAAGCGGGCCCCTCGCACCTGTGCAGCCGTCAGTGATGCTTAATAAAAATAATACTGAGCAGAATGGAAAAGAATATATATGAAAAACTGGAGTTTTTTAAATCACAGAGTAAAAAACATGACTTCCTGTGGAGAGTAGGTGGCGCTGTAGTTTAAGATGAAAAAAGCATATAGATGCATTTGTCGTTTTGGTGCAGATCCAATATTATAAATGAGAGCTATTAAGATTTGCATTGATAACTTAAAATCATCAACATGCCTAGGACATGCTATTTTTTAAGATGAACAAAAAACAAACAAAAAAACAACAACTGTCGAACAAGTTCAATCAATCAGTACCCTATAAATCGCCAAAATCCAATGTTTCACTCCAATTTCCGAACTTCCTGTTAGGAATTCACCATGGTCGTAAGAGACTTTTTTGTAGGTCTAAGCGTGATAGTTATGCATACCAAAAATCAGGCCCGTAGCTCAAAAACAGCCCAGAGGGGCTGCAGTTTTATCTCACTAGAGGGCGCTAGGGAGCACGTATTGGCACCGAAACACTGGATTCATAAATTTTTCGCCATGAATGAAGTTTCTGCAAAGTTTTATGACTTTTCACACACATTAAAGGCACATTACTGAGTTATAGACAGACTAGACCAGGGGTCGGCAACCCGCGGCTCCAGAGCCGCATGCGGCTCTTTAGCACTCCCCTAGTGGCTCCCTGGAGCTTTTTCAAAAATGTGTGAAAATGGAAAAAGAATGATTTTTATTGTTGTTGTTGTTTTAATATGGTTTCTTTAGGGGGGAAAACCTGACACAAATGTCTTTATGCTGTAAAAATTAATGTAATAAATACTGAATTTCAGAATTGCGCCAAATAGCAGAATTGCGTCATAGCCTGCGACACACAGTGCAGGTGGCTGTTGTAAACAAACAAGGGTGTGTCACGGGCCATGGGAAGGGAAAAAGAGAACGATTGCTGTTGAGAACAGAGGATTTAAGGAAGAAAGGACAGAATCGTTTGCTTTCATTGCCGATGCTGAAGGACTGCCTGCATGTTTGATTTGCAATGAGAAGTTGTCAAATAACAAGAGTGGCAAATTGAGTGACATTTCCAGGTAAAACATGCTAAATTTGCAGCCAGTTGGGACTGAGAGAAAAAGTGCAATTGCAGTACTTGTGGAAAAATTAGAGGACCGCAAAAATAGTTTCAAGAAGTGGACTGCATCTCAAAACTCTATGACTGCTGCAAGGTTTGTTGCAGCCAGGGAGATAAAGCGTGGGAAACCATTCACCGATGCTATTCTGCTATTCCGTGTTGCTCAACCCAATGATACCTCAGGGCGCCACACTTGTATTTCTATAATTTAATCAATGCAACAAAACATATAACATTAAATTTGTGATGGAAGTTAAACTTGAAGCACCAAATATGGTCCAGCAGAGTAGTCACACGGTGCGTCATTCTCTCCAGGATGTGCTGCCGGGAAAATAAACATTTAATCATGAATGCTCATTTTTTATTTGTAGCCTACTTAGTCATTTTAACAGTAGGCTTATATAGCTAATATACTGACAGCCTATGTTGCCTTCATATTAGGCTTTTAATTTTTTGCGGCTCCAGACAGGTTTGGTTTTTGTTTTTTTGGGCCAATATGGCTCTTTGAACATTTTAGGTTGCCGACCCCTGGACTAGAAGAAGAAAGAATAATAATAAAAAAAAAATCTTGAGGGTTTTGAGAGGGCTTTGCCGACCCATGTGATCGGGCTCGGGCTGTAATAAATGTCGTCCTCCTCCCCCTTTCCATCACTCACAGGGGTCAGAAAAAAAGAAGTGCACACTTGTAGGCTGTGGGTTAGCAACAGAGTTTGTAGAGATAAAGATGTAGATACAGAGATCATGAAAAAAAGGAGAATAATATTTAATCTAATTATCAACAACGTGCATCTGGAGAATGTGAAGTGTGTGTTCTCATTAAGTGTGTGATTAGTGTGTGTATTCAGGCGACAGTGGTGCACAGTGTGGTGGCAGCTGTTGGGAAGGATAACAGCTGTCTATATATTCATAAGTCACCGCAATTATCAAACTGTCTGTTATTTCTTGTTCCATTTTATATCTCTGTTTCCAGGTTTTGAGATCAATCACTCAATCAGTCATTTCGGTTTATTCACTGACAGAATACGAGCGACAAACTCAAAGCAACTCAGTGAAATCTATTTCACCACGCAGAGAGACAATGCACAGATCATGTTTGGTGGGACTCGGTGTGCCACCTCGCCTGCTTGATGGATCGCTTCTTCAGGCTGGGAGAGAGAGAGAGAGAGAGTTGCTTTGAGGTTGGCGCAGCAGTTGAGGGATGATGCATCCCACACATTAAACAGCAGAGCTGCTCCCACAGAGGAGGTTGATGTCCTCGCTACGAGATGATGACACGCGGCGTGCCGTGACATATGATGTGTGTACAAACAGTAAGCACATAGGCTGGCTGTTCCTTTTGACTGTTTTATGTGGGTCACACAGGGTGCACTGGGGCGCAGCGGGGAGGACGGACGTTATTCATGCAGCCCATAAAGGAAGGAAAACAATGCCCTTGAGATCTGACTTCACGTCTCACAGAAAACCACCTCGCAGAGTTATGTGGTGCATGCCTCTGACATTGAACGTCGAGAAAAGTTGGGCTCCTACATGCTCGTCATTCTCTCGACCACATTCTTCAACATTTTCCCATCTGACTTTTCTCTTTTATTGAATCTCATTTCGCAAACAAGGAATGTTACAAGGGTCTTTAACGGGGAGGAAAATGTTGTGTCAGGCAGAAAGTGAAACTGCAGTAAAATTGTGAGTATTTTCCTGCGTTGTTGTTGTTGTTTCTCTGAAGGGATGAAGTGGAACTTAGTGAATCTAATCTTTTATAGTTTTTCTCCATTGTTTACACACATTTTCTGAAAGCATGCCTCAAACTCTGAGAACTCTAAACACAAATCACAAAAGTCACACACACTTAAACTAAAAATGAGATTCTTTTTTAGAATAAGTTTTTCACGTCAGGTCAGAGACTATTTAATCTCCACAACCTTCTCACCTTTGTTGGTCGATGGTGATTTGCTATTTAAGAATGCACCTGAACAATACTTGAAAATCTGGACTCTGTGTATCACTGTGTTCTATGTTTGCTGTATGCTGCTGCAAACCGTCCCTCCCTGTCTGTCCATAGACACTCACACCTGCTGCTCTTTGTCTATAAATCTGTTCTTGGGCTGCTTCCGTCTTACTCGACCACATATCTGATAAGGTCTGAATGTATTTGTTGTTTTTATTCTGTAACTGTCTGCTGCTGCCATGCCAGGTCCCTCTTAATTTAAATTATAATTTCAAATCTTAATGAGGCTTTTATCTGGTTAAATAAAGGATATATAAAACACATTTCTATTGCAAAATGAAACTTAACATTCAAATCAGTCTTCATTTATATAACACCAATTCATAACAAACGTTATCTCAGGATGCTTTCCAAAAGCATTAACAGGTCTAGACCTGTAAATGGTAATGAATTTTATTAACAGAGACCCAACATCAAGACAAGATCAGAAGTCTGATCTCATCTTAACCCACCATGAGTACAGACCTTTACAGCATTTAGCGAGTTACAATGGAGAGGAAAAACTTCCCTTTAACAGGCAGAAACCTCGGACAGAACCAGACTCATGTTAGACAGACATCTGCCTCGACTGTGTTGAGGTTTGAGATTAGAGAGAGAGAGAAGGGGGTGGGGCGAAGAGAGAGAGAAAGAGAGGTAAATTACAAGCACAATTCCTGCTTTAGACTCAAATTGTAGCTCTAAATCTCACTTTTTTTCCCTCAAACATTTCACACAGTTCTCTGCAATTGGCACAATTTTCAAGAAGGAAATCTTGTTTTCACAAAGAAAAACACTGTCATTCAAATTCTAAAGTTAATTTCCCTCCTATCCTCGCTGAGTCATCACATGGGCAAACACCTGTCACACAGTTTTACACTTAGCAATCAGAGCTTTAGGGCAACAGGTGAGCTTTTCAGTTCAGGAGCAATGGAGGCTTACACTGGAAACAGAGAGGGTAGGAGAGAGTGAGGGTAAGAGGACGAGGATGAGGAAAACCAAGGGCTGTAATCTCTGATGAGACCCGAGCCACTTTGGTTGAGAATGTGGTCTACCATGGTCTAACAATGTATAGCAATTTTGCATATCAATCCACCTTTTTCCTGACTACCCATAGTTCAGCACGATTGCTGGTTTTGCACGTCAGGTTGAATGTTTCGTTTACATCGCCATGGAAACCACAAAGCTGATGATGTTAGCCTAGCTGTCATTCTCGCTCTAATAACCGGCTTTTAAAAGCAAGAAAGTGACAAAATTAACAAAAATTGGAGGTGAAGTCACAGTGCGGATGTTTTTAAAAGAAGTTTACTCTGAGCCCTGTCAAGCATTAATGATTTCACGCGAGTAGTTTTGAGCTAGCTTGCTGGTGACAGCAACCGGAAGTGGATAACAGCATCCAGATTTCAACGTCCATTGGCTTCTAAAGGAACAGGTGGATACAGATACTCAGTGAGCACAGAAGAGAACAGTATTTCCTTTGGACTGTTCTGTAGGACTGTAAAAATAAAGTGTTTGTTTGTGAAATGTATTCCTACTTTGTATTCTTACTCAGTATTTTACTGCTTGTGTAGCAGAACTGAAAGAATAACAACACAAGGTGGTTGGGAACGTCTTCTGTTGGTTTTTTGTGTGGAAAAAACTTAATATATATTTTTTATTGTGTATTTGTGTAATTTATGAGTAAAACAAACAATATTCTAAATCACAACTTATGTATTTACTGTCTGTAGTTATTGTAACACTGAAGGCCTGAGTCATTATGGTGAATGGAGAAGTGTTTTCCATTCATCGTAGTGTTTTACATTCAGCACATCAGTATTCATTTATAAATGTCGGCTCATTTGGTGGTTTGTGTGTGTGATCTGAAAACAAAACACCATTCTGAGAAGGAACAACATTGATTTGAATGTACATATTCCCTGTTCTTAAAGTCAAAAATATTAAAATTCACAGACTTGGTTCATTTTCAAACAGCACAAATCATGTATAAAGCAGCAAACAATCTACTTCCTGGAAATATTCAAAACTTGTTTTTTTTAACAGAGATGGGGGTTATAATCTGAGGGGAGAGTCTAATTTAAAACAACAGTGGGCTCGTACGACATTAAAAAG
Source organism: Labroides dimidiatus (assembly GCA_030710495.1). NCBI lineage: Eukaryota > Metazoa > Chordata > Actinopteri > Labriformes > Labridae > Labroides > Labroides dimidiatus. The sequence continues at coordinate 34,743,217 of CM061145.1, forward strand.
TTTTTGTGTTTCTGTTTGTTGAGTGGGGCATGACCCAGTTTAACAAGCGGTACAAACACATGGTTTTCTCAAGGTACAGGGTGGAAGAAGGGCTTAAACAATCAGGTGTTTTCATAAGTGATTTATGTATTTGTTTATTTACTTTATTTATTTTGTAAATGTGTATTATGTAAATATGTGTGTTTGGTTTAAGTATTTGTTTAATTACTCTATTATTTTCTACTTTTGTAAATATGTGTTATGTGAATATGAGTTTCCTTAATTGGTGACATTATTTGAGTGAGGAGGGGGTTAAATAAGCTTATGCTTCATCCTACTCCTTTTTGGACATGTTGGGTTTCCATTATTAGCTTTGTTTCTTTTTTTTTTTTTAATGTTTTTTGTTATTTTTATTTATTTTTATTTTTTTACTTTCTTGTGATACTCACACATGTTCGAAATAAAAGCATAATTAATTCAAGTTTCATTTTGCAGGAGAAGTGAGGGGTATCGCCCATTGTGTGTGTGTGTGTGTGTGTTTGCTTTCAGAAAATGTGTGTGAACAATCGAGAAAAACTGTAATGAAAATCACTTCTTCTCCTTCTTCCTTTTTGTTCAGTGTTACACTCGCTACAGACAGTAAAAACATAAGTGTGTTGTAAAATATTTTATGTAGAATATTGTTTTTATACTTGGAACACACAAATACACTTGTCCTCGTCCTCTATGTTTCCAGTGTTAGCATCCATTGCTCCTGAACGCAAAAGCTCACCTGTTGCCCTAAAGCTCTTATTGCTAGGTGTCAAACTGTGTGACTGGTGTTTGCCCATGTGATGACTCAGTGAGGATAGGAGGGAAATTAACTTTAGAATTTGAATGACAGTGTGTTTCTTTGTGAAAACAAGATTTCCTTCATGAAAATTGTGCCAATTGCTTAAATTCTTTGTAATGTTCTGAAAAGAGGGTGATTTAGAACTGCAGTTTGAGTCTAAAGCAGGAATTGTGCTTGTAGCTTAGCAGAATTGGTTCAGGAAGTTGGTGCAAGGGTTACATGTTGTGGTCATTGTGTCTCAAGCACCAGTAATTGAGTAAACAATTGAGAAAAAAACGTAAAAGCGAAAGAAAAAATAAATACATCTGTGGGGTTTCTTTGTCTTCTGTTCAACTTTGTGTGAACTTTGGCAGACACGTTTAAGTAGTTGACCAACACCAAGCTGTCCTGACAGAGCTGACCTTCGGAGAAAAGTCCAAAGTGAAGCTTACGCTGCTGATTAGCTGTCCGGCAGCATTCACTTTGAGTAAGGCCTAACCTTTGTTGGAAAAGCAGGAACTTCTCTACAAAAGAGGAATAATTTTTGTACAGCTGTCAGACATGTAAACTGCATCAAGTGTGCAAATGTACTCAGCTAACATCCATGCTATCCAACTAGCTGACTCAAGATGAGCCACAGCTTTCACAACTTACTTCTCTCTTTGTTTTTATTGGATCAAATACTGTACAGTCCCAACAGAAAAAAATACCATATCTAATATGATATTTTTAAATGACATCATAAATGAATGGGGAATTTTTCCTAAATGAGTCTAACTGTAATGAATATAGGCATAAATATTTGTTAGCCTCTAAGCTAGCCTCTAAAATTATACACATCTTGATGAGCATTTGTGAGTTTATCTTAAATATGTCCATTAATTGAAGTTAAACCATTCCATCAAATACATTTTACCTCAGTTCTATCATCAAAATTAATTTGACAGGACTTTTAGTCTCCAAATCCAGAAATGTGGTCTCAATGGAAATGCTATAGGCTAAAGAAGCAGTGATTGAACCTCATTCAAGTTCACAACAAGAAAATTAAAAAAAAGAAAAGAAATATTTTTCTAAATTTCTGAGCCAAAATTTCCTGGGAATTTAAAAAAAAAACATTTAAGCTGATGGCAACAAAACCCTGAATATTTCCAACATCTCTGAGCTAAAATTCTCAATTTTCAGGAAACTTTCCTAAAATTTACTTGGAATTTTCCTCCCCTTTGCAACTCTAATCATTCGTCATCGAAGAGCAATCATGGGGCCAACCTCAATCAGATCAGGTAGTTTGTTTAATGTTAATGATTAAAACAGCATAGAAGGATGGCTACATCTGAAACTCATGTTTGAGAGTTTAAAAATGAAGAATGGTTCACAGCATTTTAAATGCTACCTCTGTTCACAGCTCACAGACTTATCACTGAGCTCAAAACGTGCCCTCCTGAAGCATGTTGAGGTATGTGGCGTAACATTTCTGTGGATTCCAGAGGAATATTCTAAAATTTAGCTGCCTGTGTTTGTCGCGACTTATGATGCGTTCCATTTACATCGAAACTGGGTAAAGGGAAGCAGGAATGATGTCATCTCCGAGTGGGCAGCGTTCCAGTTACACAAGTTGGAAAAAAGCACGGCAGTGTTCACAAAAGCTGTTCTTGCACTTGACCTGTGTGAATATAAGCAAATTTTTGGACAAATATGAAGTCCTTTTGCAAACTACAAACATGGTGGATGGAGCGGAGACACAAAGGCGGAGAAGACGGTCTATTTTTTTCTTTTGACGTGTTGAAATGTTTTTCTAAAACTATTGATCACATACTATTTACTATCGTACTATCTAATCTAATCTAAAAAAATATCCAGAGGTCATCCACAGTTTCACCATACACTACTTGTATCCCTTCTCTCTATAAACAGTCACTGAAATAAAACCTAAAACAGCATGTCTGGTGCAGATCTACCAGGCTATTGTTTTTAGCCGTTAGCATGCCCTGCGTTGTAGTTCGCACGTACCTCATGAACAAAGTAAATAACGCTGTAGCAGCATTTCTCGATATAAACCATGAACGTCACTTAGTGTGACAAAAAAAAAAAAACCAGAAGTGTTAAAATAAACAGAATATTACTGGAGCTCACTTACTGTTTACACTGCTGGCAGCCATCTTTGATTGTCAGCTCGGGGTTGGTGAGGATCCCAGTAGGAAATTCCGACCTCGGGGGGCGTTTCATTCGAAATTTCCCACTTGGAAATTAGAAATCCCAACTTCCGAGTACAACTGGAACGCGCTATTAGTTACCATTTTTATTTTTTTAACCTGTTCTTGTTCTTTTCTTCTCTGTTCTTCATAATGTAAATAATGTTCTCTGAATTAACATATCGCAGAATGAACACTCAAGCATTGTGAAAACATGGTTTAAGTTGGTTTTAAAAGTAGCAGAAGTATTTAAATTTGTTTTGAATCATTTACTCCAACTCAAGTAATAATTTTACGGAGACACTGAATGTTTTGGTGAGATATTTGAACGTGAGTTTCTTCATGCATTTGAATAATGAAGTTCTTAATTAACTTCATGTTCTCGTCAAGCATTTTCCTCACTCTTTTCAATTTTTCTGTCTTTTTTCTGAACCAAAAAGACCAGAAGGAGGAGAGTTTTCCTCTCATCTTGTAGAATACTGAAATGTTTTCTAAGAAGAAGTGGGATAAAAATAAAATATGACTTATTTAAGGCAAAAAGCTGGACCACCCGCGAAAGAATTTCACAGTACAAAGGAGCTGACAGTCGATATCCAGGACGAAGGAGGACATGAAAAGTTAAAAAAAAAAAAAGAATGGGAGATGATGGAGAACCAATGAATGCTCAGATTCATTTGTTCTGAGCCTCTTTCTACCTGGTTGCACACACCTTCTCTCTGCTCCAGCGGCCAGTGTTCACAGCTATAAATCTTGGAGTGGCATTTTGGCCGGCGAGTCCCACGTAAACACGGCCGGCGAAATGTCAGTGCGGAAGGCAGACAAGCCTGACTTAGGAAGAGGGAGAGTCGAGGCAGTAATGTCACCACACTTTAACACACCCGCCATCAGTCTTCATGACATTTAAGAGATCCATCGCTCGATCCTTGAGGCTGCTGTGTACAAAGTTTGGAGAGGAAGCTGATGAGTTCAGGGGGGGTTAGTAGGTTGATCTGATCACTAACAAAGAGGTGAGTGGCCATATTTAATGTTTATGTTTCCCCTGTTAGAAATCATCCTGGCCTTACTAACATCTTCAGCAGAGGTTGTCCTGACTAGTTTTACGCCCAGGGGGAACCAATCCCTGGCCCCCACCCCCACAACCCAAACCTCAAAACCCACCGTTAAAAATACCCAGAGTTTAATTATTATTAATTTTTACAAACAAAAATGTAAAAAATGTTTCATACTGTGTGTGCCTATACAAAAAGCTTATGTGAAAAAGATACATTTTCAAGAATCAATATAAATGTTCTAATTTAATATAAAGTGTAATGTAGTGTGATTTTTTCCTTTCTCATATGTAATTATGAATTTTAAGTCTCATTACATGACTGTTCCAATGGTATTCTGGTCAGTTTTCTAAAGTTACAACTATGAGGAACAATAAAAATTTTGAAAATAACACGAACTAATACTGGAGATGACTTCATCTTACTTTCATTTCCATAAATCAACGACATGGATAACATTGAAAGGACGCTCCCTCCTCTTCTTTTTGCTGTGTTTTTAGATGTTTTTATAAATTTGTGGTGTTGCCACAGAACCTTTTTTTGTTTTCTGAAAACATGGTAGCGTACTGTATTTTGGTATTCTGCTGTAAAATGACACCAAACATTGATCTTCTCAGCCAAATGGGGCCTGCAGGTCGCTGCTGAGTGACGTGACTGAGCTGCAACACCTACAGTAGAGTGTTGGGGTGGGGGGTTTGTAGCAGAAACCCACTTGGCCTTTTCTTCTGACAGCGACACAACCCGCAAACATGACTCAACAGCAATAATAGGGGCGCGCATGGTGCTCGTGCACACTGGCAAAAATTGCGCCCTGGGCAGTCGCCCACGTTGCCCATAGTAAAAACCATCCCTGATCTTCAATTTCAAAATAAGAGGCACAATCAATTTAGACTGCTAGATTTATAATTATAATTTGTAGAGCATTTTTAAAAAAAAAACAAATTACAAAGTGCTTTACATGGGCAGCAAAATAAAACAGGCAGATCATAAAAGCACACAAAGAAAAGAGAAAATACAACATATTTCAAAAGACATTAAATTATATTATGTTGTTATGTTATTATGTAATTATGTTGGTACTGTTTCTGTTCCCTTCAGTTCAGACTTTTGTTTTATCCGGACCATTTTAAAAATAATTTCTCATCTTTTAGTTCCTGACTCTGTCTTTATTATAAAACTAGCACTACCCAACCTGTCAGGTAAATTTTCACTTCCCCTTTTCTCCAAAACTCCTAAAAACAACTACCTGTCAAGACACAGAAAGGCTTTTTGGAAATCACACACACCCAAAGCGAAGTAAATGGTCACAATTAAAAACCGAATCATGTGAAGTTGTGAAATTGTCTCATCCTCCTTTGTCTCCTCTGATGTTCTTTGACTTCTCTCGTTGCTGCAATGGGGGTTGAATTGATTTCTAAATGAATAATTGAGAAAGTCGGTTTAACTGCCCTTTCAAATCTCCCTCGCCACCTTTCCTCTCATCTCTCTCCCTCCCTCTCTCTTTTATCATTCCATCTCATCCCTTCTCACCTGTTCTGACCTTCCCTCCCCGTCTTCTTCTTCTTCTTCTTCTTCTTCTCTCTTTCCTCTCCTCTCCTCTGCTCTCCTCTCATGCACTGCTGATGTGGATCCTGTTCTGTGACGGGTTGTTCGAGAGGGAATGGGTTGCTCGCATGGCTGGCCAGCCGGCCTCGCCGTATCATCCGTCAGCAAGACATGCAGTTGTTTTAGAGTTCTGCTGGGAGCTGTCTCCTTGTCTCTGTCTTTTTCTCTGTTGCCTCACTCTCTCCTCTCTCTCTCTCTCTCTCTCTCTCACACACACACACGCACACCTCGCCTGTCTCTCTCTGTCTCCATCTCTAGGCTCCCTTGCAGACTCCCTCCTGCTCTCCCTCCTGACTTATTTCCACTGTACATCTTAACTCAAACACACAGCTGATCAGCATTTTAAAATCGACCTCAGGCTCTTTGCTCTGAGTGAATCAATAGCTGAGTTAGACTGGGACTGAATAATGCCAATATGTTAATTTAACAGCATGGGCTCGGGGAAAATGTCTGTTTAATTTTAGAATAAAAGCTGCTTTTCTTTTTTTTTTCTTTTTTTTTTAAATCTATTTTGCACCACAGTGTTTTGTCATCATTTTATGGGAAGGGCAACAAACATGACATCTCTGGGGTGCAGATGGCTTAGTGCTTTCATTTTTAGGTTTGCCCCAGAGTGGGTGGCCCAGGTCTGAATCCAGCCTGGGGCTTATTTCCTGCATGTCATTCCCCACTCTCGCACTGTTTCCTGCTCTATCCACTGTCCTATGCTCTCTCTGATTAAAGGTGTAAAAAGCCCCCAAAATAAAACAATAAATAAATGAATAAAAAGAAAATTTAAAACAAAACATGACATTTCTTCCAATGATTGTCTGTTTAAAGTTAGCAAAAGCATTAGCAGTGCATTATACATACAGTATAAAGTATTCTATATAAATTACCCAAATAACCTCCTAAAAAAATGCCATCCCAAATACCCAAAAGAAATTATACATCATTTCCTCCCAAATCAAACATAGGTGCATGTCAGTATCACATTCACACCATTGCAAACAAAATCATTGCTAGCGAATGCATTGCTAGAACAGTCATTGGGCGTTGGGCAGCAGGAAATGCATGAATCGTGCATTTATATGCATGAATGGCTGAAATTGCAACCACAGATTGTATAATAAATGGACAAATTCTCTGTGACATCATATGTATGTTTCTGAATCAGAGTTCTGAAGCATATTGTCGGTGGAAGCTGGTTTGGAAACAGGGCGGGCTTTGAGCCTCCATATTAACACCTATAGGGCGCCTCCCTGTCAGTCAGCTGAGCTGTGCTCTGATTGAGTTATATATATATATATATATATATATATATATATATATATATATATATATATATAACACACACACACACATATATGTTTATATATATAATTACAGCATTATATATATATATATATATATATATATATATATATATATATATATATATATATATATATACACACACACCCATGGACAGTGTGAGCTCTTAGAGAAATTTACTAATTAGACTGAAGAATTTTTATTTATTCATTTATTTATTTATTTATTTCGGTGTGTATGTGGTTTCCGGGATTTTCAGAGCCAGCCTCAAGTGGACAATCGATGAACTGCAGTTTTTACCACGTCATATTCTTATACCAGAGATTGCCGCCTGGTTGCAACACGTTCAACTATCTACTCAACTCATTCACGAGAGTTGAAAAAAATCGAAGCGCTTTTTTCTGGAAAAACTGAGACAAATTGATCGTAAATCGATGACATTAATAAAAAAAGAGCTCACTTCAAGGAAAAGTGAAGATCAAAGCTACCTCTCCATCTCTGAGGTCCTCAGTTTATCTCCTTAACACAGCTGGTAGACATGATTTAGTTACGTGATGCAAAATGATGCGTGTGATGCAATTTGTGTTGCTCACACACAGTTGTTGAATAACTCAGCCTACTTATGAAGCTCTTGTCAGATGAACCATGTCCCTCCATCGTTTCTTCTGCAGTCGAAGGCGTGAGTGATGGCTGGACTCAGTCATAATGGGAGCGTTTGCTTTACAGATATTGGCTCTGCTCACTGCTGTGGAAGAAAAGCTGGCATTTAAATGTGTATCATACAGTAGAATAGAAAAAGAAACATTTCAAAACTTCATCGTTTCAGCTCAGTTTTCTTTTTTTATGTTAATTCAGTTTTAATGAAGAACCAGGAACACATTTTAATGGTTGCATAATTAAACAAAGGGCACAAGACCAGTCAAAGTCTGTTCGCCAACAATTCCCAACCAAACTGCCAACAATGGCCAACATAAGCTACCAAAGATATTCCCAATGTAAAATCAAAGGTAGAAAGAAAAATTAAGAGTTTTAATATGATTTGACTTCGAGGATTTGGAGAAATCTTGTGATGAAGTCTGTTTATTGAAGAGAATATCATTTCTTAAATTTGGTTAATGACTCTCAGTCAGATGTTAAATGTTGGCACGAAAAAGAAAAGTGAATCACCAGATCTTCTCTTTAAGTTTAGAAAAATGTGTGTTTGAATATTTAGAAGACAAACGCGTATCAGGAGTTGTAATGAAAGATGTTTTGTAGACCCAAGTAAGGACCAATTAGCTGCTGTGAGAGGAGTCAGTAAGCGAGCCAATTCTCTGATTTATACTGTAGGAAAACCGTGAAGCCATTTGCCACTGTGCATATTTATGGAGTGGCAGCTTTATTTGGAAACCTTCAGTCTGAGAATGATGTAATTTTACAAGCCTGGAAATCACCAAAATATAGCACCTCATAAAACTTTGAAATCATAAAAGAATAAAGACTAATATTACTGTCATACTGTCCAACATGTGACTAGAAAAGGTCTGAGTACTATAACTCCACTACTTACCGTAACAAGTCTGAAGTCATTATCAGTGTTATGGTTTCAGAAACGTAAAAGGATTCATAACTTGCCCAAAACTACGGTGTCCCATCTTCATCAATTTGACAACAAATGTGCAGCATTTAGAAAAGCGCGCTGTAAATAGACTGCAACACAACAGAAGTGTTTCCAGAGGACACTTAGAAGTGATGTTTCCAATCTTATGAAACACCCACCCAAACAACACGCTTCTACTAAGATAACTGCGAGACATCCCTTTGCACTCCAAACACAGGTGACCCAGGTGCAACTCAAATTAGCTCAAGGAGTGGCCGCACCATCCAAACAACCAAGGCTTGGTTTCAATCCTTGGTTTTAGGATCTGTAAGCCAAAGAGAGATTAAGGGTGCGGTCACACTGGCCATCCAAGCCGTGCCGTACTCAAGCATGATTGCTCCCTTGCAGCGCCATTTCTCTGCTTGCCAGTACAGCCCACGGTCACACTACTCCAATATGAACCCTATGGCAAGCCGTTTTAACATTTAAAAGCTGAGTTCGACTATCCGAAATTCGAATTTTGACTAGGCGAAATGTGAATTACAGATATCCATAATTCCATTTTGAGATATCCACAATTCAATTTTGACTAGTCATAATTCCATTTACAGATATCTACAATTTCATTTCGCCTAGGTGAAATTTAATTTAAGATATCCGTAAATACATTTTTAGATATCTTAAATTGAGGCGAATTAAAGATATCTGTAATTTGAATTCTGCCAAGGCGAAATTGAATTACAGATATCTTGAATTCAAATAACAGATATCCAAAATTCATTTGTAGATATCTGTAATTCACATTTTGGATATCCGAAATGACGTTTTGGATATCCACAATGAGTCATCCAATACACATGAATGGCAAATGTGACGTAATTTTGCCTAGGCGAAATTGAATTCAAGATATCTGTAATTCGAATTTCGCCTAGTCAAAATTGAATTATGTATATCTGTAATTCACATTTCGCCTAGTCAAAATGGAATTACAGATATCAGTAATTCAAATTTCGGGTAGTCGAACTCAGCTTTTAAATGTTAAAACGGCTTGCCATATGAACCCAACTTTAGACAAACGCAGGGCACGCCTACGTCACCATGAAGCGTCTGTTTACATGAAGCGTGGTCTCATCAGAGTCAGCACAGTGAGACACAGAGAACATGACCAACGACTTTAGTGACTTTTTGGCTCATGTTAAGTCGTTTTGGTCCGACACAGCCCTCTAACACTCCTGTTACTGTTTAAAATGAGCTCGTGCTCTGAAGCGTGCTTGAGCACGGTACATTTGGCCAGTGTGGCCGTGCCCTAACAGCCTTATTATAAGATATGTTGTAGATGTGAACTTCGATTTTAAACAAAAAGGAAGGCAATCACAGAGCACAACATACACTGAAAAAAGTGAAACAACTGTGTCATTAAGTCAAATTGCATTTTTTGATTGATCTAACTAAAAATCCTGTTTTTTGTTTTAAACCTTTTCACTGAAATAGCATTTTCACTTCAGACCAGAGATTTTCATGTCATGTTACCCTGGGTTAGCCGATCTAAGTTATTCCCATGATGCATTTCAGACAAGTCAGGTCATATTGTATTTTATGTTACAAATTAATTTGTTTTACAAATAGTTCGTCTAACACTTGTTTGTGAGCCACTGACTGGCTCACTTATAAATAACACTGGGTAAGAATATTAACTATTTTATTATATATTTATTGTAACCATGACTTTGAAGGGTATGCAGTTGATAAAAGACCCACCACGTCACTTTGCAAGTTGACTCAAGATCTACCATTCTATATCATTGAGAGTTGAATTGTCCATGAAAATTATTTCAATACTCATGTGAATGTAATAACAGAATGCATTTAGCCCAGTGTGGTAATGCTTTCTTTGCAGATTCATGTTTGTGAAAAAAGTAAATACTATACATTGACTTTGGAGGTATTACTTTATACCGCCTTGAGAAATTGACTTGACGAAACCTAAAAATATCGCTTGTAACACAATTAGAGTAATTTAATCAGTTTTCTCTAAAGTAAAAGTTTAACTGAGATGGAATTATAGATATTAGGTTTGTTCAAAATGAAAAATTAAGCTGAAACAAACTAGAACAACGTGTGGTCTTCATAATGAATTATTTTTTTTACTTTGTGTGAATGTAAATTTTTGACTTTGATAAAAAGATTATTTTGATTGATACTGGATCAAATTTTAGAGTTCAATAATTTAATTTTTTAATGTAATTTTTTTAGGTTAGTCCAAAGTATCATTTTTTTTAGTGTACACGATGAAAATGTGGAGATTGTGAGGTCATACAGATACCTGGGTACATATTTGGACGACCAACTTAAATTTGATGGCAATACTGAGGCTATTGTAAAAGGGGGGAAACAGAGAATCCACCTTTTATGGAAACTGACCTATTTTCCAACCAGTCCTTTAATACTTTGTCGTTTTTTTGAGTTTTTTTTATCGAGAGCTTCCTTTGTTTTTCTTTTATCTGCTGGTTTCACAAACTCCGTTTCACAACTCTCCTGTTTTCTATTTTTTATTTTTATTTTCTGCGTATGCTCGATGTGCTGCATGTCCCTGCAGATGCTTCCCACTCTTCTTTTCTAGACGTGTATCAGTATTTATGAGGAACTTGATCTGACCTCACGTTATCCTCAGCTGGGTTTCCTCACCTCTGAGAGTGAAATCTTGCCTCTTCATGCCGGGCTCACACACACCTTGTGCGAGCAGGTGTATAAAGTGGAGTCTTGATTCTTGCCTCTCCGCGTCCTCTTTCATCTACATGCCGTGTGGCCTTGGCCCACTTCTTGCTGCTAGTGTTCCTGGTGTTGTAATATGTCCAACTGCTGATGTTTTTAGACACTTCTTCATGTAACACCAGCACCAACCTGTCACCTCTCACTGTTACTCCCACAGCTCCTTGCTGCGAGCCCTGCTGCACCTCCTGCTCCCCAGCTTTTTTTCCTTACTGTCACTGAGCTGTTATTGAAATATTTAGCACCCACTCTGGCTCACAAGCATGCTCTGCCTTTCTTCTGCCTGGCTGGAAATATCTTGGCTGGGCAGTCTAAGTTGGAGCTGTGCAGTGTGGAGGTGCTTCAATCAGATTTGACTGTTCAGGACAGAGGGATGATGTCATTATTCTGCGTTTGGAAAGGAGATAGCAGAGATAAGTGTCATTACCAGCCAGCTGGTGATCAAAATCTCAACATTTCCATTTGGTTTAAATCTCTTAGTGGCAGCTGATAGCGGCTTCAAATAGTGCTCTCCAGAACCCACGGTTTCAGATCAATTCTCATCTCAGCCCGAGTGTTTCCCTCGCCGCAGCCGCCAACATTTCAGTCGTGCTGCTGAGTGAATCGTTGAAGACGGCGGAACAATTTAGACCACGACAAACGAAAAAGTCAGTGAAGCTTTTCACATGTTCTGTGTAGCTGATGAAATGGATGCAAACGCATGAGCTGTCACACATCTGTGAACTGGGTACATTTCAAGCTCACGGAGGCAGAATTTATGTTTAAAGAGGAGCTTCAGTGTTTCTCAAAGGCAGGGTTGGTAGTCACGGGAAACTAGCATGAATTTGAATGTAGCATCTCCTCAGGACTCTGTTTAGCCCCCACCCCCTGACTCAAACTGGTTCTCAGCACATTGTTTTTGTTTGCGCTACAGTATCAGTAATCAGGGTATAGGTAGTTTTTCTGCCATTCTCCAGCGCACTTGGATCCCTCTTGGTTATGCACATTGAATTAGGGCTAGCCGGCTATATTTTGCGCCGCTGGTAGCCTAGTGCTCTGAGATGTATCCATAGGCTAACGGCTCATCAACCAATCAGAGCTAACGTGACATTACTCTTCATTTCATTGACAGACTCTCAAGTTTGAGCAGATCACTGCAGAATAACTGCTGCATGTGGGTTGGAATAGACATTAGCACAAACAGATTAGCCTGTGTTTTAGCCTTTAGCTTGTGCTATCGCTCACCCGTTTAGCTTTATTCTGCTTTGACGTCCTTTTTCTGTCTGTCAGTTCAGCTCCAGTGTCCACCATCCCTACTAAATAAATCCCAGAAATTGTTTTCAGCAGAGACAAACACAGATCTCACTTCTCACTTCTAAACTTTGTCACCAGGCGTGGTGTTGGCACAGAGGCTTCAACGTGTTGTTAATCAATCCGGTCCTTTGTAACCTGACCAGGAAGCTAATAAATAGCATTTAGAAATAACCTATATTGGTGCTGATGATCTTGTTTTAAGTTGTGGATTAGGATTCAAGATCACTTAGAAAGTCCTCACAGTCCCTTTAATCAAAGAGGTGATGAAGCATTGTGATAAACACAAATCTGTCCCAACTTTTTTTTGTTAACATGTTCGATGACATCAATACTAACACAAGTATTTATTTAAGATGCTTAATCTGCACTCTTTTCAGTCTGACAGTCTGGTTGAGGCTGGGCCGAATCAAGTGTTCCACAAAAAAAGGGCTTCAAGTACTCAAAAAAAAAAAAAAAAAAAAAAAAAGTACAACTGATCCAGTCGTCCCAATCTTAACAGGTCAGAACATGTAGAACATGAACAGTTCTTCAGAACATTTGGTTTGAGGAAGGAAGCAGCTGAGACCCTCAGTAGGGCTTTAAGATGCTCATCTTTAAGTTTGGACCTGAACTTTGACTTATTAAAGTTCATTGTGGAGAAGAGCTTTTCACTCAGATAGGTGCTGCCAAAAAGGCTCATGATCCAAACACCGACAAACACCGTTTAGCACGAAGTGACAGGATATATTTTCCCTCCACTCGGTGACACAAACATGTTACAACTAATTCATGTTGTTGTCATGAGCCTGAGCTACGGTAGTCTATGGTTAAAAAATATAAAACGCCCAGATGCATGTAAGAAAAAACGTGCACACCGCACCAACACAAAGCTTTGATTTCAGGCAGGGGGCCACAAAATATTGTTCTGGGGGCCGCAATTGGCCAGCGGGCCACAAGTTTGAGACCCCTTGTTTAAATCAAGTGCTAACCCTCAGTCTGAAAATACGAAGCCGATGAGGATTTGCTAAAAAAAAAAAGGGTGATATCACAGAAGCTGTGTTCTTGTATTTCTTCAGTTCATCAAAATTTTACACAGAATCCCAACTTTTTTTTTGGTCATGCACATCAAGTGCATCTTGTAATCTTTTAAATCTTTAAATCTACACTCCTTAAATATATATATATTTCTTCTGCAGAGTTTGAAATATAAACTTCTTCTCAGATGCAAACTGTAATGACACCCCACATGTGCAGTATGTCTCCACTGTACTTTGTGTAAATGTATTTATCCTGGAGATACACACTCTGCACTGAAGTTTGCATTCTGCACATCTGTTCCATCCTCCCTCTGTAAATAAATGCTGTCTGCTTAGATCTGCCCTGTGGATGGAGTTTTCTGTATTTAGCTTTCAGAGTGGTTTGGCTTTTTTTTTTTTTTTTTTTTTTTCTTCGTGAGCCGACATAAATGAACTGCAGTTTGACTGCATGAGGTACACAGACAGACATGTCTGTAGCTTTGCAAATTCTTCAGTCAGTCGTATGAGTTTAAAGAAAGAACAAAGAGCGTGTTGAGAAGCTTCTAGAGGAAACTTTATGATTGTAACAAAGGAAGAAATGAAGAAATTCTACACAGCAGGGTTAGAAAAAGACAAGTTTTAACAGGTTTTCAGTGTCATGTATGTTTCTGTTGGTCTGGAGTAACAGCTGATTGACTTTTCAAACCTGGACAGACTTCTTAGGTTTGTCCATCCGTGTGTAGGCAAGCCAGCTGGTACTAATGTCCAGACGGACACTCAATGCTTCTTGGACTGACACCTGACTGGGCTGTGAGTTTCACAGCTAGATGTTCGCAAGCTTTGCTCATAAAGTCTTCTTTGTTTCTTTGTTTCCAGCCATCAAGTGGCTTCTGGAAGTCTTGACATCAAGCAGAGCAAGAAGTCTGTTCTGCAGAATTAAGATGATATATCAAGATAATGGAACATTAACAAACTCCTTTGTTTACCAGAGTTACTTCCTGAACAATAGACATAGGACTCATCATATTGAATTGTAAATATCTTAACATTAAAGAGTATATATATATTTTATTTATCTCTTCAATCATTTATACCAGTGGTGACCAGTGGACACATTATGATTTTTTTCTCATAAATAGTGTAATTTTATTTCAGAAATAGTCTTTTTTTCTGTGAAGACCCTGGAAAGGGTTTTTAATATTTGGTTATGTGCAGCTTTCTGGAAAACAATAAATGTTTACGTTGCGATCGTCGCACTTTTCCTGTTACAAACTGACCCCGGCCCCCCATCAGAGAAGGGAAAAGTTACGTGGCCCTCACAGGAAGAAGTTTGGGGGACCCCTGATTTATACATTTACCCAACATAAAACAATTTGATTGTCCGTTTCAGTCTTTGTCTCACTCTTCACTCTTTGGCGTATTTGATTTGACTTGCTGAACACCTGAGGATGATAAAAAAAAAAAGATGCTCAGCTTCAAAAACTGCAGCAGCGTTGATGACGTTTGAGGGATGAGAGTCAGTCAGGTATGAAAGGTATGAAAGGTGACTTAGTGACAATGAATGAACTCGTTGCTTCTTACATTCTCAGGGACGACTGTGAATGTAAATCTTAAAGCGTAATTACTTTCCTGGAGTCTTAAAGAGCATACAGCAGGTTTTTTTTTCTAAATCAACTCTTAACATCATCTGATAATGGCTGAAAAGGGGACTGGATTGTGTTGCTTGATTAAAGGCTACACCAGGGGTTCCCAAACTTTACCATGCCAATGCCCCCCAAGCCACATTAGCTTCTGGCCAAGGACCCCCCTTGTGAACCAACAGATTTTTTTTTACTCTTTTGGTGTGTGGTATGAGGCTTAAAATAATGCTTTCAAGGCCTGCTCGAACAAGGTAGCTTGCTGTATGAATGCAGCAGATTGTGTCTAAAGAAGTCGACTGTTTTTTCAGCCTCTGCTGAATGTTTTTGTATCAAGTGACGCTGAAGTTTGAAGGTTTTAAACACTCGTTTGAGAGGGTCTCAAGACATAGGACGCATTTCAGGCAATCATGGTCATTTTTCTGTATGACTTTGAGGCCATACTTACTGTACACTGCATCATATTTTTGAATTTTAGTTGGCGATGAGTTCTTAGATTTTTTTTGCAACAGAATCCTCCACGGCAGAGCTGTTGGACTGCTCCTTTGGTCTTTTTCCTGTCAAAAACCTTTCTATTTTGTGCAAGCTAGCAGCTTGACAACAGGCGCAAACAGCCAGTCAACACAGACGATGACATCATCATGCCCAAGTTGGAACTGTCAGAATCTGGCAACGACGACAGTTTACGTTTTGTACGTTCAGGACAGAAAATTATATAAAAAGAATAATAAAATAGAAAAAAAAATTTTTTTTCCCCTTTACTCTAATTTTCTGAGGCCCCCCATGGGCCCCCTGGCGGCCTCCACTTTGAAAACCACTGGACTACACATTGTGTTTAGGGTGTAACTGAATCAGCCAAATGTGTCGGTTTCAGATTTCAGTCACCAGCTCATTTAACCTCTCCACGTTGTTCCCTGAACACAGAGCACTCAAGACACTGTATGAAATATGTTGATATGTTGGATTTTAGTTATATATCACTAAATTATTCCTACAACCTCAGATGCTGAAAGGATGGGACCAAGCGGCAACCTCCGGTCTGAGAATATGAAACAATGCAGAAGTGCTAAAATCTGCAGTTTGTCGAGTGTTCGCTTGAGGCTGGCTCCGGAAGTACTGGAAGTCACGAACACACCAAACCAAAAAAAGCCGTTTTCACAGCAGAAATAAACATGTTCACAACCTGGTACAAAAAATATCTCCCGATTAGGCCTTTCGGTGATGCTCTTTTTGTAGCTGTGACACTCACCTGTTACATCTTTCTTAACAGGTTTATAATTAGGGATGCACCCAAATGAAAATTTGTGGCCGAAGACGAATAAATATAAGCGCTTGGCCGAATACCGAATACTGGATGCAGTTGTTAAGTTTTTTACTTTTTTTTATAGTGCATAATGTGTTTAAAGAAATGTTTTTAAAGAAAGTAATTTTTTAATGAATACTCTTACATTTTTTTAATATTCCAGTAACCTTTGCTGTTTGATTGCATCATTGCATCACACGCTACTATTCGGCCTTTTAACTCACTTCACCGAAGGCCGAATGTGGCTTTTTTTTTTTTTTTGCAATATTTGGCCAAACATTCGGTTACCGAATATTCGGTGCATCCCTATTTATAATTATATAAGCCTGAGGACCATCATATGTATAGAACACAGATTTAATTTTCCTCTTCATTAACAGGAGTGACGGTCGGAGGACCAGCCGGACTCCCTTTGAGACGTCACGTTCAAACTACAGTTTTTAATGCAGAAAAAAGCAAATGTACCAGATTTTCTTTCAAAATATTATTTCCAAGTTATTTTTTGCTTAAAAGTTATTTTACAACTCAGAAAAGCTCCTGTTTGGTGACTTTATGAGTCCGAAGTGCACCAGGAAGTCATTGTTTGAACTACGTTGTTAAAAAAACAAACAGTCCCCGATTTACCGTCCGAGGGGACTAAGTCAGGTTTTTTTCTCCACCACATTTGCAGCAGCTAATCGATCAGTTCATCCATTAATCTTTCTGTACACTGTACCGTTTAACTGATTTTGGGACAATGATATTTTTTATGAGTATAAATTGATTAAAAACGTCATATTTGCAAAACCAAACATCAAACACGATGTCTGTATAATCAGTTCTGTTACAGAAGCGAGAGCGATGCTTATCGCTGTTATCAGAGTCGTTCTGTGGCTGTGGTGCTAATTAATCCAGCAGCGTCTGTGCCAGTAAGCTGAAGTTAAAAGCCGTTAATGATCATCCTTCATTTCCTTCCAACCTCAGCAAGAAATCTTTGAGCGTTTAACCATCGACGAGCAGACATAATGTCGCTCATCCTGGTGAAGTCGAGCGCACCAGACTGCACGTTTTCCTCTCCTCACGTCCGTCCTAACCGGCACACCCACACATGCGTGAAAGACCTGCACGCAATGTTTTGTGCTTCCTCACTTCGGGAGTCTCTCGCTTACTCAGAACGCACAGCAAGCGAGGACTAATTAGGTTGCTGTCCTAAGTCTTATGGGACAGTAATTGGGATCTGCTGGCACTGTATTGTTCCTTTGATCAAGGCCTGTCAAACAAGGAAGTCTCTGGAGAACACGCTCCCCTCCGCACACACACATACACACACACCTCTGCACACACATATTGCCTTCTTTTTGTTTCAGATGCTGTTAGCAGTGGGCTTCATAGCTGTATTTATGAGGGAACAGACTGACTTGTTCCATCTCTTTTATAGGAGGTAATCATTCATTTGTAGCGCCTACTCTTTGCCTGTGGCTGCATGTTTAAGAGCTGGGCTACGATGTGGATGTTGGGTGAGAATCCCCATGTGAGGACAGTAATTGAAGCTAATGTGTTGATAAACATATGGGAGCAACTAGCTGTACCCACAGTTTACAATTCAACTACTTCACTCTGACTGAGGAAAATACTTTGGACATGAAGCAACAGTTAAAAAGCCCCAAACGGTGCTAAACTGGAGGCTGTTTAGAAGCAGCTTTTCAGGCTGGGGGTTTTCTTGCTACACGGTACAAAAATATGCGACTATTTCCAGAAAATTTTGATGACTTCAACTTAAACTGACAGCATTTTCTCATTTTTTTAGGATTACCAGGTTGGTAGCTTCCATAGTGGTTCTGTATGCATGAAGCTACTCTCCTCCTGGATATGACCAGTCACAAAATGCCAATCGTGAAAATATTCATTGTACGGTGGCCCTGAGAGCTCACAGCACTGCAGTTTAAGAAAGCACGTCTTCATCAATTTAATAACACATGAGCAGCATTAAGGAAAAATGGACTGACCAGGCCGCAACACAACAGAAGTGTTACCAGAGGACACTTTGTAAAGATAACTTTCTTTTTGTTTGGAAAACGGCGTCACGAAACTTTACTTGTTGCATTTTTCTTCTTCATTGGATTTATTAGCAGGGTGCACAACGTCGGGCTGTTATGCCATCACACTATCAGCTGATACAGATCTCAGCATCCACCTTACACGCCGCCTACCAAGGGCACGGTCGGCTGTGGAAACGCAAAACAGGATCAAGCTCTACCGACCCGTGCCAAACCGTACTGATCCGTATTGGACTGCTGGGTGGTTACAGGGCTTTGAGTGACACTTTCCCCCCATGAAGCAGGACACAGGAGATCATTCCTGCCTGTGGCCATCAGGCTTCATAACACGCCCCTTTAAATCAGACACTGGATTACACTTTGCTAATCCGTTAATACACTTTGAAATATCTGTTACACTTCGCAATATCTGTCAGTACACTTGCAATACCTGTTTTGATATATCTGTTCAATGTGCAATACCTGTTTAGTGTAATATCAGTTTAATATTGTTCATTAAGTGCAGTATCAGTTTAACACAGATTAAAGTGTAATACCTGTTTAACACTGGTCTTGCCTTATCCATAATGTAAACAGTTTCTTCTATCTTGTTTATCTTGTTTGGTACATATTGCTTATTCCTGGTACTTACCGCTTATTTTTATTTTCATTTTCATTTTATTGCTAATCTTATTGATCTTGAATCTTACTGAATTTCCCTCTGGGATTAATAAAGTATTTCTGGTTCTGATTCACAGTACACAGTTACTTGGAGTTAACAATATAAATAATGTGACGAGTGCAACTTATCCGTCTGATTCATAGTGGTGACTGCAGTTACAGCTATTTAAAGTTATTTTCTCTTAAATGTAACAGCCTCAATGGTTAAACTACAGATCAGCCTCTCTGTGCTCTCTGCTGCTCCACTCCTTTGAATTTCATTCAGTGGTCGGTTATTGTAACTGCAAGTAAATTTTCTCTCCAATAAACCAAGATGACCACCAGACAGTCACACTAGCGGACCTCTGATGGCGTATCCTGTCAGTCTTTCTATTCCTAGAGGTAAAAAAAACAAAAAATATGACGATATACAGTATTATCTAAGTAAAAGCCTTATTATTCTATTATTATTCTTTTAAATGTCAGCTGTAAATTACAATCAACCATTGCTTAATTTGTGCCGGAGCTAGCCGGAGCGCGCTCCGGGACCTCTTGGATTGGATCCAGGACCTATTTGATCCGCTCTGGCACCTCTTTGATCTGCTCCGTCACCTTTCCTGTCAATAAATAAACTGTGTTTTTAGCTGTGTTTTCTCTGTGCTTTAATCCTCTCTGAAGTGACGCCTGTTGGCTTATTTCTTATGCATTTCACTCAGAAATTAGGTAAAACGGGGGGAAAAGTGATTCATGCCGTCACGTGTCACAACGCAATGCGCATTGGGAAGGTATTGTTTCCGCACCGGCACCGCGCGCAAACGACACTTAACAGCCAGGTGACTGACAACGCTGTTACACTTGGCCTGCTAAAATTTCAAAGCGACAAACAAAACTCTCAAGTTTCTTCAAACCAGTCGGTCAGCCAGACCCCAAACTGGCCAAAGTTGTTCCGGAGGCAGAGCCCGGCTCCGCAGATATGGGTGGTGACAGCATAATAGTCGCTGAAGATGTGGTCTGTGCAGTCAGGAGCACAGATAAGGATGAGGGAGCAGTGACGTCAGTTCACGAGAAACGTGAAGAGGATGACGTTGTTAACCAGGACATGAGTTGTTAATGTTAAGTGCGGAAATTAAGGTGAAAAAGAAGATAAAAACGCGTTAAAACCCGAGAAAAAAAGGTTTCTTTCGGCGCACAATTTCGAAGGGGGACCCGACACCTGATTGGGGACAAATTAAGCACTGAATCAACTCTCTCCAGTGAAGTGGACGTCATGGAATCCCGAGTATATTTCCAACACAAAGATAAAAATGTGTGAAAAACGTGAAATGTTTTACAAAGAATAAAAAGACAATAATTCATTCATTAAAAAAAAAAAAAAATTATTCATTTTACATTAAGTCATTAAGTTCATACTGTTTAATGTTGAATGCTCAGACACATGTAGTTCATCATGTCTGTAACTTTATGCAAAAAATCAAATATTTTATCTTGTTGTTGGAGATATTTTGAAAAACAGACTTGACTTCGGTCTAGGCTGCACAGTTATGAGTGTCAATCGTTTTCTTATTCAGGCCTAAATGACGGGTCCATATAAGGTTAAAATGTGTGAAAAGAAAGAAAGAAAAATAAACAAAACATTAATTAATTTTTACACTATTTTGTAAGGTTGAATGCTCAGGAGCATGTAGTCGACTGGAGTGGGAAAAAAAAGAAGAAAATTCATTTTTATGCCCTAAGAAAAATAAAACCACTCAGGAAAACAAACCTTGACACAGGCTTTCATCTTTCATAGTCGATGCATCAGAGGGTTAATTGAATGCATCCTTTTTAAAACCTACAGAGAGTGAACGCTCCCACTAACACTTGATCTGATTACGGTACAAATTAAACGGATGAAATAAGATTAAAGTTAAATGATCCTGAGAGGGCTTGAAGATATGCTGTAGTTAATGCATTATGCTCCGCGTTTAAATGGACACGGCTTTATCGGCGAGGCCGTGTGTATTAAGTAGGTAACTTCATGTGATATTAATAGAGTTAAGATCCCTCAGCAGTCGTCATGTTAAGTAATTAACCACAACATGCTCGCTGGTGTTCTCACCATGAGTTGTTTTCCATAGAGTTTTATTTCCAAAAAGCAGTCAGAGAAAAGTAAAACAAGCCAGTTAAGTACAAGAAAACAAATCCCCAAAGGGAAGAGGAAAAAAAAAACAGCTGATATAGACAGAAGGCCTGATGATATTTACAACAGCAGACATCTTTTTTTTGGTGTTGCAGTACCAGTAAATCACTCAACAAACTCCTGGTATTCTGTAAGATCAAAACAAATAACAAAATAAGGTTTTTTTTTTGTTTTTCTTTTAATGGAAAGAGAAGGTTCTAAAAGTCAGCTAAGGCACACAGAGCCTCCCCTGAAAAAAATGAAAAAACAGAATGAAATAATAATAATAATAAAAAAAAAAAACGGGGAAAACATCAGTTCAGAGAATTTTTGTGCAACAGTTGCTCAACAATACATTCCAGCGAGAACAACAACAATCTGGCATGAGATTTTCTCTGAGAGGCAAACAGGACAAAGTTGTTGTCACAGCTGTCCAAAAACACTAAAACAGGTTATGTACTTGGACCAAGAAACACCACCAAATCACTCTGTGTCCACTTATTGATACTTCAAAAACTCTTTATAGTTCAATGTCATTTTTAACCACATCTGTATTTACACGTACAATACCTTTTTTCAACATTTCAATATAAAATACTTATGTACATCTTCTTCATTTGTTAATCATTTTGTTACAAAATAGGACTTCCACAACGAGATACATTTATTTTATTTACCTTTATCCAAAAAACTGGCTGTTTGAGCGTACATAATAATAGGTATTATGTGCAGTAATTTTTCGGAGCATGGCGGCACTAGAAGTTAAAAGATGGCAGCGAAAGCCGGCCAGTGGGAAAAAAAAAAAAAGGTCCTTTCCAAACCAGCCCCGGGAAGAGTGAGAGCTGTGTGAGGGGAGGAGTGATTCTAATGGACACATCCAACAGAGAGGCAAGGTGAACTTGACATTAATGAACAGAAATGTCTCTTAATTAGCCTGTGCAAAAACACTCACTTAGCCCATGTGGTGGCTAAACAGTGTTGACAATCACAGATTGAAGTCCTAATTGGCTTGCGATGGAACGTATTTCAAAGTAAACAAATACCCGACCACGCTTCTTGTTCGGGGGATGTGCCGTGGTTGAGTGCCGCCCTCGGTGTAATAAACTCGTCTCAAATGTCCACAGATTGTCTTGATGGCTGAAAAGTTTCTCGAAAGGTAGATTGAGCTGAAAAGGTGCCACAGACCCCAATCTATCGTGGGATTCGTTTCGCAATCAAGATGCGCAATTAATAATATTCACTGTTCATTATCGTCACAGCATGAAGACCACAACCACTCGCTAGCTTTCTGAACACCAAACGGTACAGCTCCTGCTTCCACGGTCCTGCTTCCTTGGTCCTGACGTTGTCTCGTGTGTTTGGTTGTGAAGAGTGTTTTTTTGTACACCTTCTCTGTTTGGTGAGGTTGTCAGGTAGATGACCTCTGACCTTGCAGGTCGAGGTGACTTTCTCTTGCGCTCTGCAAACAGCCGTGTTAGAAACTCAGACAAGAGGATCTATTCAGACGGGACAACACTGACTAAAACATACGAAGGTACCGTCTACGTTTTGGGGTGTTTGCCTTTGTAAATAAAGGCGGCTTTCTTTACAAAAAAATATTCATCATGCTGCCAAGGCAGCGTCGCAATTATTTAGTCACTGACTAAAAATATCAGCATCAAATATAAACTTATAAATAAATAGCGACCCATGGACTCCCCCCGTCCCCATTCATACAAGTTTTGAGACTTCATGTATAATCATGTACACAAAGTGTTGCTGAAATCACTGGAGAAAGTAAAAAATAAAAAAATAAAGATGACACTTGAAAACAAAGGGTGAGAGTCTTTAAGGTCAGCTTGAGATAATGGAGATTCAAGTTTGAGGCAGGTCGGTAACAAAACCAAGTCAGACGCAACAGTTTGTCCTCCGCCTGTCGCAACATCGTCACTTCACGACACTATGTGGACGCTAAGTCTCAAAATACTTCCGACAACAACCACAAATGAAGCATTCAGAGCCTTACAATGACTGTGTTCAATTTGTGTTATAATCCAAATAGTCCTAATTGACCTATGGCTAAGCCCCGCCCTCAAACGCGATGAGCCAATCACTCGGACATTCTCTGCCAGGACGTCCATTGAAATGTGTTGCAGAGAGTCAGTTTTTGTTCAGTTTTATCAGATTTTGAGCTTGAAAATGGTCACATGGTGTTCATTGGGTACATGCAACTCTGACCCAACCAAGAAAAGTGTTTTCTTTCGATAAAGTTGTGCAGTAGACCGAAACATGAACTCAACATGAATAAAATTAACAATGTTTACGTCCGTTCTAAGGTAAGTCAACATCGTATGTGAGGAAACATGTTGTTACTTTGCTGTAAAGAAATCTAAAGTCATCTTTAACACTAAAACCGCCACAGCAGTCTGACAGGCAGTTTGGGATTTTCTCTAACGTTAGCTAAAGTTAGCCTAGCGTTAGCTCCTAGCTGCGTTGTTCGTCATGTCTCTTTGTTTGTTTGGAGTTCATTGGCCTGTTTTGTTCAAGTTTTGGTTCTTTGGTGATTGTCCATCCTTGTTAGCTGTTGTCCAAAGGGCTCTAGTTAAGCTAACGTTAGCTTCTGGAGCTTAGCTTCGTTAGCTTATCTGTAATAGCTGAGATAACAAAGGTTGACAAACGTTCTGCTGAATGATTCAATGTAAATACTGTAGCTCCAAACTAACAGAGACACTCTTGGTAAAGATTTTTCTCATGACCGATGCTGATCCTCTATCTTGTTGTCCGAGCTGCTGATGGGAACCAGATGTGGTTTATCAGGTTTGCTCTGGGACCTGTAAATTTTGTCTTGCAACTGAAGCTTTTTATGGACCTTCTCTACAGTAAATTGATTCATATTTCCCTCCAACGTGTAGTTCAGACCCTTTTTGGTGACTTCTAGATGTGATCTTTCTGTCTTCAAAGATCATCAGCGACGTCCTGTGAATTGTCTCCTACTGTGACACCTCCCATAGCGCCCGTCACTAAATGCTCATCATTTGTCCAAAGTGAGTGGCGGGGGGGTCGCGGCTTAGCCATAGGTCAATCGTTCTGTGAAGGCCTCTGGATTTTCTCTTCTCTTTATCTTTATTTACCCAGCGAGACTGCAGCAGATGGTTGGTCCAGCCACAGCAGTTCCACATCCTGATCAGGCACTCAACTGAAGAAGCTGTGCTTCTGTTTCTGATTTATTCTTAATGCCTTACACGCTGAGTCACTGGACTATCAAAAACTCATTTGAATTAATTGGCTTCAAGGATGCACAAGCATTGTCCTTAAACAGGAAATTTGCTCCATCTGGTTCAATTGTCACAAACTAATCATTTTTTGACTCTTTTTGGGAGGAATAACTGAACGCTCTGCTATTATCTTGTTTCGTCCATGTTGACATACGCTAAATGAGGCACGTTTAACTCAGTATCAGGCTTCTTTTCTCATGTTTTACAGCTAAGGCCTTTTTGCAGCCGAGCTTTGTGTGCTGCCAGCAATCCCTCCTCACATGACCGCCGTGCCCCTGCGCATGGCTGTAAAAAGCTGACTTCATAATTCATTCTGCAGCAAAATGAATGCTCCAAAATTGCAACGTTTGATCACAGTAAAAACTCAGCCATGAGAAGAAAAATAAATACACTGAGAAACTGAAATAGCAAAGCCAGCATAATCCCCTGAAAGGAGGAACTCCGTAGGAGGATCTGAAAATCATTTCGCTTGCTTTCTGTCCGGATACCCTAACCAACCTTTTCCAGAAAGACAAAAAAAAAAGTCTCTTTTCTTTTCTGTTGTTTCCGTTTCATTCAAGAAAAGAACACCACTCCTTCTCCCGCGGAGGAAACCTCCTTAAATAAATAAAAATCAACAGTGTTAAGGCCTCCCGTCCAGCTGGAGGCCTCGCTGCTACCTGATGCGCCCATCAGCGCGTGGTGCTCCCAGATGGGATTTGGGGTCTGGGCTCAAGGAGCTCCAAGGGTTTTTGGGGCACGCCTGCATGACAGGGCAGGCGGTCGGGCCCACAGCGCAGACGTCAGCCGCCTCCCACAGCTCGCCCACCAGGCTGTCTAACCAACGCTCCAGCTCCGGGCCGGTCATGGCCGCGTTCCTCTTGGCTTGCTCCACGTAGCCCAGGCTGACGGGGATGTTGAGCACCGGGTTGAGGCCGTGGAAACTCTGCTCCATGTAGCTGTTCTTTGCCGGCCCGTTGTGGAGCTTCAGCGTATCCTCTGGAGAGACGTGAGGAGGAACAGAAAGAGGGGAGACAGATGATGTGTGAGGAGCGGATAATCAGCGGTCAGACAAAGAGAGAGAGGGGATGGCAGGAAAAGAAAAGGGAGACATGAAAAGGAGAGACATTAATGGTGAAATATCAAAGCAGAGAACGTGATGTGCTTCAATGAAATCTGAAACCGGTTCCTAATTGGCTTGGATTGATTTTCACCACTGGACTCTCTACATCCCGCTCTTTGATGTGGTTTGTCAGGCATCTGAAGACCCGCCCTCCGTCCTTCTTCCCATGACAGTTTCTTTAAACAGTTTTCCCACCCTGAGTTTCAGTGAAGCTTTAAATTCCTCACTGGTCCTCTAACTGTGGCGCTAGCATGACTGAGCAGACATCAGCACTTTTTATGCCCTGGTGACAGAAAGATGCAGTCAGACATGAGTGTTTCCACCAGGAAAAGGACCAAAGCCGGCTAGCTTAGCGGTGGTAGAGTGTGATGTGAAGTCATGCATCTGTGTAGTTTTGTGTTGTGCTTAAAAACGTGTAGTATGTGCATGTGAGTGTGTGTGTGTGTGTGTGTGTGTGTGTGTCTGCTACTGCCCATGAGAGTGGAAGGCCACGTCATAAAGTTTTACTGGCACTGCAAGTAGGAGGGAGACCTGGTGCCAGACGTGGCAGTAAATTAGAGGAGGGTGGATGGAACAGCTAAGCTGAAAGGGCACACACACACACACACACACACAGGCAGAGAGAGAGAGAGAGAGAGAGAGAGGGAAAACTGGCCCGTTATTCCACATCAGATGATTTTTTATACCCCAAAATACGCAAATATCTTAAAACCTGTGATGTCCCCAACTGATGCTAGACATGTCCAATTATGTGCGAATTAAAGGCACAATCCGTAATTTAAAGGTGACCCGATTAACATGATTTAGAGAGGCGTCTCAGCCTACAAACGGCTGCTTGTTTCAGATGTTTCTCCTGCTTACACACTACATGTTTATGTTTTTCAAAACGTCTCTGCTACGCGAGACAACAACCTCACGGGTTCAAACCATTTGCTGCATTTAGAGGAGTCAATGTCATGCTATTTTTGCTCGTACTGAGTTGTGAAGCCAAAACCGTCTGTGGCTCAGAGGTTTAGTTTTGCCGTCTCTTAATCAGAAAGTTAAGATCATCAAAGTGCAACGAACGGTAATTTATTGCCCTCTGGACTTTGGGGTGAAAGCAGAGAAGATAAATGTGGTCCACTTTGTTGTGCTCCAGCAGGTTGTGCACGGCCAGATTTGGCCCAGAGTTTCTTCTAGTGTGAGCTCCAGGATCGGCTCACAGACTTGTCTAAAATGATAAAATTTAAAGGTGTCTGATATTCATCGGAACAATTACGTGACTCATTTTCACTGAGGATGATAATGGCCAATCAGAGAGCGCCACCTACGAGGAACCAGAAATGACTGGAAGTTATCAGAGAAGAAATGTTGCATGAAAACGTTTGGAAGGAGTGAGCACTTCCTGCACGTCCAGACACATTTACACGTCTGTTGAATATTGTCACTAGATGGCGCCCTTACTCGATGGCGCCCTCACTCGTCTCCATGTTTTGTGCTTTTGTCTACATTCGCTTCCTTGTGAGATGACGTTGGATCACGAGGTGCTTCCGATAATCTTGATGAAATCCTGTAGTGTGTGAGTGTTTAAGATCTAAGAGAAGATAATCTGTGAAAATTCTCCTTATTGTGTGTAATACAGAGCAGCAACAATCAATCAAATAATCGATTATCAATCGGTTAGTAAATTAATCATCAACTGTTTTGATAATCGATTTATTGGTTTAAGTAATTATTGAACTGTCTATCATCCTCGACAGCACACTATCCTTTCAGTCTCACATTAATAACATCACCCGGTCCGCGTACTTCCACCTGCGCTCCATCAATCGGCTCCGCCCCTCCCTCAACCCCCACACCACCGCCATCCTCGTCCATAGCCTTGTCACTTCCCGCCTTGATTATTATAACTCACTCCTCTTCGGCGTCCCTCAAAAGTCCCTACATAAACTTCAGCTGGTCCAGAACTCTGCTGCCCGGATCATTACTAAAACCCCCTCATCCCACCACATCACCCCCGTCCTTCAACAACTTCACTGGCTTCCGGTTAACCAGAGAATCATTTACAAAATCCTGCTATACACCTTCAAGTCCATCCACAACCTCGCCCCTCCTTACCTCTCCGATCTCCTGCAAATTAATATTCCATCCCGTTCCCTCAGATCATCCTCTTCCCTCCATCTCAATGTTCCCACTGCCCGTCTTTGCACCAACTCTGGAACTCTCTCCCACCGGACCTCCGTAACTCCTCCACCCTGCCCGTCTTCAAATCCAAACTCAAAACTCAACTGTACAGACTTACTTACTCTTTTTAAACTGTTTCCCATGGACCTCCTTCCTCATTTTTTATTGTACTGTTTGTTGTCTTTTATCTATATCTGTATCTTTTTTATATATACTTTCTGTACAGCGACCTTGGGTGTCCTGCAAGGCGCTTTTAAATAAAATGTATTATTATTATTATTATTATTATTAAAAGACGTCCAAATTCTCTAATTTCAGCTTCATAAATGTGATTATTTTCTGGTTTCTTTGCTTCTTTATATGACAGTCCTGAATATCTTTGGTTTGCAAACAAGACATTTGATGATGTCATCTTGAACTTCTAGAAACATCAACATTTTTCACCATTTTCTGACACTTTATGAATCAAACAACAACAGATTAATCGATCCTGAAAATAATCGTTAGTTGCAGCCCGAGTGTGATACAACCTAATTTTAGAATCCTACAAGATTTTTAAAGTCCTGGATACACGACTCACTACACTCATCTGGATTCTCCGCAAAGTCAACACGGTATTAACGGTGATTTTTACAGTCGAATTTTATTTAAACTTATCATCTATATGAAAATAAGTCATCCTCTTCAACAAAAGCGCCTGATCAAAAAGTAAATAACTGCGAGCTCGAGAGGATCCAGACTAGCAGAGCAGGAAGGTAACAGCACATCAGCCTCGTCTCAGGGCTCTTATATCCCATCTATTTTATTCATCTTCTAATAAATAAGCCCAAAGATGGCTTTCAGGCGATGTTTTATGATGCTTTCAAATAAATAGATGCCGTGAGTTTGTATTAGGAAACACTCAAAGGTATGTTTATTTCATCTACATATTACAGCCCCAGATTAAATTATTATCAGTAAAGGTTTTTAAGACCAAAGTGAGGTTTGACTTTTGAAACACACCTCACTCCTGCCTCTTATCCATACTGGCTGATTGATTTAATGCTGTCATTGTTTTTGGAGGTCTGACTGTGCTGTCTTTGAACACCGTGTAATGTGTGTGAACAGCTCACAAGGTCATTAAGGGCGACTTGATGAAAAACAACCAGGGTCTGCAGAGGCCCGTGGGCTTGATTAGAAAGGGCAGCAATGCAAATACAAAGCTGTGTGTGTGAGTGTGTGTGTGTGTGTGTGTGTTCCTGTGAGTGTTTCTCTACGGCAAATAGTACACTGTCCTTCATAGATGACAGCTACATAAATTCAATCTTCTCCATCTTTCAGTTGTCTCGCTCCTGCTTGTTAACTCCTGATCTACAGCAGATTAAAGGTTGCCGTTCATGTGAACATCAAGTGTGGTAGAGCTATGCTAAGGTTCCCAAAGAAGTTGTGTGTGTTGTTTTGTAAATGGTAAATGGACCAGTACTTATATGGCACTTTTGTAGTCTGTCTGACCACTCTAAGCGCTTTACACTGCTAGCCTCATTCACCCATCCACACCACATTCACACACTGATGGGAGGAAGTTCTATCTAGGAAACATCAGTTCAGCTAACCCCATTCATACTAGGGATAGACCGATTATCGGCCGGGCCGATTATCGGCGCATATATTTGTCATTTTGACCCATATCGGCATCGACCATTTTTTTTAATACGACGGCCGATAATAGGTCACTTCAAAACTGGGTTATTTTGGCTGTAATGCAGCTGCTCCTCTCTCTGCAGTCAATACTCTATCTCCAGCATTGTCCCACCCACAGCACCATCTGATTGGTTACACACAGTCACAGCTCAGGTAACAGCCAATCAGCAGTAAAAGCTGTGCATGCACAGCTCACACACA
Source organism: Labroides dimidiatus (assembly GCA_030710495.1). Classification (NCBI taxonomy): domain Eukaryota; kingdom Metazoa; phylum Chordata; class Actinopteri; order Labriformes; family Labridae; genus Labroides; species Labroides dimidiatus. The sequence continues at coordinate 34,772,952 of CM061145.1, forward strand.
CACAGCGAGCAGAAAAAGTTTTTCTGTTCTTAACTACTTTGCTTCGGTTAGCGAAAGTCCACTAGCTTAATGCTAACATGAATGGAAAATCCCATTGACCAGCTAACGCAATTAGCATCGTGACTATCTCACAGTCTATGAACTTATTATAACTTTCACAGCTTGCTTGGCTCTTGAAAATGATAAGAAATGGTGCTGAGCCTGGAAAATGTTAGATAAACATGTTCTGAAAGGCATTTAAACAAAGTTAAGTATCAGAGTTTGTATTATTTAAAGTTTTGATGCCAATATATTCACTTTTACTGGAAATGAATATCGGCTGCAAATATCAGTTATCGGCCTCCCCCACCACTAATAATCTGCATCGGTATCGGCACTGGAAAAAGCATATCGGTCTATCACTAATTCATATCCATTCACACACCACTGAACAACAGTGGGAGCAACTTGGGGTTCAGTGTCTTGCTCAAGGACACTTTGACATGAGACTGCAGGTGCTGGGAATCGAACCCTCGACCTACCGATTGAGAGGCGACAACTCTACCACCGAACCACAGTTTTTGTCAGCGCAGGAGTTTCACATCATCCACGTGCACTAACCACCAAGCGGCAACCTCCAGTCTGAAAATATGAGGCAATGCGGAAGTGCTAAAGTCTGCTGTTCCTCGAGTATCCGCTTGAGGCTGGCTCTGGAAGTACCGGACGTCACGTACACACCAAGACAAAAAAAGCCGTTTTCACGGCCAAATTAAGCACATTTTACAGCCTAATTCGGCAGTTTCCACAATATTAAGCTTGCCAGTTCGTCCAATCAGAGGCACAGCTCAGATCACGTGATTGTGGAGCGTCCTATGGTTGTTACTGTGGAGACTCACAGCACGCCTCATTTCCAATATGGCCGCGCCGACCGTTTGGCTTCAAAAGTCCGTTTCAGGAACAAATGGGTGACGTTGCGGAGACTACGTCCATTTATTACACAGTCTATGCTAACCACTAACGGTGTTTGAAGCAGGGTGCAGTAAAGTGCAGCCCAGGGTATAAAATCACAAAGAAACTGCACAAACTTGAAGGATTGTTCAGATTACGACTACAAGAAGAAATACAAGGAGGACGGTACTAATAACAGGTTACAGTGCCGCTCTGTGTTGATACATTTTGGTTTCACAGCGAAAAAAAACGAAAGTGGAAAGAAAAAAAAAATGCATTTATGTCCCTTATTGTACCAAAAATGTACCAAACCAAAAAAGTGTATTATTATTATTATTATAAGTGTTTTTTTCAGTGGTAAATGTTGGTGGTAAGCAACAGATGTGGGCTCCAAGCCTCCTGTTTGACCTACAGGTGAACTGGTTGAGTTGGAGTTTGGAAAATAACTAATCTACGCCTCTGCTGACAGGCTTTCGTTGACAGGCTTTGAGGTGAGGCTGAGGTGCCATTGTTGTGGATTGCACAAGTAAGGTTTTTATTTCGCCTGCACAGTGCACTATCTCAGTAATGAAATATTTGACATTTAGAGTAACCTCTTAAGAAGTCTTTGATAAATCGTTATGTGTGGTGAAAAACAGCACAGCGGGGCAATAAGTCCAGCAAATAACAGGATGGAGATTTTGCGTTAGGATGAAAAATCAGCAGCGCTTGTTAAAAATAACTCATGACAGTCACAGAGGAGCAGCTCTCTCACCTTGACGTATGGGCTGGTGCTTATTATAGGCCAGCGGGGCAATGAGGAAGTGCATCTCAGCCACGGGGCTCCAGTGATGCAGGATGCGCACGCTCCACACACCAGGCCGCAGGGGCTGGTTTAGCGGAGGGCGGTAGTGTGTGTACTCGGCGCTGGCGTCGATCAGGATGTCGTAGGTTGCGGCGATGACATTGGTGGGGTCGATCCACACGACTGTGACGGTGACGTTGGGACCCTTGTTCCACTTCTGCATGCCTACCGTCTCATCCATGGGGCCCATGAGGCCACCGAAGTTTCGGAACATGCGCTCTTTGGCGTCCCACTCTGTGCCGATCTGATGGGGGGAAAAAAAAAAAGCAGGAGAGAAGAGTGAGTGACAGAATGAGGTAAGACGCACGACAAGCAGAGAAGCCACACCGAAAAGAAGAAAACATGCTGGTACACGAATTCATCCTGCAACTGCACATTAAGCCCCGAGATCATAAATAACTAACAATATCTGCATACAGCACTATTTGAGCATACTATTAAAATAACCAATATCTGCTCTGAATTATCATGGGAAATAATCTTCAGCATGCATTTTTTATCAAACAGCAGCACACTCCAGCCCAGCCCTCCACACAGACATTATATAATGTTATAATATGCAAAAGCTTTCAGGCCCGGTTGTTTTCCTCCTTCATGTTTGAGTCTATCTGTCAACAGTCTCTGGGACTGTACGCCTGAGTGTATCTTTGACGAGGGATGGGAGAAGCGGGATGAGGAAGAGGCGTATGACTAGAACCTGACCATATCCCCTTGAGGTGCGGATCAAATGCATCCTTGTTTGGTCTCTGAGAACATTTAAAAAGAGATGAGGAAGCCGGTGAAAACCAGGATCTAATCTTAGCAGTATTTAACCTGAAGAGAAAACTGCAGTAAAGAGGATTACAACTTAATACCGCTGAATAAATCCACACCGAGAAACACACTTTACATCCCGACATATGCAGGCAGAGGTATCGCGACCTTTCAGCGGGAGAAAGAGAGCCAGACTTATTACAGATTCTTTATTTTATCCTTTTTTTAAAGGACCAAAGAGCGGCATTCTCAGTGGCAATTTTGAGAAAGTGAGTATAAATTTTTTACTGCTTTATACTGAAGTCAAATATAACTTTGGTGAGTTATGAGCCACGCAGAGCCTGTAGCTGCAGAACAGTGGAAGAGCTGCCAGCCTGCCGCACGCTGGAGAGCTGCCAGGAGAACAATGAGCCAATTTAAGAACATTACATCCCGTAAGCTTACATAACAAACATTTAGTGTAAACACCAGGTCCGTTAGTTTGATTAAGCTGAAATTTGGAGGTTATGTCTTCTGAACTTGTGATTTCATAGTAAAATACTAATTCTGTTACTCCGCTCGGAGCCTTGTGCTGAGGAAAAAAAAGAAACAGATGCAAAGGGAAAAGGAACAATCTACAAAAACAGAAAGAAAACAGACGCCCGGCTAATTGGCTTCATCACTGCGGTTAGGACTGTAACCGGAGAAGTGTGATCCGTGTTGGTTCGATTTGCAGAGATAGCAAAACGACGTTGTATGCAAAAATGAGAGACGTGGAGTGATCCGGATTGATGGAGGAGATGAGGTGATAGAGGGAGGGAGGGAGCGCACCCACACACACTTGCTCCGACGGTGAAAGATGTCTGAGGTGTTGGCAGAAATGTGAGAGGGATGGTGGCTTTAGGAAGCGCTCATCCTTACAAAGCTAGCTGATTAACACAGCCTCACCCTACTGCACGATCAATGGCTGCTTGGAACTGACTCTGCATTACCTCCTCGGAGAATTAAGACTGCAATGTACAATATAAATAGACATTACTCGCATAAATGAGTGTGTGTGTGTGTGTGTTTATTGGACATCGGTGAAAGACACCTCTCTCCGATCTCAATTATTGGACTGACCTCTGCTGTTTCCGCCCTTTAGACCTTGGCTCTTTTTCCTTTAAGTAACTAATCAACTCTCTTGTTCTCCTGTCTGTCGATCATTGCCTGATTCACACACCCTGCTTCTCTGATTGATTGGCAGCTTTCTTATTCAAAACTAGGGGAGGAAGTATTGACGGAAGAATCTCACTGTAATCCACTGGGAGAGAGCAAAGCAAAAGGAGACAGACTAAAGTTAGACTTGTTTGAGGGGGTTTCTGACAATGTTCGTGCGCTGCGTGTAGAACGAGACCCTCCGAGACACATTTCTGAGAAAATGAATAAATAAAACTGTATATAATGCACAACCAATGCAGCAGTCAAAGTTCCAGACAGTCGAGTGACTGCACACTGTTAGACTCCCAAAACACACACACAGTGCATAGTGTACACACTGGTTAATAAGGTCCACATGAAACTTGTTGACTGGCTGTGTGACTCATGACTGGCGCTCGGCTCCAAATCTAATTACCAAAGGAAAACTTCTGAAAGTAAGAAGCATGAAAGACATCACAGTATATAACCTGACCTTATCTTACGCTCATATCGTTAGCCTACTAGCATAATTGCTTCTGTCATATTGCAAACATTTCAGAAAAGAAGAAAAAAATACAATTTTTATGTGTTTTTGTTATTTCTTAATACTATTTATAATACAACCCCAATTCCAATGGAGTTGGGACGTTGTGTAAAAATAAATAAAAACAGAATACAGTGATTTGCAAATCCTGTTTAACCTATATTCAACTGAATACACTACAAAGCCAAGATATTCAGGGGCCACAAAAGACTGTGGAAAGTTGAGGAACGCTCCAAAAATACCTGTTTGGAACATTCCACAGGTGAACAGGTTCATTGGAAACAGGTGAGTGTCATGATTGGGTATAATAGGATTCATTCACAAGCAAGGATGGGGTGTGGTTCACCACTTTGTGAACAACTGCGTGAGCAAATAGTCCAACAATTTAAGAACAATGTTTCTCGACATACAGTGTCAAAGAATTAATGGATTTCATCATCTGGAGAAATCTCTGCACGTAAGCAGCAAGGCTGAAAACCAACATTGAATGCCCGCGACCTTTGACCCCTCAGGCGGCAGGCACTGCATTAAAAACCAACATCAAAGTTAGCTGTGGTCTGACCAAGCGGCAACCTCCGGTCTGAAAATATGAGACAATGCGGAAGTGCTAAAATCTTCAGTTCCTTGAGTGTCCACTTGAGGCTGGCTCTGGAGGTACAAGAGTCACAAACACACCAAGCCAAAAAAAAAGCAGGTTTTACAGCAGAAATAAACATGTTTACAGCCTGGTACAAAAAATGTGTCCCGGCTGAAACGCTAATTTTGCTAACAGCACACACTGTAAAGGGGGTGAATTCTTTTTCTAACTCGGCAGTTTAGGCAATATTAGGATCACCAGTTTGTCCAATCAGAGGCACAGCTCAGCTCATGTCACTGCTGAGCACCATATGGCTGTTACTGTGGAGACTGAAAGCCCGCCTCATTTCCAATATGGCCGTGCTAGCCGTGGTGACGTCACGGATACTACGTCCATTAATTATACAGTCTATTTCAAATTGTTTTTGGAAATCATGGACGTGGTGTCCTCCGGGACAAAGAGGAAAAGGACAATCTGGATTGTTATCAGGTCAAAGTTTTAAAGCCAGCATCTGTGATGGTATGGGGGTGTGTTAGTGCCCATGGCATGGCTGACTTGACCATCTGTGAAGGCTCCATTAATGCTGAAAGGTACATACAGGTTTTGGAGCAACATATGCTGCCATCCAAGCCACGTCTTTTTCAGGGACGTCCCTGCTTATTTCAGCAAGACGATGACAAGACACATTCTGCACGTGTTACAACAGCGTGGCTTCGTAGTAAAAGAGTGCGGGTACTAGACTGGCCTGCCTGCAGTCCAGACCTGTCTCCCATTGAAAATGTATAGAGCATTATGAAGCACAAAATACAACAACAGAGACCCCAGACTGTTGATCAACTGAAGTTGTTCATCAATCAAGAATGGTAAAGAATTCCACCTCCAAAGCTTCAACAATTAATGTCCTCAGTTCACAAACGCTTATTAAGTGTTGTTAAAAGGAAAGGTGATGGAACACAGTGGGAAACATGACCCTATTTTTTAGGAAGGTGTTGCATGCATCAAATTCAAAAATGAGTGAATATCTGCAAAAAAACAAAGTTTATCAGTTTGAACAATAAATATCTTGTCTTTGTAGTGTATTCAATTGAATATAGACTAAACAGGATTTGCAAATCATTGTTCTCTGTTTTTATGTTTTGCACAACATCTCAACTTCAGTGGAATTGGGGATGTATTATATATTTATGTTATCCATATTATCATTGTTAACTTATTTATTTTATATAAATTTCTTTGACTAAGGCATTTGTGCTATGAGGCTCACAAAGTAACTATTTAAATGTGTTCAGTATTTGACTTAAGACATTTTGCCAACAATATGCAGAATACACAGCAAAAAGTTTTCTACATGTAAAAAGTTTTATATCCTGTAAAGTTGGACTTTTCTACATCAAAACCTCGTAGGTTCTTTGTGACTTTGGTGCCGCTCTCTTGATGATGAAAAAAGGTATAACTGCAGCTAATTGACAAAGTCACCAGTAGGAGGAAACTCCTTTCTTCTAGTATGAAAGTGGGTCAAACAGGGATTAGCTTCTGGCCCATTTCACCCAGAGCTTCAGCCTATATCTTACCATGACCTCCACACTCATCCTGTCCCTTGCTGCTTCCACCCAGTAAGCTTTGGCTTAAGACCAACACCAATCAAGCCTTCTGACTGCTCACCCAGTCACAGGCTTATGACCTTCTTTCACTTACAGCTGTATTTAGAAGCACGTAGTTTAGTGGAACTAATGCTGATCCTGCAACCTCGTGCCCTTTACCCTCTTTTTTTCAATTACTCTCAGGGGAGACTAATCTGTTCACTCACACTTTCCACTCTCCCTTATTTAGATATCAGAAGAGTTTTCCCTGCTCTATTCTCTGCTGCTGTCCGACAAGTCGCTGAAGGCATGAACTCGCTCTTCTGTTCTCTAATGTCCATCCAGAACCCACATAACTCTGCACACCTTCTGCTCCGTCCCGTCGGACTTGATAGGAAATGTTCTCCCACCTCATATCCATCTCCTCCCTCTGACCTGGCAACCGCACAGACCTTTTCACCATTTCATCAACTCGCTTGCACTCACATGCTCCAACGCCTCCATTAAATACGGCAGGTCAGCCTGATCACAGCAGCATGGACAGTCCCAGTCTACATCTGGTCCTGATTAAACCATAGGGCATGAATGCCCCTGAGGCTCAGTTCAGAGGCTCATTAGTGGCACTTCTTGTGGGGGTAATCAAACACAGGTGCTCACAAGCAGCATCAGAGGACTCCCCTGGGACCCCATTTACACTCCTGAGGGACTCAGGGCACGATGACTGGATGCTTGCTAATAAAGATACACTGTAGAGCCCTGACACAGGAAGTGTGAGGACCAGGGAGAGCAGGGTGGAGAATTCCCTCTTCTTGTAATAGTGCAAGCTCAGTTGTGTCGTAAAAAAAACAGACTGACCGACTCCTGTGAAGTACTTTGTGAAAAATGCTTTCTTTCTAAGATTTAGATGAGACAGTTTTATGTCAAAATTAAAGATGTGAAGTTACAGCCAACAGCTGGAAAGCTTGGCTCTACATAAAAACAGAAAACAGAAGGAAACAGCCAGCTTGGCTTGGTTAAAAAATAAGAAAATATTAGCAATTAAACACAGCTTCAGGCGCTTTGAGGACTATCTGTTGGGTGTTGGTTGCAGTGACAGCCGGGGCCAGATTTGGAAGTGTTTTTCTGGGATGAACACACCGTTTCCCAAGGAGCGCATATGTTTTGGAAGCAAATGAGTGGAGAGCAGATCTTAAGTATCCACCTGTTTCTTCAGAAGCCTATGGGTGTTGACTTCCGCCTGCAGTTATCAACTTCTGGTTGCCGCCGCTGGCAAGCTAGCACAAAGCAACTCGTGTAAAATCATTAATGCTCGACAGGACTCTTTTTTAAAACATCTGCACTATGACTCCACCTCTGGTTTTTGTTCATTTTGTCACTTTCTTGTATTTAAAAGCCAGTTATTGGAGCGAGTATGACAGCTAGGCTAACATCATCAGCTTTGTGGTCTCCAAGGCAACATAAACAAAATGTTCAACCAGAAGATCAAAACCGACAATCGCGATGAACTATGGGTAGTCAGGAAAAAGGTGGATAAAGATGGTCACAATGGCCATAACGAGCCATGCTCGGCATGACTGCCCCCCCCCCTCACTCCTGCAAGTTTTAGACCAAGTTTATACGACAACGCTTCGCAGCATTTCACTCGAAAACGCTAAAAATGCAGAGAAAAAAAATCTGTGTTCACACAGAAACACTTAAGGACTGAAAACGCTGTAGTATGCCTACAAGGCCTGTAGGTGGCGATATAACTGTAGAGTCTTTTGGTAGTCTGCCGCCAAAGAAGAGGCGGGCTGATCATCTGGCATATATATATTAAATGCGTCTTATCTGAGTGCAGAAGTGGAGCAACAGATGCCCATTTTGTTGAAAGGCAGTCAGTAGATTCAGCAGCACAAGCACAACATGGTAAGTTTGCCATTGAACTATTATTGTTGTCCGGTTTGCAAAAGTTCCCACAACGAAAGTGGAATGCGCACGCGCAAAACGGAGCATGACGTCAGCGCTTTCACTGAAAATGGCAACGGAGGCTGCAGTGTTCCGAAAAAATTCCACTCCGGAGGGCATTTTTAAAAGTTGCGTTTTAGGTCAGCCAAAACTGTGTCGAAACGCAACAAAACTTTTGCATTTCATTCTAATACCGTTGTCGTATAACGCGGCCTTAGTAGAAGAGAGTGCCAACAACACTGCTGAGATTCTGCAAACTTGGAAGCTAGAACTACTTCTTCAGACTAAGAAACGTGAGTTAGATAACTGACTAAAGTCGGATGCCGTGTCTTATCTGGGAGACTGTATTTTGAGTCGACTCTTGAGAGAAAAGACGTGTGTTTCACCTCGTGTATACCTCCCTTCCTCGTAACATGTGTGTGCAGTACATTGTGTTTGAACAAGGAGTAAACCATCAGTCAAAGTCAGCCAATCTACTGTGCGAGATTTGCCCAACAAATGGTAATGTACCTCTCAATGTCAAGTCTTACTCGAGGGGAAATACTAATTTTAACTGTGTGCTGAAAGTGGTCTGACTCTAAATCAAGCTGTAAAAGGCCGATAAAGGCAGCTGGGAGGCAGCAGTACGAGAGTGAAAAGAGATGTATCTGTCTTCCTTTATACCTGCAGGAGGACAGGGAACATATTGTTAAGCAGTCCATGTGGTTTATCCTGCAAACTCTGGCACATAGCTTGGGTATAATGGGTCATATCTGCTCACTGAGCTACTGGTCTTAAACCATGCTGTCTTATTTAAGCTCTGTCTACTATCCTTTTGAATGACACATGGACAAACTGACTGACTGACAGCCACTGCACAGTACCAGACACTGAATGCGTCTCAGACTGAGCATCCAGATAAAGCCTCAGCTCACATCACTTCTCTGTCACTCACGGTTTCATAGGCTAGATACACAAGAAGGGCTTAGCGAGAGGAGCCGCTAAGGAGACTGAGCGTCTAGTTTCCTTTGAGTTCACTTTGAGCCTGCAGGAGGAGGTCAGACAGGGTCAAAGCGTGTCCAGGTGTATGAGTGTGGTCTACATGGACTACCAAAGCAAACAAATGATTCACAAGTCTGTTGACATTTGTCCTTCCCACAAAGCTGCGCCAGATAAAGCTGAGGAAAAGGGTGATTCACATCCACTCCATTAATTTTGTCCTTTTTAAAAAAAGGCACTCTGATGCTGTCACATCACGCCAGGCAAGCTGTGTCCTAAACAGGCAATGTAGTAAACAGAAACACAGATTAACATAACAAGACAATTTAGGAGAAGCATTCCAGTGTGAAGGTGAGGAGTCGTTCTATTCGGAAACAACAAATAAGCAGCACATGAAGCACTCATCCCTATAAACTTGGATGAATTCAATCAATTTACATTTTACAAGGCCATTACAGGCACCAGTTTAATTGTGTGGGGATGCACTGTTATGAGTCTCAGCAAGGTCGCCATAGCAATGAGTATGAGGTCACCATGGCAATGAGCTCTATATCTCTGCACTAATTATGTGCACCACAAAGGGAAAAGTATGTGGTGCTCAGGCTTTTAATGGAGCTCATTTCCTGACTCTTGCAGTCGTTGACTGATGCTTTCTGACTTATGCCAAACAAGTGACTTAAATGCGAATGAAAGGGAAATGCTTCGTCATGTTTGCTGACTCACCTCCGCGAACTGCAGCCGGCTGAAGGTGCTGCTCGGAGGCGTCGTAAGCCTGAAGTTTTTCTTAGGTGCCACCCAGGTCTCCATGGTCTCCAGCTTGCTTGTGGCCAGATTGGTGGCATGGTGTTTGACCAGGTAACCCTGGAACTGGTCGGACTGGAAGTAGAGATGCACTGATACTGGGTGGCCCATTGGGAAGTACCTGGAAGGGAGCATGGAGAGGGAGAATCTATTAGGGCATGGTCACAGTGTCCATCCAAACCATGCCGTACTTGAGCCCCCGCGCAGCGCTGTTCCTCTGCTGGCCAGCACCGCCTGCAGTCACACTCCTACAATATGAACCAGAACCAAAACCAGCGTCTGTTTACATGAAACGCGGTCTCATCAGAATCAGGACAGCGAGACACAAAGAACATAACAATGACTTTAGTCACGTTTTGACGCATGTTAAGTTGTTTTGGTCCAACACAGCCCTCTAACCTCCCCCGGTTATTGTTTAAAGTGACTGTTGAGAGGAGCGATAGTGGCAATCATATCTTTGTGCATGTGCTCATGCATGAAGTGTACCACGCCATAGCACGTCGACCCAAAAAGTACCAAAAAGGAGAAGTGAACCGTGTTCAAGCATGGTATTTTTCCATAAAACTTAAGTCAAACAGAGCAGTACCACTGGAAACCATGGGGGCAGTGTTGCTGTTACTACCCGATATTTAGCTCTAGTGAGACATGAAGAAGAAATAACAATGGCGGAACATTTTGAAGAAAACCTTTGCGAGTTGGTGAAGAATTCCAGAGGTACATTAGTGATACCTCTTCCACAGTTGCCATGTTTGTTTTTGAGTTTGTTTTTGTTATAAACTTTTGACTCTGGGTCCCCCCATCCCAACCCCCACCCCCGGGTGGATGTATTGGTTCATAGCAATGCCAATGTAAAGGACGCATGAAAGCATGTGAGCATTGGCGATAGCATCATTTGAAAAAGATGGGTTAGCCCAACCTAACCCTACCCCTAACCCCTAATTCACACATAAAGCGTGAGCGCTGTGGTCCATCTCCGACGAGTGCTACCAACAGCTGCTCGTGGCTGTTCTGCTGCGAGTCTATTTTTGCTGGTGTACACTGCAGAGATGCGTCAATCTCTACAAAGCAGATCGTAAAGAGTTTCCGTCGATCTTAAATTTATCCTCGTATGTCAAAACTACGTCACAGGGACAGGGCCAGCAGTCATCAGCAGGTCAGACCCAGAGGAAATGCAATGCCATGGACGAGGAGAAGTTTGTCTTGGAGGCAAAAAACTTTTTAACTATATACGATACAGCACATCCTTTATATGGGGACACCAACAGAAACTAGAAGGGAAGGACTGAAATTGCTGAAGTTTAGGGAGGGTCAGGTGAGTTTATCATACTAATTAATTATCATGCAAGTATGTCGTCATGGGTGTGATTCCTGCGGGAACATGTGGTTCTACTATGAGCTCACATATCTAGCTGCTATGGAGTACATTGAGCTGCGCTCCGCTCTGCTCCAGAGACGGATCCAAAGTGAATTGGCGGAGTTAGGTGAATTAAATGGAAACCCTAACCCGGCCTTTAGAAGAGGTGAATGTCTGGATTCATGTAACGTTTACTGAGAGCCAGCCTTGGACATGCCAATCTGTCTGCATGCTAAGGTTTGCTCTCAGGGGAGAAAAGTGGGCTGACAGTGTGGTGTTCTGTGCAACATGGTGGACATTAATTCAATGACCTTTGAAAAAAACCCAAAGTGGTCAGACAGCTGTCGACGGTGCTGATAATGCTCATTTCACATTTCTTGTTCGCCATTCCAGTGCTTGGCTAGTGTGTGTTTACTTATTTTAAGTATTTGTATAATTGCTATTGACTATTAAAGTACATTAAACGGGATCAATTAAGTGAAAATCAAAGCAGGACTGAAAACTTCTGAACAACCACATGCTAACCTTTCCCAAGCTAATTATTGCTTCACAACGCGCTCGCTGCTCAGCGTATGCTCTGATTCTGTGGAAGGAATGGTTAAAGAAGTCATGTAACACATGATACCACAGCATCCTGCAGGCTTCAGAAATTACAGGACAGTAATGGTCTGTATTGGCAGCAGATTTAGATTACTCAGACTTCCTTGAACACACACAGACAATGTACACATGTGAGAAGTCTTCAAACAAAGTTGAACTGGGTCATCCAGTCAGCTGAAGCCTGATAAAGGTCCTGCCCCTCTGATTAGTCTGTTGTTTGTTGGTGTGTTGATTCATACTACACAGAGGGGGGCCCTCGGGGCAGCCAGCTCGAGTGACTTCTGGAAAAACAAAAAAGGAGCCAGGGTGGGCGCTGCTGGAGAATGCTCCACAGCTGCTCTCTGCACACGGACTCTGACTTCCTCTCGCCAAGATTTCTCATCCTCGGTCTCCTCTGCTTCCTTGAATGCGTCTTCATTCCACACACACAGGCTGACTGACTGACACACAGACACACATGCATACACACACAATACCCCTCCTGGCTCCTCAGTGCCCAGGGCCTCATCAGTATTCCACTAAAGGACCAGGAGTCAGCCCGTCCCGGTAAATGCTACCCTGACAAGCAGAACAGCAAATATTTACACCCACAAGGATAGCAGCGCACACTCCCTCATCTCCTGCTCCCTTTGCCGTGCTTCCTCCCTGTTTATCTTCCCTCTGTTTTCCCATCTGCCTTTTCCTCCCCTCTTCTCTCCTTTCCTCTCCTTCTCTTCTTTCTCATTCTGATTTCTTTCCCCATCTCTTTATACTCACAACCTCCCCCCAGGCCCAGTCATTCCCAACAGAGAGGCGGCTGCCAGTGTGGGAGGCGGCGAGAAGGGCTTGGGGCGTAGCCGGCACAGAAGCTCCATTCAGGCTTTTACTCCACAGTTTCTCAGAGTCACAGCGTGCCTCCAAAAAGACCCAGTTCCCTCTCTGTGCTGCAGTCTAACAGTGAGGCTGTCGGTCGCGCATCTGAATTCTACACGCATGCAAAATACGCGGCCACACTTCAGACTTCAGACTCAAAAGAGACACAAGTCATCCAACAGATTTTATTTTCTTCTTTTACAGTTTGGAAACGGTGTACCTCAGGGTTCAGTCCTGGGACCGTTATTGTTTACCATTTATATTAATAATATTGGGCGTAATGTTCCAAATGAAAACTTTCGTTTCTATGCAGATGATACTGTTGTTTACTGCTCTGCTTCAACACAGCATCAAACTCTGTGACATTTACAGGATGCTTTTAATGCTGTTCAAGTAATTGTTCTAAAATCCTGAAAAAAAAAAAACGTATGATGTTTAGTAACTCAAAGACTAAACCACAGGACAATTATGTCTCAGGGTTTCGTGATTGAGATTGTCTTTTCTTATAAATATCTAGGTCTCTTAATTGATGACACCCTGTCTATTAAGTTTCATATTCAGCAGCTTGTCTGGGTTTTCATTTCAGAAATAAGTCCTGTTTTTCATTTGCTACAAAAAAAAGAGAATTGTTGCCTCAACTTTGTTGCCCCTGATTGACTATGGTGACGTTTTGAACATGCATGCTTCTTCACTATGCCTTCACTCTCTGGACACCATCATGGAGGATTGGGGTTTATTGCAAGTCTTCAGGCTCTATCTCATCATTGTGACTTGTATTCTCGAGTTGGTTGGCCTGCGTTGTCTGTTCGAAGACAAAATCCCTGGCATGTGCTCATTTATAAAGTTCTTAATTTGCTTCACTCTCATTTATGTGATTTTATCAAGTTGAGAAATGTGGGAACTAGAGGCCCATTTATGCTTAACGTTAAATATGGATATGGATACAGACAGAGACCACTGTCTGTGTTCTGCGTTCATTTCGTTCAAATTTCTGCATGTTTCCATAAAGCTCACGGTTATGGGCCAAACAGAGCAGTACCACCGGAAACCATGGGGGCAGTGTTGCTGTCACTACGTGATACGTAGCTTGAGTAAGACATGAAGAAGAAATAACAATGAAGGAGCTTTTTAAAGAAAAATTTAGCGAGTTGGTGAAGAACTTGCTTCTCTGTTTTTTGTCTTTTATGCAAGAGGTACATTAAGAATACCTCCACCACAGTCGCCATGTTTGTTTTTGAATTTGTTGGGACCATAGACTGTATAATTAATGGACGTAGTCTCCGCGACGTCACCCATCTGTTCCTGAAACGGACTTTTGAAGCAAAACGGCCGGCGCGGCCATATTGGAAATGAGGCGTGCTGTGGGTCTCCACAGTAACAACCATAGGACGCTCCACAGTCACGTGATCTGAGCTGTGCCTCTGATTGGACGAACTGGCGAGCTTGATATTGTGGACACTGCCGAATTAGAAAAAAATTCACCCCCCGTACAGTGCGTGCCGTTAGCGAAATTAGCGATTCAGACGGGAGACATTCTTTGTACCAGGCTGTAAATAGGCTTATTTTGGCCGTGAAAACGGCTTTTTTTGGCTTGGTGTGTACGTGACTTCCGGTACTTCCGTAGCCAGCCTCAAGCGGACACTCGAGGAACAGCAGACTTTAGCACTTCCGCATTGCCTCATATTTTCAGACCGGAGGTTGCCGCTTGGTTGGGACAAGGTGGGGCAGGGGGGTAGGACTCTTTAAAGGCAGGGTTGGTAGTGGCGGAAAACTAGAATGAATTTAAATGTAGCATCTCCTCAGGACTCCGTTTAGCCCCCGCCCTCCCATACTCGGGAGCTCCTCCAAAACAACGCTCCCACTCACATGCATGAGCGCCGTGGACATTAGGATCATTTTAACTACAATAACAAAAAGTGTACCTAAATCTGATTACCAACCCTGCCTTTAAATCTTTTTATAAAAGTAGACTAAAGGTGTTGGAGAATGAAAACTGTTTCGTGTTGTTTGTCTGTAACTGTGCTTTGTGAGTTGCTGCTGTCTTGGCCACTCTTGTAAAAGAGATTTAAAGACATAAATAAAAAATAATGACCTGACTTTGATGGGTAGATGTTCAAATCAACCTAATATAGATAATTCATACTTATATTCTACTACTCTTCACCCAACCAGAGTGCAGCAGGATGAATAAAAAAACCCACCCAGGCTTGTTTTTTGTTTGGCTGGATCCGAACACTGCTTCGCTGCAGCTGTGACTCACTGTAACACATTACTTATGTATGAATTCCCTGATATTTTCGCTTATATACTTCATTTAACAGAACCACTCCTACACATAGAAGATTATTCAGAATTCCCTTTCGTCCAGCCATTACACCGAGAATGATGAAAAACAGTGCATTATTCATAACTTCCGTTCAGTAATACTGCAGTGATTAATTCACGACTGAACACGTCACAGACCAGACAGGCCCAGAACAGACGTCTGACAGCGTGATGAATTATGACATCCTATTAAGCCTTTTGGTGCTGTCGACTAAAATATTACATGACAGCGCAACGCGAAACACAACGCAGAAATGTTGGGTTGGCTCCAGTTTCTGCTTCACGTGTCGCCATGAGCTTGACACTCGTTCAGGGTGTTAGAAAACCTACGAGGTCGTTTGACTTCACTGTCGGCTGCTCTGACAGTCTCGTCCTGAAAGAGAGAGGAACCTGAAACACACTTCAAACTGTATGAATCAAGAAAATATCACAGAACAGATTTAAAGCCTGTTTCTTAAGCTGGACCTGTTTTTCTTCAACATACGTCCTTGTTCTTTCTGTTGAAATCCAGTTACTGCGTTAACGTCATGTGAAGTTCATGGTGTAGACACTGAGAGCACACATAACTTTTTAACAACCAAAAAAAAAAAAGAAGCCAGACTTCCCACAAAAAAAAAAAAAAAAATCATCCTTTTACGAGCGGACTGAATGTTTCTCTTTCATCTGGATGCTGAAAAGAGACTTTGAGGTTTTTTGGCAATCCTGCCAGGACAACAGTAACAACCTCTCAAGTTACTATTCTTCAGAAAATCCGGCACTAGGATGCATGAGGAGTTTCAATATCTGGTTCAAGGGTTATCCTTTTCCTCATTCTGTCACTTACAGCGGGAATAAAAGTTGCACGATGGAAGAGAGAAGAAGCATGATGGAGCGGTTGCCAGTATCTGCTTTCTGCAGTGCTATTAGTCATTTCAGGACGGTTTCCAAACACCACCTAAATCATCCTTTTTATTACGAACATGCCTTTTCATCTGCGTTCAATTAGCTCCGTTGCAAATAAATTGCAGTGAGAGAATCTGGACGAAGTTTTGTGAAAACACCATTAAATCTGCTTTACAGGCGTTCAGGCCCAGCGGACTTCATCCTGACTCACTGTTTGCGTATGTGGGCTTTAGATCTGACCCAAAGGCACCAAGGGTTTAATGCAGCTCAATTTGAATGTGGACATTTCATCCTGTGCATATTTGAGTCTGTTTATATATACACAAAAAAAAATCCACATCCAAAAACCAGCAGAAATAAAATCTTTTTTTTATTTATCTTGAATCCTGGTGGGTGCTGTCGTGTTTTAGCCACAAAAAAAATGCCAAAATACAAACGTGTCATTACCAGAATTGCGGGTACATTTCACGTCTTCCAGATAAACTTTTTTATTATTCCCCTCCCAAAAATTCTTCATTGAATCAACTGTGAGTAATGTTACTAACAGTGTTATCCTTTCCCACCACTTCCCAAGCATTTATATAGAGATCATGTGACCTGCTAATGGTGATGTCACCTCCTTTGGTGGGAAACATAGAAAGGCAGTGAGGCATGTCGAGCTTCCTCTCTCATTATTTTGAACAAAATGTTGAGCGTACACCAACAGTAGATTAATTATCTTTCAACTTTGTTTTTGTGATATTGCAGTGAATCTCTGAATCAGCTTTTTAACAACAATAATTTGATGTAAATCTGAATATTTCTGTGTTTAGAGCTAGCTGTGTGCTAGCTGTGTGCTAGCTGTGTGCTAGCTTGTTTGGGGTTAGCACATGGAGTTAAGGTACAAAACGGTAAAAAACATCAACTCTGTAATGAATAATCAATAAAATATCTCTAATTGAAAAATATTTGGATGGATTAATTTTTTTATACATTTAAAATTAGTTTTAAAAAATTGACAGTCAAGCAGAAAATGTTGTTTTTCCTTGGCCTTCAAAAAAGTGTCTGTTCAACTCTGTTACCATCAATGTCAACTCTGTTTATCAGTTATTTTACTTTTAAACTGATTGTTAGATGTTTTGTTGTTGCAAAAGTGATTAAATGATTTGATTACTGGATGTAGGGATGATAATTCTCTCAGGAAATATTGTATTTTGAATAGTATTCGATTTGTTTATTGTATTAAACACACTGTGTGTAACAGAGTTGACCGATTTTTCTGTTACAACAGCGGTTTTTGCTCTAAATTTTTTTAAAATCTTACAGGTTTAAGCTCAGAAAATACTGAAACTGCTCATTTCAAAGAGTGTTCTATGAGGAAAAACAAAAAGGAGAAAGAAAAAAATTTTGTGCAGTTTTTTACTTTCTTTTTAACTTTAAAATGTACCCGCAAATCTGGAGTGACCCATATTTTTGAATCACTTCTTGAATATACGTCCAATAAGAGCCCCAAAGTCTGCACAAACAACAACTTTCTCACAGTTTTAAAACACATGTAAACCTGTCTTCACACACAGAAACACACTGTTACTGCACTGCTCTGTTTCTCCTGCTGTCTGACCTTTGACCTCTCGGCTCTCTATTGGTGCTTTAACATGTAAATGTTTAGGACAGAGGTTTGCTTGTTTACCAGAGGGAGAGGCTTTTTCTCAGAGACTCGTTTCCTTGCATTGATAGTGATTCAGAGGCCCACACCCTGTTTTTCATGCAAATGCACGAAACATGTAAACACACACACTCACATGCATGTAAACCATATGTCAGCACCTTTTGCTTGCTCTCTCTGCAGCATGTAAGTGGAACCAGCTCTAACCGATAGATGGTTTTGAGGTTTGTCAGATGGAAACATGCTTCCCTTCTATGCACCCACATTGCTTTAAGGAGAACACCCACAATGCAGCAGGGTGTGTGCGTAGGGGGAGGGGTGGGGGCTGTTGGCGCTGGATTCCTCTTATAACAAAGCCTTGCTAATAAGACGTAAACCAACTCAGCTGACACGAGGGGATCAGTTCTGTGTTGCCTAACAGATTTCTTCTGGTAAACTCAGTAAAACTCCGACCAGTTAACCAGAGAACTTTTCAAACTTTCCCCCCCAAAAAAAAGAAGAATATAAAGCGAGGTACACACATAAGGATTCTATAAATCTAAAGAAATTTTTATCTTCCAGAGACTCCACACATGAAGATAAAGAATCAGACATTGGACAGTTTTAATTGTTGTGTGTGGTGTGCTCTGATAATCTCAACACAGCTCACCACACACACAACGATTCTGTCCCACCACCGATCTAGAATCTCATCCTCCAAGACAGAAATATCACATAAACAAATGTGATCGAACAAAAAACGTAGGGGTGTAATGATACATCGATCCGGATCGACATATCAATCGTTGTACAAAAATTGAGACAAATCGATTGAAAGTATACACATGGATATTTATCGCCATTTTTACCTTGAAATTCCCCACACATTTTTGGTTATGATAGTTTCCGCTCAGCCATGAGTCACAACACCACTAGCAAAGATAGCAGATAATGGCTAGCAGCTGAGAGAGAGATAACGAAGATATTCACTCCCCTCTCTGGAGTAAATCAGCGGTATGGAAGTGTTTCAGAATCCAGAGTAAAGACGGATCAGAAGACGGAGTACATGCGATATGTAAACAAAGCCGTGGTGAGATAAAGTCTGAAGGAAACAGGACAAAGGACAAAGGAGTGGCTGTTTACATCAAATAGACTGTTTCTGTTTTAGGGTTAGGTAAATAGTACAGCACAGAAGCAGAACCATGTGGCCAATGTTGCCGGGGACCCTTAATGATGAATGCTGAAAAATAAATACTGTAAATGAAACATTCAGCAAAAAAAGCCCCAAAAAATATCAATAATTTTTTTTTCCTTTACGTGAAAAAGTAACAGAATGTAGTCAATGGATTCACAATATCGTTTGATATCGATCGCAGGCCAAAAGTCAAACCGAATCGAAATCGTATCGTGGCAGACTTTGTGATTTCGTGTTGAAACTGGTGATTTATATCCCTGCAAAAACGCAGAAGAAAAAAACATAGCGACACATAGCAACAACTGGTGAACACAAAACGCTACATGGAAGAGGACATAGAAGAGGAAATGATGGTGGTCTCGGGACTATCTTTAACGAAAAATTCCCAAACCAAAAACACACGGACGTTCCTCACGAACTTTGCGTATCAGGTCAACCGTGATTGTTTTTGTTTACGTCTGTTTCCTTGTTCCTCAGTCTGCTCGCCTGTTGATTGGCTACATTCCATTCCACATCACAATTCATGGAGTCATGACTTGGGAGTCGTCCGCTTTGCCCACACACATGAAGATTTTTGGTCGTAAATATTGACTATGATTTTTGGCCCTCTCTGAACACCTCAGACCACAAGATGATCTGATAAGACACAAGATAATCAGGCATTTGCCGTTCTTGGTCAGGAAGGAGGAAAGTCGGGACAAAAACAGCCCGATAATCTTTATGTGTGTACCCCGCTTTGATAACAACCAACACATTATAACATTGTCTCACAGTGAGCATCCATACGTCCTTTAAACGTTTGCTTTCTTCCCTGCTGAGCTCTATTTATCTTATTCTGCCTCATGTGGAGCAAAAGTCTCTTTATCATTTGTTCATTAGAATAAACGTAGTGTTTTCATCTTAAAGGCTTGCTTCAGATGTGCTTGTTTGCTTTATCATCGGTGTTCCAGGTAAGGTGCTTCTGATGGGGCTTTCTGTCAGATGTACACTAATTATCTCACACCTCTGCTCGGCACATTTTACTTGTCACTGTTTTTGAAATCACTCCGCGTCTCGCTGTGCAATTAAACTAAAGGAAAGCTGACCTGAGATGCTCTTACGCCAGATGTTAGTGAAAACATATGTCGTTGGAAACCCACGCTGAATACATGGAGCTGAAATGTTCCACTTTGTCATTAAATATGAAACCCTGAAGTGGTTTTTCCCCCTTTTCATTTTAACCACTTGTATTAACAGCACTGAAATCATACATAATACACAGGCCTGGAGGGACAGCTTTCAATGCCATGACCCATATAACCTCATTATATCTGAGATAGACCGACTGAGTGTCATATCATGTTACGAAACGGATAGCGCCAACCCAGAATCCCCAGTTGCTGATTGGAAGTGCTTATTGTTTTCCCCTTTCAGGAACGAGGCCGTGCACGAACAAAGCTTTCTGTATAGGTTGCTGTTTCTTATGCTAACTAAGGTGGGGCTGGCTTTGAAAAACAAACCACAGTGCACCTGTGCATGTAGGTGCAGGCGTGTCATGATGCTGCGGTGATGAAGTATTTGCATAGGTGAAAGTGCATGTGTTTACAAACGAACCTGCAGCTGTGATCCTTGGGGTTTCCCTGCAGCGAGGCAGCCGCCCGGGCCAGTCCAAGCCGTGAGAAAGAGTGGAAATACGTGAGCTGCGTGTCTGACAAACTGGACACGCCATCTGGCTCATCGTACAAGTTCTCCCAGTACGAGTTCAAGCTCGGCGTTCCCTGGGGAAACGGTCCAAACAGATAGGCATCCAGCTGGTTCACTATCTCCTGGTTCACGCTAGCTTCGAACTTCCTGGCGAAGAAGGTGGGCCGCACCGTTTGCTGCACAGAAGAAGGGAGGGAGGGGAGAAAGAGAGAGAGAGAGAGAGAAAAAAGGAGAAGATTAAGAAGTGCTGGTGTGCCGGATGGCGAGGTAATAAATGAGATGCGTAACGTGTTTGGAGGTGGCGCGTGGGCAGACAGAAGAAAGGGAAGGTAGAGGATGTGTGTGGTGGCACATTTTTCCATATGGGTCTGTGAATAATTGTTTTACTCATGAAAGCAAAAGGAGTCCAGGATTCTCTTATAGTCTAAATAAAAGAATCTGACAGAACTTCTGCAACCTCACCCTACAGAGCCAAGCTCCACTTTAGGATTCAGAGGCTACGTTCCTTTTCTTTTTTATAAACTCCACTGTCTCTCTGTTATTGATATGCAGAACAAGCAGCCTTAATGCATTAGATCTTATTTTCTCAGTCCTGGTTTCCCATCTGGGAGTGGGATTAAGGGTTATAAGGTTATTGAATGAACACTTCTTTTATTAAGCGTTGCACTCCTCGCCAGACTCAAAACAAAAAAAAAACAAAAACAAAACAAAACAAAAAAAACAGAAGAGACACTGTCTTTTAATTTTTTTTATTTGTGTGCTACGAGACTCACAAAAAGACGTCTGTAAACAAACTTTGAAGTGTGAACTTGGTGCAAAGATGAAATGAGCGGTGCTTGTACAAAACAGCTAATTATGTTGGAATGCTGAGCAACAGCGTTTCAAAACATAGCCGTCCGACTTAATTAATATTTTTTTTACTGCTTATTCCTCCGTACATATTTTGGCTTGCTACTCCTCCAACAAATTTTCAACAATTTTCACCGTTCCAATATTAAAATGTTCAGCATATTTATGAGAATTGTGTGTGTATGTTTCAAATTTCTAACCCTTGTACTTTTTAAAATATTCAGCTTCTTTGACATTTTTTTGGCCCATTAAAAATGAATGGAAATGATACATCACCACGGAAACCACACAACTGATGATGTCATAAGGGGTTTGGATAAAGGTTTTTAACAGAGGCTATCCACTTGTTTCTTCAGAAGCCTATTGGTGTTGACTTCCACCTGTGGTTATTGACTTCCGGTTGCTGCCGCCGCCAAGCTAGCTCAAAACAACTCACGTGAAATCATTAATGCTCGACAGGGCTTGGTGTAAACTTTATAAAACATCTGCACTATGACTCCACCTTGGAGTTTTGATCATTTTGTCACTTTCTTACTTTTAAAAGCTGGTTTTTAGAGCAAGTATGACAGCCAGGCTAACATCAACTTTTTTGTGGTCTCCATGGCGACATAAACAAAACGTTCAACCAGATGAGCAAAACTGGCATTCGGGTAGTCAGGAAAAAGGTGGATAAACAAGATTGGTGCGCATCACCAGAGCTTAGCTCTGCTCCCCGTTACCATAGAAACCACACAGCTGATGATGTTATAAGGGGTTCTGTTCTTTTAGGGTTAGGGCTCAGCATTTCATCATTCAGCATTTGCTGCTCAGTAACTAAGTCCAAGTAGCAGGTGTTAATGACTGGCAAAAGCTTCTGAGTTGACTTCACTATTTTTAGGAGTAACAAGCTGAAGTAATGGCGACAGCTACTCTTTGTGACTCCCATGAGCCCCTCGCCATTAATTCCAGTCTTTAAATCCTCGTTAAGATTTATCAAATTAACTAGGAAATAACCCTGCAGATGGAAATACACGATAACTGTCCAAAGATCCCAGTCATAGATCCTAAAACGTCAACTACAGCTCAGTGAACTGATTCAGGAAAAGAACACGGGTGCGCTGCTGAAACTGTGAGTCACTCTGACCTCTTCAGTGTGGTATGAGGAGCCAGTCTGGGCTCATAACTGAGAATGATAAGGAGTGTTTTTGGAGGCCCAAACCATGCAGGTTAGATCTTGAGATGCCTTTGAAAGGAATAAGTTGTCTTATTCTGTGACAGGGACTGCATTTCCCATGAGCGCTATCACCAGCTGTTGTAAAGATGTGGCTGAGTTGTAGAGCTTTATTTATAAAAATTTCAAGGCTTTTTACAGGATACGGAGTGATGATTTAATGTACTGATTATTACGACAAACAAAACAACAAAACTCTGATTTATTACTCACAAAAGGTGATCAGACCGCCTGCGTAAACATTAAATCTCTTTCAAAGCCGCTTCGCTCTGGTTGTAGAGTTTCACTGTCCAATCTGGTATTTTTCACAGAAAACATACATCTTTGGGCAAATTCTGCTCCAATATCAAACATAAATACAAACCTTTATGCGAAGAGGAATTATCTGGTGTAAAAAAAACCTCCTCTTGCATGTTTACTGAGTTTTGACTGCCAAACTTTTCCAGTGAAACTGTAAACACAGACACTTCCAGGGGAAGAGCTGAATCCAACACAAACACAACTAAAATGAGGTGTAAAAATAGCCCCTCGTGTTGCTGATAATCTTATTTCACGATACAGGTTTTAAAAACCCCCCTAACCCTCCCTTCACTTCCAGACAGTACTGCTCTTTTCCCTTTCTTTCTGTAGTCATACATTCAGTCTTCATCACTTCATCAACTGCTCTTTGTATTCACCCTTCGTCTGGCCTCCTCCGCTCCACCCATGTCTTTTCTCACCCTCTCTGTCCCTGCCGCCGCCGCTCCTTTGCTCGTGTGGTTGATAGAGCATCATGAAGACTGCCACCTCCACAGCTTGGCTTTCACACAAAGACATCTTTTCAGCCCCAGACACAAAACTATTTACTGTTAGCTACCCAGTTCTGAGCACCTTGGTGCTACCTGCCAAAAAAGACACCTAATGAAGCTGTGGTGTACTTGGGCTTTTTTTTTTATTCATGCAGGGGAGGTAACTGTGGGCTCCTGCTGTGGCTTCACGCGGCGCCAAACGATTCTCTAATCCTCAATGATTGGCAAGAGATAGATAGGAAAAAGCCAGCACAGGTATTTTGTGTTTATTTTCGATTCAACCAAGGTGTCAGTGTCAGGTACAAATTCCAGCCTGTTACAGCTTGCCTTTCTGCAAACCAACAAACAGATGCTGCTTTTTCTGGAACACATTAAAAACCAATTATGTCCCGAGACACCAGAATAACCCTCTCCAGGAGGACCCCTCCTCCAGCCCCAGTGCCTTCATATTCACATTGAGGAAACTCGACAGTTGTATGTTGAATTATTTCTCTCATCTGCAAACCAAATTGGAGCCTACTTCTCCCGTCTGTATCTCACAGGTTTAAAGGAAAACGGAGATAGTGCGCTCAAAGGAATATTAAGTCCTATTAATACCAAGGCCTGGCTGGCTTCTGAAAAGGCTGCCATGTTCCCAGGGTTGGACTTAACTGATACCACAGTGCCAACATGACCCAGCGGTGCTGCCAAGGACCTGTGGTAATGTGCTGGCACTGAACTGCCAGAGACTGAGGCGAGACAGCCGGCAGACGGGCCTGGCAATGGGAGGAGTGAGGTCAGCGCGAAGGCTTTGAGCAGTATGAGAAGGACAGGGGGGCTGAAGTGAGTCACGGCTCTCAAAGGAAATGACTTGAAGTGATATTAACTGTGGCAGAACGTTCCCGCTTTGTAGTGCAGCTTTTACTTTTTAGGAGCACATTAAAAGTCAAACTGCGATACCGACTTTCTCTGGGGTCCTCCAGTCGCTGCCACTCATTCTCTTCATCCAGTTTCATTTTAGCGGGCTAACTTACCCTCCTCTCCTCCTCTTACTCAAGGCAAAGAGGATCTAATCACCATTATTTCCACCCCCTTTTCAGGGTCACGCTAATCGAGACATAATTTTGCATAGGTTGATCGTGAAAGCCGAAGGAACAGGCTGAACGCTGAGGAACAGAGGACGGATGGTGAGGGCAGAGGAATTCTTCACAGCTGATTTTTCTATGACGTGTTGGGATGAGTCCTGACGGTGCGCTTTTTTATTTTAACTGCAGGTTTGTGGGTCTGAAGTTATCTCTAACACACATCAGCCTTTTTGAATCTGGATCATTCTGCTGAAAGCAAATTTTGATTTTTTAAACAAAGCATTTATCTTCTTGCACAGCCTTTCCGAGAACACTGAAGTACATATACTACGTGTATCTGAGAAAACCCTTTGGGGTCTTGACTACTCAACTTCTGCTCTTTTATTTCTAAGACGATGTAATACAGTAACTGTCAGATATTGATTTATGATTTCTGCGCATCTTTTATCGCCTGTTTTTGCCCATCACACTACGTATCCAGACATGTTACAGCCTGATACGTAACAACAACCTGAAATGTAATTTAAGAAATGTAGTAAGACCCAAAATGTAATAAAAAAATGCTGGATGATGAAATGCTGAGCCCTAACCGTTAAAGCACCAGTCCTATTTATAACCCCTGGAATCCCTTATGACATCATCAGCTGTGTTGTTTCTAAGGAAACGGAAAGCAGAGCTAAACACCTCTATTCAGAACGCTTACACCCTTATCCTAACCCCTCATGACATCATCAGCTGTATTGTTCCCGTGGTGATGGATCATTTCCATTCATTTTAATGGGCCAAATTTTTTTCAAAAAAGCTCAATATTTTAAAAAGTACAAGGGTTGGAAATTTGAAACATACACACAAAATTCTCGTGAACTTGCTGAAGATTTAAAAAAAAAATGAACAGTGAAAGTTGCCGAAAATTTGTTGGAGGAGTACTGAGCCAAAAAAAACCTACGGAAGAAAAAGCAGAAACATTAATTACCATAAGCTGGATGTCTTTCCACCTCATTCCTGACTTCCTATGGTCCCATGGTTCACAGCGGTTGTCGATTTTGCTCTTCCAATTGAATGATCTGTTTATGTCGCCATGGAGACCACAAAGCTGATGATGTTAGCCTAGCTGTCATACCCGCGCTAATAACCTGCTTTCAAAAGCAAGAAATTGTCCAAATGAACAAAAATCAGAGGTGGAGTCATAGTGCGGATGTTTTAAAAAAAGTTTACACTGAGCCCTGTTGAGCATTAATGATTTCACACGAGTTGTTTTGAGCTAGCTTGCCGGAGGCGGCAACAGGAAGTCATCTACCGCTGGCGGAAGTCAACACCCACAGGCTGCTGAAGAAACAGGTGGATATGTTGAAATGCTGTTGCTCAACATTTCAACATAACAAAACCCAAAATTTAATTCATTTCATGTTCAGCACTTTTGTTGTATTTATCTCCCAGTTATTACATTTCAGGGTCGTTGTTACAAATCAGGCCTCTCATCAGCTCTAACGAGGCGTTTTGCTTAAACTTTAATTTTTACTTTGTTTCTTTTTTTTGTTCTAATTAAAAACAAAACAAAACAAAACAAAAAAAAACATCCCTACTTTAACATTATTTTGGTGACCTGTTGTTCATCTGCTGTGCTAATATCCACTGGTGTGATCAGTACGTAAAATGAAGCAGATGTTTCGGGGGAAAAATATGTGTTAATTACTAATTTCTGTCCTGAACATCAGCACAATCACCCCCTGCGTCGCTTTAAATCTGTGAGCTCTGTCCTTGGATAGCAGCTACAGCAGAAACATCAGCAGAAACATCAACAGTCTCCTCCAAGACTATTTGGAACTCAATATAATCTGATGATATGTGGAAAAGAGGAGACTAAATATTGAGAAAATGGGGACGGGACTAGATAAGCTCTGCTTCTCCCGTCTTCCCTTTCGGACATGTACAAATTGATCAACTATTGACAATGTGTGATGTTGTATGTGTGCTGACGTGACCGAAATAAATAAATAAAGTAAAAAAAATCTCTCTTACTCACACTTTTAAAAAAAAACTTCAACATCCACGCTGACTCTTTGAAGTCTTAGGCAGCTCTATTTTAATGCATTACTTATCATTCATACGTCCTGAGTTACCTAATTTGCATAGTTTAAAGAAAACAAACTTTAAACACAGATGGAAACACGCACATAAATTATGAATTTTCTACAAAATGTTGATATACGAACTTCAGATGAAGGCCTTATGCCTCCTCTCAGTTTTACTGGCAGCTGCAGTCTCATCATCCTTAGCTGGAAGCTTTGCCTGCAGCTCTTTCTCTGTGATGTCTCTCTTTGCCAGCAGCCGGAGAATTTAAAAATAAATATTTCAACCTGTGCCACGAGTTGGAATTACAATAAATAAATAAATAAATAAATAAATCAAAAGAATCCTCCCTCCTCTTGATGAAAATTTCTCAATCACACCAACAAACTCCTGGAACACATTAAAGAAAAGTTTCACATGATGTATGACGAGACTCAGCTTGCCCCCCCCCCCCCCCCCCCCCCCGAGAAACTCTTTGTGTCGAGTGATGGAGTTGTTTAGAGCGCCCTGACCTGCTGCGGCTGCCGCCGCTCGCTCTGCTGTTGGCCAGTGAGTGATAACAGGTCGCAACGAAAAGAGATTTTCTCCACATTTACTGTTCTGTGGGTGTTTTTACCTGGAAGCGGTGGAAGTCTGCAGGTTTGAAGTCATTCGGGGAGCATCCACACCAATCCACAATGTGCTTGTATTGGCACTTGCAGCCCAGTTTACGGTTCCAGTTGGTAATGCGCAGGTTGTTATCCACCATGCTCTCACAGTAGGCGCTGTTCTCTAGCACGGTGTGGAAGAACGACTGAGGAAAAGAAACAGAGAGAAGGCAGAAGAGGGAAGAGAGAGAAGAAGCAGAGACAAAATTAGAAAATTGTATACCTCTTATTTTTTTACACCATTCAATTTGAGGAGAGGAAATAGAGTAGCAGTGGAGAATGGATATTCACAGAAGCTCATGATAAAAATCCAATTTCCCCACAGAGTTCACTCAGTTCTCATCCAATCCTTGTATACAGACTGTAACTCAGCTGCTGCATTTCCCACAGATAGAAAAACACAAGTATCTCCTTTTTTTCCGTACGCTCTGCAGTGATGCTACAAACCTGTGCATGCATGGAAGTCAAAGGTTAGGAAACACCGCTAACGTGTTGAGGCGAAGTGAGAGCGAGTGCCTTTCTGTGTTACCTCGGCAGGCAGCAGCGTGTAGGCGTAGAAGCGCTTCATGTTGGTGACCAGATCGTCCTTGGAGTTGATGACATATTCGACGAACATACGATTGAGGAGGAACCAGTCAGACCCTCCGTCCACCGAGATTCCTTCGGGGATTTTACGGTCGCCAAGCCTCCACATGTGTGTGTCGCACTCAAAGAACAGACGGTCCAGACCTTGCTTACGTATAAACCTGTAAGTTTGCAGAAAAATATATAGAGCTGCACTAAATATAATGACAAATAACATACATAAAAAGGTTTGGCTGAAAAGGACAGTATTTAAAAAAATATACACGATTTGAAAGAAAAAAAGCCTTTTTAGGACCCAGCCTGAGAATCAGGGCGAAGGCTCACTCGGAAACCTAAGGATTATTATTTTTCTACCACTTTAAACCCAAATTGCGTGCCTTAAACGTGCTTAGTCATAACGAAACGTGCCACAAAATTCAGTCCTGCGTGAAATTGTATGACTGCAGTGCTTTTGTGCCAATTCATGCTCCACAGCGCCCCCTAGGTGAATTAAAACTGCAGCCCGTTGGGCTTGTTTGAGATACAGGCCTGATTTTTGGTGTGCTCAGCTATCGTCCCAAGACCTTCAAAAAAGTCTTTTACAACCATAGTTTATTCCGAACAGGAAGTTCGGAAATTGGAGTTGAATGTCCAATTTTTATGATATGTAGGGTACGTATTTGATCAAATTTCGTCCCAGAGTTTTGATTTTCTGATTTTTTTTTTCAGTGTGTGTATACTAGACACACTGATGATTAAAAAAATTTAAAGGGTTTTTCGTAACTCAGTGGGCGTGGCCAGGGGAGGTCGCCAAAGTTGACCATTTTTTGGGAAAAATGAAAATCTTAATACCACTCATGTGCAACACTGGATCTGGACCAAATCGCTGAGTGTCAGAGCCCGAGTACATCTTTGCTGTTTTCATGCCTGATATGTGCTCGACTGCGCCCCCTAGTGACTTAAAAAATGCAGCCCCTCGGGCAACTCCGGCCTGATTTTTGACATGCTCAGCTATCATCCCGAGAGCTTCAAAAAAGTCTTTTACGACCAGAGTGAATGCTAAACAGTAAGTTCAGAAATTTATAGGGTACGTATTTGATCAAATTTCATCCAAGAGTTTTTTTTCTTATGGTTTTTTTTCAGTGTGTGTAATGAAAATCTTAATACCACTCATGTGCAACACAGGATCTGGACCAAATCGCTCTCATGTATTGAGTGTCACAGCCTGAGTACATATTTGCTGTTTTCATGCCGATATGTGCTCCACAGCGCCCCCTAGGTACTTAAAACTGCAGCCCCTCGGGCTACTTTCAGCTACAGGCCTGATTTTTGGCGTGCATCATGCCAAGACCTACAAAAAAGTTTCTTACGACCATAGTGAGTTCCGAGCAGGAAGTTTAGAAATTGGAGTTAAACGTCTGATTTTAACGATTTTTAGGGAATGGATTTGATCAAAGTTTTTTTTCGGATTATCTTGAAAAAATTTTTTTAAAAGCTATCAAACATATTTTTATATCTCAATGGGTGTGGCTAGGGGAGGTCGCCAAATGTGACCATTTTTTCTGCTAAATAAAACCTTAAAAACCCTCATAACCAATGTTGGATCTGGACCTAAATGCCCACAAATGTTCAGTGTCGCATCCTGAACGCATCTATAAACTCTGTTTTACTTGAAAGTACAGCGCCCCCTACTGTCAACAGGAAGACATGTCTTTTACTGTGTAATTAAAAAATCACAGTTCTACTTTGCACTCATATACACATGTGCCTGTGCACTTCAAACTGCACAAGTGGCGGCTGCAACATGCCCCGGCTGGCGCACGTAGGCCAGGGCCCACTTATCACCGCTTGAGGCTTTAATTTGATCTTTTATTCATAAGGACGCATGCTAAAAATGTGTTCAGACAAGTCTAAACAAACTTAATTTATACAAGGCTGACTCAGAGTTTTAGGACTTAAAGATGTAAACACTGGCCTGGAATAACAGGACAAATGTGTTGTTCACACTTTGTAACTCCACACTTTTATCAGCAACAAGAGGAGCGACGGCCTGCATACACAAGAGCTGCTGTTACGCCTGTGGACGCATCAAGTGTCAAATGAAGGGAGTCAAATTCAGGTCAACCAAGTCGATCTGTTCCCTCGACAAAAGTCAAAGTTATTCCATTGACCTTGTGGCTCACATGCAGGTGATGTTTCAGGAATGCACTCCTGCATTTTTATCGATTGCGGTTCTTTTCAGGCATCTACACAGAGACGTTTAGCGGCGGGTCAGTGAGTTTGTTTTTGTTGTTGATTCTGAATTAAAGCAAGAAAAAAAAATGCAGCCTCTCTCTTTCAACACACAGCACTCAATAAAATACCGTGACTGCAAACACAAAAAGGTACCGCTGACTCAGGCTGACTCATGCATCCGAGCTGGATGTATTTATTTTTTTATTTATTTTTTTCCTTCATTTCACATGTTTGAGGGTATTTTTGCCTACAGAGGCAGCCTGTGATTGGTTTGTCAGTGGGTGGGGATGAGGCAGGAAGGAGAGGGTGGCAGAGGAGGTCGGTGGCTGCAGGAAGGAGCCCTCAACGCAGCAGTGACCTCGCCAGCTCACCCCACCAAGAAGGTTAATTAATAAAGCCACAGATGGAAGCTAATTGCAATTTGATTCAGCGGCCGAGCTGCTGTTAGAAGTATGCTGTGTGTGCACAGAGGTGGTGCTGTGAGTGAGTAATGGAGTGTTAGAGTGTGAAGATTAAAATAAAGTTTAACAACTTAGCGTCTCACCTGGCGTTGTCTCTGCCGTGGGACTTGATGAAGTTCATGTCTCTGTATTTGGACAGGAAGGCCACCAGCTGGTTGTTGGTCCTGAAATAGAAGAAAATGACTTAGTTTTGACAGTGGAACATATGGTGACACCTCCAGAGGTGAGCTTTCTGTACAGTTGATGCTGTGGGTGTAATTTTGGATTAGAGCTGAAGTGTGGAAATAGGACCACCTGATGCTGACATCGACAGCATCAGGAACCTCGAGCACTGAAAAGTCAAAAGTTTAACTCCACAAAGTTTTCTTTCATTAAAAAATAGATGCAAACTCCCTTTTTCATTATTATTATTATTATTTTTATTATTATTATTATTATTATTATTATTATTATTATTATTATTATTACACAATATGCTGCCATCAAGTATCAGAAAAAGCCATTTTTATTCAATCCAAATTATCTAGCCACAACTAAAAATTCAATTACAGCAATATTGTTCATTATTATCATTACAAGTATTGTTTTTTTTTGTTTTTTTTTGGCCTAAATAAATAAATAAATAAATGAGTAAATAAATAAATAAATAAATAAATAAAATAATAAAATAAAATAAAATAATAAAATAAAATAAAATAAAATAAAATAAAATAAATAAATAAATAAATAAATAAATAAATAAATAAACAGGTATAAAATATTTTTTACATTTTATTTTAAAAGTCACTTTCATGTGCATGGAAATTTATACAATGCAAAGTTATTATTGATGCTTAACCAGGTAAGAATGCTGAAATATTCTTGTGAATATTATACTGTATATAAATGAGGTCTCTCAGGTCCTCAGTCAGGAGCTCGCCTAGGAAATATAATAATAATAATAATAATAATAATAATAATAATAATAATAATAATAATAATAATAAATAAGGAAAAAAATACAAAGCATCAACACAAACTCTATCTACTTACTACAACTCTACATCTACCCCCCAACACACACACACACACACATACACACACACCTCAATCCACAAAGAATATCAGCCAATCACGTTCGTATATATGACTCCATCTCCTGTCCTTATTAGCAGTAGCTAGTGTGTGACTCAGTAACCATATTTTTGAACCCAATGTGAAAAGAATCATTGTTACAAATTTGGATTTTATTTTACTTCTAAAGCATGTGTACAGTTTAGAGATAAACAAAGTGAAAAAAAAAAACAAAAATACTGACAAATAGCATCTAGTGTCAAACATCATATCAAAGGTAATAAGACCCGGCCAAAAAAATAAAAATATTAGAAAATAAAATCAAATGAAACAAAATAAAAAGGGACTAGAAGTAACTCATGACTTGTTTTATTGTTTAAAAGTGTCTCTCATCCTAAAAAAGGTCGGAGACCCTTATATACCATGATGCATTGCTACAGCTACAGCCTTAACCCTGGCTGGAGTTTATCTGCTGTACACTCAGGCTGGGATAAATTTGGCTGAGTGTCTCTGCCAGGAAACTTAAAACAGAACAGAACAAAAAAACAAAAAGAAAAACTAAAACTCAAAGATTTCAGCTCTTATATCACAGTCTGACATTTCCCCCCTTCTTTTCCTGACAAATAACAAGGTAAGTCGATGACTGCAGGTGTTTTGACTGTTCTTAACCTCACACAGGTAATTGGAACTTCGACCACAGACCAGCTTAACACACTACTTTAATACGAATGTCTCCGTTAGAGGATATGAAGAAACAAAGAAAGGGAGAATAAGTACGTCTACAAATCATCTTTAAATGTAACTGCAACACACCTGACCTATAATAACCCTGACATCTCTCCCTTACTTTTTTCTCAGGTCCATTTTTGGACCTGAGAGTTTGAGCTCCCATGAATTTCACATGCAGGGAACTCCTGAGTGAAGAACTAAAAGGAAAAAAAAACATTTTTAATTTTATGGCACACCTGTCTAACTGCTCGTTAACACAAATTTCTAATCAGCCAATCACATGGCAGCAACTAAATGCATTTAAGTATGTAGACATGGTCAAGACGATCTGCTGCAGTTCAAACCGAGCATCAGAACGGGGAAGAAAGGTGATTTAAGTGACTTTGAATGTGGCATGGTTGTTGGTGCCAGACTGGCTGGTCTGAGTGTTTCAGAAACTGCTGATCTACTGGGATTTTCACACATAACCATCTCTAGGGTTTACAGAGAATGGTGCGAAAAAGAGAAGCTCAAGCTGATAGAAAGGCAACAGTAACTCAAATAACTACTCGTTACAACCGAGGTACGCAGAAGAGCATCTCTGAACACACAACACATCGAACCTTGAGGCAGATGGGCTACAGTAGCAGAAGAACACACCGGGTGCCACTCCTGTCAGCTTAGAACAAGAAACTGAGGCTGCAATTCGTAACTTTTTTTCAAAAATCTATGACTTTATTCCTTTTTTTTTTTTAAATGGCCCTTATCCTCTGCCGTACTAATCGGAGCAGGACTTTGTTTTTCAGAAGAAAAACTTGGAGTCCGAAACTGATCAATGAAAGACCCCCCAGCAGCTCTCAGTGTTTGGCCCTCCGTCCCCTCAAGCCCTTCAAGTTATTTGGGATTTCACAAAGGATCGTGCTCGCTATGATTTTGATGAATGACTTCATGCTGCTAACACACTGTAGAGCAGTCTGCTGCCTTGCATACAGGCCAGACAGGCTAAAAGCTTTGCTCTGCAGGCTGTGCCCCAGTCAATGGCTCGAACATTTCATCTGTGGTGGAGTCTTTCATGACGGTTTGGCTTGGCTCTCTAAAAGAGCAGTGAGGCTCTGGTAAAAAGCTCAAGAATCATTGATGGGGGAGGGGAGGGGGGGCAAGCGCGTATTAATGTCATTTTCTCTTGAAGGAGCAATTTCACAGCCTGGGGGGCTTATCTAAGGAGGTCCTGAGCCATAAAGCCTAACTGATGATGTGCTGCACAGACACATGCAGTCATCTCTGTTTCACACACACACACACACACACACATGCAAACACGCTGTGTGGCTGCTAGTCTGCACACGAACAATACAGTACATGCACAGAGACACACAAACCCTCTCTCTCTCTCTCTCTCTCACACACACACACACACACAGAGCAAGGGGAATTCATGTCAAGCTCCAGATTTGCCACCTGAGTGGTCACCCTGTCCACTGGGTCTAGTTTGCTTACTGTCAGCCCTGTGGTTGCTCTGCTCACACACACTCACACACACACACACACAGCTCTAGGTTTCAACTCTCTCTACATCTCAGTGTGTGCCTGTTTCAATATGAAGGCTAATCAAAGTTAAGATAACGCTCATGTTTCACGTTATGTGAAATAAACAGGTTGAGAGAGGAGTTGAATTTCAGCGTCTGACAGTTAATGGACACGCACTTGAAAACACTCCGACAGACGAGAGGAGAAACACACTTTTATCACACTTCTCCTTGAGAAATATCAAAAAAGTTCTGACTCCGCACATAAAAATCCATATAGCCTTCCTCTGAGTTCGTCTTCCTCTAAATTTACACCTTCAGAGTTTGATTTGAAATATGTGAGGTGCAGCGCTAGACGTTTATAAAAAAGACTTTTTCCTTTTAGAAATGCAACCCATCACATATGGAACAAAGCCAAACTTCGAGATACATCAGTTCCCCGAGGCAGAGATGACAAAGTGAATGAGATTAGAAGATACGACGCCTGCAGCCAGTCATTGTCTCACAGAGCTCAGACTTCTTAAAAGCTGCTGTAAAGTCTATGAAAGCGGCTTTAAAGGAGAAAAAAGAGGTAAAAGCAAGGAGACTGTGTAGATAAAAGCTGGGAAAGACGGCCGCAGTCAGACAAAGCAGGCGTGTAACTCATCCTCTGGCCTCTCTGGACCCACACACACACACACACACACACATAGTATATCTCCCCCTGGACACACAGCCCCTCTGCTGGTGTGAGGGGCTCTGGGATTGCCTTTGAGAGCCATCCATGCGGCAGGACAGACATTATCAGGGAATTAGAGGGGAAATAATGCTTGTCTCCAGTCCCACTGATAACAACAGCGGTAGTCAGGGCAGCTCGGGGCAGGGGGCCCCTTTCCTGCCAGCCCCTGAACTGTATGTCACAGTGGAACAAAGCCAACGCCATTTGGGAAGTCTGTGGCCAAAAAACACTTCGGCTTAAATGTACTTTAAGAAAACACAGGCACAGGCTCACAGCACATGTTGTCGTCTGCATACATGTAGATGAAGCAATCCTGATCACGAGTTCAGGCTAAAAAACTACCAAAGAAAGCAATGAACACAAGAGTCACCCTTTTTTCATCCTAAAGCAAAAGTTTTTTTTATCACTGATTTTTATCACAGGTTTCAACCATAGACTGTATATAGAATGGACAGCGTGGCTCCGCCTTTTACAGTTTTGAAGCCAAAAAACCTCCGTCACAGGAGCCGCCATTGTGCAGCCAGAGTCTGCGCAGTAGAGACTCACAAGGAACTTTCTTTCGACAGTCTAATTCTTACAGTTTCTTCTTAACTAACAAAAAAAAACAACACAAGAACAGCAGCTGTCAATCATCGTTAAACGAGATGTAAAACCCCTTTTTTAACCTCTAATAACTAATGAAAAAAGAAACATTTCAGAGAAAAAGAGGACCTGAACACAATGCAGCCCAATAATATCTAAATATCACCACAGCATACGGATGTGAGAAACTTTTCTAGGAGGTGTAATAATTTGTTAAAGTTTGACCACATCCCATCTGGAATGAATGGAGAGGCAGAGTTTTTGTCTTATACTGCAGCCAGCCACCAGGGGGAGCAGTTTTTGTGGAGACCTCAGTTTGAGCCGAGCGAGATGACGTCTATTTTTTTTGGTTTCAACAAGTCAAATTTCAGACTTTTTAACCCTATAACACCTGCGCCTCACAATGCCTGCCTGGACTTTTTTTTTTTTTTTTTTTTTTTGCTTATTTTGACAATAAAAAGGTCAAAAAACGTCCTGTGAGTAAAAGCTTTGGCTAATTTTTCTTGAATATTTCAAACTTTCAATATCTAGATTTATTTTTCAGTTTACAGCATGTTCTAGGAGAGTAAAACATTTGAAAATAATAAAAAAAAAAAAAACAAAAAAAAAAAAAAAAAACAGGACTGGACTTTAGAGATTTCGTAAAGGAACAAAAACACTGCAATCAAACATTGGGAACAGATTTTACAGGATGAACTTAAACTTTGAACATCAAAAAACACATGTACAGCACTTCTGCTTTGGTTCACATTTTCGGACCGGAGGTCGCTGCTCGTTACATTTCTCAAAATCCAAACATTTAAAAGTGAGACTGAAGTTTATACATTTGTTTTAAATAAAAGTTACTTTTATGCATTTTTAAGACCTTTCAAAAACGTATATGAAACATTTTATGATTTTTTAAGAG
Source organism: Labroides dimidiatus (assembly GCA_030710495.1). Classification (NCBI taxonomy): domain Eukaryota; kingdom Metazoa; phylum Chordata; class Actinopteri; order Labriformes; family Labridae; genus Labroides; species Labroides dimidiatus. Next base: position 34,808,955 of record CM061145.1, read on the forward strand.
AATTTTAGACATTTTAAGGCATTAAATTCAAATGATTGGATTTGAGACGATTTAAGACTTTTTAAGACTCTGTTGATACCCTGTTAAAGAGATACAATGAAAGGCAGAGCAAAAAAGACATCATTAATTTATTCATTCATTCTGTTCCATGGAGTCAACTTCTGACCGTTACAGAGCAACCAGTGTTTTGGAGTAAAGCGTGACCGTGTTAACTGGTGACTCTCAGCTGAACGTGTCAGTGTCGATCGGCCAGTGACGCATAGAGCTGTGTTATTAAATGTGTCTTCTTTATCCAACCTCAGTTAAGCAGGTGCTGATATTCTAAATCCAGTTTTTTCTTTGAGTGTTTGATGAAAAAGTTGGTTTGGAGCCGAGGTTCTGACCAAATATGGACTCACTATGGAGAGGAAATAATAAGTGAAGCTATAAATGATGATGAACAGAAACAGATTTGAAGTTCAACGTTAAACTACGGTATATTATCAAACTATGAAGCAGTCTGATTAGTAATCTGAAAATATCAAAGCATTAATATTCTGATAGATTTGGAGCAGGTCTCTGTCTGGACCTGGTTTTCTGGATCCTTTATTATGACCCAGGTCTCAGACTCAGCTCTCTGTGAGCTCTTTTTGGTTTTGGAGGGTTTCTGCTTTATTGACACAGTTCATGTCTTTATATTTCACAGTCTGGTCAGTGTTAACACATAATTCAGTCATTAGCATGGAGTGACTGTGTGTTTACACTCCTCTCTGGGTACACGCTGGATTTCTCCACTAAAAAACGTCTGTCCAATGAATGTCTGTCCACTTGTTGATGTTTTCCATTCGTTCACTGATTTCTCACGAACCTGGGAGTCGTTTACCATCCATTAAATTGCTGTTATTTAGGTAAAAAATGTGTTTTTTTGATGGTTAACGACGTCGCTTGACCAGCCATTGTACTCCGCAGCGCTTCTGTCGCCGAGATTCGCGCCCAATGAAACGTCATCACTGTTTACAAACAGCAGAGGGGTCTATAAAGACCCTATCCAAAAGTTCAGCTGAGTAGATATGCACAGTGCAGACTTAATCAAATCCAAGCAGCACTTCCAAATGCACTTGCTAAGATGCAAGAGGTCAATTTCCATATTTCCATATTACATGGATCCAAAAACATGCAGTTCCCTCTTGTTCCTCTTCTCTAACTGCTTATTTTTGCTCCCTCGCCTCTTCCTGTCATCTCTGCCTCTCCGCTTCCTCTTTCGCTCCATCAATCCTTTCGTTTCCCAACAGATGGGGCTTAAAACCTCCACTGTCAGCCCTTTTCTAAACAACATCACCCTCATGCAAATGAGGAGGCAAGAAATAAAAAAGGAAGTCAACAGTGCTTTGGCGCACAAACCGCAAATACATCTACAGACAGACAGACAGTCGTAAAGGGCTGCCCACAGACACGGTGAATGTGCACATATACACAGACGGCGAGTCAGCAACATTCATCTAATGGAGAAATTTAAACACAACAAGACTGAACTTGTCCACAAACCAAGAGCACATTTGACCCTGCATCTCATCTCCAGCTGTTCGACATCAGACTCAGCTTCGTTCTGCCCTGCGGCCATTACAGCTTGTCTAAATTCAACGGGTGGACATCTGGCTGCACAGAAGAGATAACTCTCTCCTTAATAGGGAGATTTTAATTGGCTGCTGCAGAGCTACATCAAAAACCCAGCAGACCCTGGGCTCCCAGAAGGACTATAAACTCCAAGAAAAAAAAAAAAGGAAAAAGGAAAAGTCAGAGAATTTCTCCTCCAATCTGCTTTTTTATCCACGACTTCACATCCAGTTGACGTAGACTTCGCTGCTCTAATTATTCTTTACAGCTTTTACAGTTTGAAGACGACTTTTTCAAAACCGTACAGTAAACAGCAAGCCGGGAAAGTCAATAGGAATTGACCCGGGGCAATTAAATTGTTATCAGTTCACCATGTAACCCGTTCAATGGAGTGCAAGCAAAGGAAGCAGGGACTTGGAAGAGAATGTGTTAACAAATAGTCTTTGAGAAAAGCAGAGATTCCGCTTTATTGATCTGTTTGCTTTGGAGTGACTCTTATTTAAAGCTCACAGTTAACCACAGGAGCTCAGATCAGTGTATATTGAATTTCCTCCATAATGGCTGAGAGAGCTCCGCTTCTGTTGTGCCCTGGTGACTGCTTTTGTCACCAACATTGGACGTTTGGCCCTCATCCTCACTTCATTTCCTTGCACAACAATTCATTACCGGTCCGCCTTTTTCGGGACACCCCCATCGAACTGAAGTAGGGCTGAACGATTTTAGAAAATAATCAAATTGTGATCTTTTTTTGGGACCAATATTGCGATTTAGCATGCTTTTTTTTTTTTTTGGGGGGGGGGGGGGGTTATCCTCTGCAATATTCACTTAACACAAGCAATAACAACAAAACACCAATCTATGGAATTCTTCTTCTAAAAATAGTAAAAAAACTGCAGCTTTGTGACAAAAGACTGTACAAGAATCACTTGGTTAAGAAATACTCAGTTGAAAGTGTTAATTAATGTATTTATTTATTCATTTTTTGTGTACTTATTTTTTTGTATAACTACAATGTATTATTACTGTTGCTACGCGCTTTCTTTTCCTTTTGTAATTTGAGGGGTAGGATTCTATAAGCTTTGCTGCAACCTAAACCCTTTTGGTGCAGTGAAAAAATTGTAAATTAAATAAATAAATGTTTTATGTTATTTATTTATTGATGGTCATTTAGCATTTTAAATATCAATATCAGTCCGTTTCATAGCAAACCTATAACTCTCCATGGGAGCTTTAAATATTGCCATGAAGGTTTGAACCACTGTGCATGATCCCCAGAGGATAATTTCTTTTTGCTGGAGTGATCCCCTTGCTCTTTGATTTGTACCACCACCAGGTTAAGATTTTTGGTTTTCAGACCCAACATTGGATTGATTTTTTTTTTTTTTTTTTTGTTTCAAATATTTTTATTGTGAAGAGTGGTATCATTATACATGTCAACCAAAAAACACGTCACAAACAATATGAACAACAGTGAGGATGGACAGTAATTTTTTGGATTTTTTTTTTTTTTTTTTCAAGACAAAAAAAATCCTCACATGAGACAATGAACACAGAGCATAAAAGGGAATATATATATATATATATATATATATATATATATATATATATATATATATATATAGACTTTGCAAATTGTTTATATTGTTGTGAGTGAACCGAAATAATTTCATTCATTCAATAATTCATTCTATAGTATGAACTCAAACGTAACTTTATATAGCACCTTTCATACATTTGAGTATGCAGCCCAAAGTGCATCACAGAACAATAAAACACTTCATACTAATAATCATCAGTATATAAGAGGAGTTCTAAAAATAGTAAAAGTAAAATCAGCGCAATACAATCAGTATAACTTGTGATAAATACTATAGAACCAGTGAAAATACATAAAATAAATAAATAATAAAATAAGATTAAAATAAATTAATAAAAGAATGATAAAAATGTTATTAACAGTTATGATAAAAAAATATATAAGTGCTGATAAAGGTGATAATACAGTCCGGAGCTAAAATGAAGTTATTCCAAATTAAAAGCTAGAGAGCTCTGAGCTGTTCTAATGTCTCTAATGTCAGGGGGCAGAGAGTTCCAAAGTTTGGTGGCATAAAAACAGAAAGCTCTCTAGCCGGCGCTTGATTGGGAGACACGGGGAACATTTAAAAGGGAAGCATTGAAGGACCTTAATGAACGAGATGGAACGTAAAATGAAATGAGGTCTGCATGAAGGAGCAAGACCATGTGGAGCTTTTAAAACAAGTAAAAAAACTTTAAAATCAATTCTAAAAGAAACAGGGAGCCAGTGCAGAGTTTTAAAAAGAGGCGTGATGTTTTAACGTGTTAAAACTCTGGCTGCAGCATTTTGCTCTGGTTGCAGTTTTTCCAGAGACTTTTTTGGTCGACCAGCTGGACCAACATGACAAAGGATCCTGTCCATAAACAGTTCTTTCCTTGGCGGTCAGGGTTTTAGCCGTGCAGTTGTCATACATGGCCTTGTGTGTGTTTTCTTAAATGCTGAAACAAGTTTGTAGTGTTGCCCCTTGTTGTAGCTATGGCAACCGGGCATTTTTTGCACAATACCTCACGCTGTGCTGCATCTTCTTTCCTAAATCTAAACAACCGACGTGCTATCTCCTCTTTGACACTTAAGTCTCCTCTTCTATGTCCTCTCTTTGTTTTTCTGCTGACGTCAACAACAAGACAACAAATCAAAACTTAGCGCGGCTGAAGTTGTTTTCTTCATCCCCTGCTCGCATGTGTCTCGAGAATTTTGGTCGTTGGCAAACAAGCTGAAAGGTGCATTACCGCCACCTACTGCATGCATGTCAGGTAAGGTCGTGTTTGTGTACATGAAACTTTTTTTTTTTTGATTGCAGCCTTTGCGATTTGAAAATTGCATTCTACTACATCGCGATGTTGATTTAAATTCGGTTAGGAAGTTAGGTGTGCTCTCGGTGAGATCTATCTTTGTTACCTGATGGGGTAGTCGGCAGCGCTGAGGTTTATGAAGAAATCCCAACTCCAGTCCCTCATGGCCAGCAGGTCAGCCATGCTGCGAAGATACATGGTCAGCAGACTGGCACCGCCCCAGATGGTGGCCATGCGCCAGGGAGTCACTCTCACATTTGGATACTGGGCAGCCAGGGCATGCACCTGTCTGTGTAGGTAGTTTGAGCGCTGAAACCAAGGACAGGATCATACGTTTACTCACACTGAACAAATGACATTTTTATGAGCTGAAGACACTTAAAAAGATGTCTGATTCATTAAAGGAAACACAGACGGCGGCTCACCTGATCCACGTGGATGTAGTAGTAGTGCGAGGTGTGGTAGATGGCTTTGAAGAGGCGCTGAAACTGGCGAGAGGCTCGTCCGTGGACCACCAGAACAAACGCTATCCTAACTGGTTTTGATGGAAAGCTCTCAGCAGAGTCCTCATCCCATTGGACGTTAGCATTAGCTTTACCTGCAGAGAAGGCAGAGAGAGAGAGAGAGAGAGAGAGAGTATGATGTTTGAACGGATTTAATTACACCAGGAAACACAAGTCGTGTGTCTCATTTAATTCCCACAATATTGCATGGATTCTTCTGCAGTATTATAATTAGTGATTGTTTGCTTGATTGATTATCAAATCAAACCTGATGTTAATTTGATCATCCATGAGAGGCACAATCAGAGCTGTTTGTAATTACATGAGGAAGACTTCCAGTATCTGGAGTATGTGGAACAACATAGAAAGCAAATAATGAATACAGAAGTTAAGGGTAGCTAAATGTTATTTTTTTTAAGTTATACTTCTGGGAATAGCTACAGAAGACAACCTGGCAACTTGAGTGGCCTGACATTAATCAGCTGCAGGAAAAAACACAAAGAGGAGGACCCAGGCGCAGATTCAAACAAACAAAAAAAAAAAAGGTTTATTTAACTAATCTAAAAAGTCCGAAACACAAAGAACTCAGAAATCCAAATGCTAGAAACACTGGAAGACACGGAACATGAAACATCACACAGGTACAACCAACACAAACCTCAACACACACATCAAACAATGAACCGACAAGAAACTGAACTCAAGGCAGAGACTATATGGACAGAGGGGGCAAACAGACACAGGTGTGTGACACGACACAGGTGAAGCACTAACGATTATTTTCATGATCAATTGATCAACTGATTATTCTCTCGATTAATTGAGTAGTTGTTTGGTCCATAAAATGTCAGAAAATGGTGAAAAATGTCAATGTTTCTTGGAGTCCAAGATGACATCAATCAATCAATCAATCAATCAATCTTTATTTCTATAGCCCCAATTCATAACAAACGTTATCTCAAGATGCTTTCTAAGCATTAACAGGCCTAGACCTGTAAATGATACAAAATTTTATAAACAGAGACCAAACATCAAGACAAGATAAGAAGTCTGATCTCATCTTAACCCATCATGAGTTCAGACCTTTTCAATATTTAGCAAGTTACAATGTAGAGGAAAAACTTCCCTTTAACAGGCAGAAACCTCGGACAGAACCAGACTCATGTTAGACAGACATCTGAGGAGACTGCCATCAGCTGTCTTGTTTGCAAACCAAAGATATCCAACACTGTCATGTAAAGAAGCAAAGAAACCAGAAAACATTCATATTTATGAAGCTGAAATTAGAGAATTTGGACGTCTTTTTCCTAAATAATCACTCAAACCGATTAGTTGATTATTAAAAATAGTTGACGTTTAATTTAATAATTGATTATTGGATTAATTTTTGCAGCTCTACACAGGAGGGAAACCAGGTCAGGAAAAGCACAAGTCAAAAAAATGCAAAGAAACAGGGAAAACTTCACAATGTTACATAACCACAAGACAGAAACACAAGAATTAGAAACTACAAAATCAAACAGGGAATACTAAACTATAAAACCAGAAGACAAAAACACACAAGAGAAACAACTTCAGGAACTACAAGAAACCCTGGGAAACAAGAAACACGAAGAAAACAAAACCAAATCATCACACAGGCATGACAGGAAGTGACTACAGTGGGTATTTTTCCACCATCTGACAGGGAAATGCAGTCCTCTAATTTCACCAAAAAGATGCCGTCTCAAAGGTAAACAAACCATTAACTGATGTGCTTCATGCTGACAGTATCAGGCAGGAGTTGATGTACAACGCTATGGTAAGCCGCTTTCACATTTAAAAACTAATTCAGTTTTGCTTAGTCATGAAAACATTCCAGATATCCCCAGATACTTTCTGCCTATCCACAGCTGTCATTTCAGATATCTACCTTGTCGTTTTGACTAGACGAAATGACGTTACTTTTGCCATTCATGTGAATGGGGTTTCTCATGACAGATATCTACAATGTGAATTACACATATCTGCAAATGAACTGTAGATATCTGGAATTCCAATTTGAGATATCTCTAATTATATTTTGAGTAGGCAGAATTAGAATTAAATGCATCTTTAATTCACCTCAATTCAAGATATCTATATATCCCATTTCGGATAGCTTAAATTATATTCTGGTTAGGTGAAATGACGTTGCAGATATCTGTAATTACAACGAATTTGGCCCGTCTCCCAGCAGGTTGTTGAAATCATCAAATCTGAGGAAATCCACTCGCCATTCATGTCACACTGTTGGCCTTTTGAGTTCATTATTTTTATCCGGTAATATCAGATCTGCATTTCTTCCAAGACGTCTTCCACAGCTTTCAATAGAGCGACGTTCTCTTCTGCACAATAAGTAGAGGTTGTGTTTTTTTCTTTAAGTGCTGCTTTGGGATCACCGTGTTGTTACATTTTCTCTGTCAGATCAATAAAGAAGCCGTGTGAGAGAACTTGCCCTCTCTGTTGTCTTTCAGCTGAAGAATCTTATATCCCACTTTTATCTGTTAAGACAAAACAAACGCCATGACCGCTTCTTTCTTCCTCCATTCATAGAAATAAGGAAATGAACCCTTGTTCGATTATGGCGAGGAGGGGAAATGATGTATTTCTGGATATCCAAATTAGAGAGACGCCATTAATAGTGGTGCGACGGATTATCTTCGATCCGTAATCCTTATGGATGCCACTAGGGCTGCCACATACGATTATTTTGTTAATCGGCTAGTCACCGATTATTTTTTGCGATTATTCGACGATTCGGATCATACATAAATTGCAGCTTATTGCACCAGCATACGGCTAACATCATTAGCTTCCAGCTTCAAGTGTTTAAGGTATGTACTAACTAAAAATGAAGACAGTTAATATCATAGTTCATTCAGCTTTTAATGAACTTTGCAGCTTGTAGCAGCATTTCTGACATTTTTTTTTAATGGACCAATTTTCTATTCAAACATGACATCGCTGTTAAGTAGGTAGCTCCCTGTTGACGTTAATGTTAGCAGCCGACTAGCCAATTAGCTTACCGAGATTGTCATTCTTCGTCAGAAAATAAATCAGCCACGGCGTGCTGTCTTTTCAGATGCTCATGCATCGCCGTCGTACTGTCATGGAAGGACATTTCTGCTTTGCAGATTTTGCATTGCACACTTTTCTCCTTTATTTTGAAAAAATGTTCCCAAACTTCCGAGCTCTGTTGCCGGCTAGCCATGATACTGTTGGGCATAACTTTTTCCGGTGACTTCATGGGTTACCCCGGTTACCACTTCTGCGCGTATGCGTCAAGGACAGAACGGCAGACGAGACAGGTGAAAGTACAGCGGCAGTTTTGACGGAAAAATAAAGTTTAAAAAATTATTAAAACGACAACATCGAATATTAAATAAGTCGCCAACGAATTTGATCGTCGACGTCATCGTGACTAGTCGACTAATCTTTGCAGCCCTAGATGCCACTCCACAGTTCGGCATGGACGTGGTCCGCGGATTGGTTGATGAGAAAAGAAAAGTTAAACGTGTTCAATTTAAGGCTGAATGTTCAATCTACACTCATTAGTCAAGCACAGCGGTAGTCGTGACTAGAAAGAGAAAAACGCCAAACCTTGCGCAGGTACTGACAGAAACAGTCGCTGTGTTGCTGCACTTACTGAAACAGTGCACTAAATCTTATAGGGTAGTGTCGTCGTAAATCAATCACTGCGGCTTCGCACTTACCGGAAACTACGATCCATTTCACAACCATTCACAGCTGTTCCTCTGTTTTTTATTGATTACATCCATCAAACACCGTTTGATTCGTTGCCACCCCTTCCTGTACGTTGTCAATATGGCGACCGTTGAGTGTGAGAAGTGTTCACCGTTCCACACTCAACCTTTTTGCCCAATTTGAGTGCGCCAGATGAGAAATTGAAGTGCACTGCGTTTTTCCACACCGTCAGTGTGAACGCACTTATGCTCTCAAAATACTAAGTGTGAGTGCAGAAGTACATGATTTGGGACACAGCAAGTGGTTGAGTGATGAAGGAATGACGTGGCAACAGGCTAGTTTTTAATCCACTCTCTGTGTTTAAAGAAGGACGGGTTTTTTTTGCCTTATATTGCACTTTAAATGTTGGGTTGGATGTTGTTTTTTTTAATGGGCAAAAGTGTTAAACAAAAAAACTGAGGACAAAGTTATATTTGTCTTGTCTTAATTTTTTTTCGCTGATCCGAAAAATGATCCGATCTGTGACTCAAAACGGTGATACGATCCAAACCGTGAGTTTTTTTTTGTCATTGTCATTTCAGATGTGTTACACAATGAATGATATATTTGGTGGCGTGATTGCAGAAATCTGTGGTTCAATTTCAAGTTAAATATATCCTGAATTACAGTTCCGACTATTCAAAATGTAAGAAAGACGTTGATATCTACAATGTTGTTTCCAGAAAGTCAAACTTGGCTTTTAAATGCCTTTGCGAGTAAAAGAAGCACTGCCACAGCTGAGATAAACATAAATAATGTATAAATAGAAACAAAATGTCAAAACATACCCATGAACCAATCATCCATTTCTCATGGGATTAAGTTGGAGGTATGACACTTGGAATGCTCTGAGCCATTCCTTCGGGGGTTTCAGGGTCAAACCCAGTGTGAACACATTCAGTCATCCCTCTTACAGCGTTTGTACACTGAATTTTTCACAAATGACTAATCTACGTATGGAAGCCAACACCCACTTGATTGTGGCCTCCAAAGCCACTATCAAATTAAACAATTCCAACCAAGCCTCGGAGAGTTATCGGTAATTTCACATAACTTCATTGTTTGGTTTTGGTACCACCCTTGACCGCCGACAAAACAAACACTTGCTCTTCGAGCCTTCGCGGCAGCGGCTCTTGCACCCCAACGTCATTCCACGCATTGTTTGTTTTTAAATCTCCGGTTATTACAGCGAATGTGCTCACGCAGCTTATGAGACATGTTTGTTCACAGAACGTGCCGTGAGGAGATTAATGACTTTAATTTGGGACTTCAGATCCCAAGAGCCCGTCTGTGCTGAAGAAAGGAGGCAGCCGAGGGAATACTAAGGCGGCGGCTGTGTATTCCCCTGAGGTTACGCTCCCTCAGAAAGCCCCTCCCGGCTCATCTCCCTGTCTTGCCCTGAGGTCCTGTAATTACTCTAAATTTTAGGGCGAGTGTCCGACATGTCCTCTCTTTACAAGTCGACAGGACGGGCTAAGAAGGTCTGCTCTCTCTTGTTAAACTAATCTGATTTATTTCAATGTAAGGGCAGTTATAGCTCTGTTTATATGTTGACCACAAAGTTGGGTTAATATGGCGTGCTCCCTGGGCTCCTATTGGCCCCACTGGCTGTGGCTCTTACCAGTCACTTATTTCTAGCTTCCCTCTCTCTCTGGTGCGTGTGTGCGGCAGCTCAGGGGGTGGGGGATCTGCTGTGGGCCGTATCAGATTGAACGGTAATTGGTGGCCAGCTAAGAAGGTTCACTGGTTTGCTTTGCACACGGATAATTGGCCGGTCGCTCCACAAAGCACTTTGAGAGTGTGAGCTATGCTAGCTAGCTGAACTAATGAGCACTGCTATGTGTGTCAGGACTTAAATTTTACTGTCAGTTTTGCCCAGCATGTGTGTTTCTCTGCTGAAGAGCTTTAAGTGTAGTTTCTTTTTTTTTTTTTACTCTACAGAGATGAAAATCACCTGACGACACCTCAGGCTACTTCTGGAAGAAAAAAAACTGACACAGAAGCCCTTCACTTGAACTCATCACTCTTCATCATCCCTTCCAACACCATCAATCTTTTAAACGGCCTCTCCCTCATCTTCTATCACCTGGCTCTCTCTTTTTTTTCCATCATACTGTGTAACTTCAGGCTTTTACCCACCCTACATGTTAACTGCTCATTTCAGAGGTTAGAACACGAGCTGGGCTATACATCCTTAAAGGCTTCTGTTGAATTGCATTTCAAAATGTGTCACGGTGTCGACCGCACAGACATGGCCAAGATTCAAAAGACAGACACCGTCCATAGAAAAGTATTTTATAAATACAATATGACTTTAACATGTAAACATGTACATATTTGGAATCAGTAGTTTTTTTGGATAGCGACTCCATTTCCCATAAACACCATCACCCACTGTCGTGACGACATGACACTTGCAAAGGCAATGTTTGTTTTGGAGAGCAGATCTTCTTTTTAATGCTACTTTTCTTTGTTCAAGACGACTTTTCCCAGGATGCAAAGCGTAAACTCAGTTTGTAGTTTAGTGCCCAGAAGGTGAGCAGACTATCTGTTTAGTGTTCCTCACAGCTCGGTGCTCTGAGACGTGTCTGTAACATTAGTGAATCCTGGTTATGTCCTACCAGAGCTCAACTACCAGCTCAAACCTCACCAAGCAGAGCCAACATAACCTCACTCCTCATTTTATTGATTTATTGTTCAGGTTTTTTCTGCTCTTCTCTCCTGTTTCTTTTTGTCAGATCAGCTCCTGTGTTCCACCATTACTAACAAATCCAAGAAACCCTCCTGGCTGCTAAACTTTGCTGGCCAGCGTAGCGTCCTCAAAGAGAATCTCGTTCTACGTGCCATAAATGAATTGGTGTTCAACCCAACCACATATACTGAGAAATACCATTTAGAAATAACCTGAAATACACCACTGAAAATCTAATTTAAATTGTGAATTTTAACCACAGAAACATATAAAAGCGAGACTATTTCAAGATCACTAATAAGTCCTAACATCATATCAACCTCGCTGGGGCGATATGGCCCAAAAATGGAAAATCAATTTACAAATTTGACCCCCTTTTTTCCCCTCCTGGAATTAAAGCGCCACCTGTTATTCTGTTTTTTTTTTTCTTCTTAAAATACACTTTGTTGTTTGAAAGGAGATGTGTTGTTTACACTCTCGTTGAAAGCTGCACCGTTTTCAAAAACACTGAAACCATTTATATAACATTTTCCTCCCTTTACTGAATCTGAAGAAAAATACACAACTCTGACCTTTTTCATTATCTCTAGCTTCAAACAATGGCACAACTGGAACTTCACCTGTGGCTAGGTAGCACATACCTGGGGCCTATAGTTTTCAGCAAGTGGATAAACCCAGTCTTGTCCGTATGGGTAACATATCTTTAGTGATCACTTGCCATCGTTCTTATCATACGTGGTTCATTCATTCATTTTCTATACCGCTTCTCCTGTTCAGGGTCGCAGGTGGCTATCCCAGCTGGCTAAGGGCGAGAGGCGGGGGGTACACCCTGGACTGGACGCCAGTCAACCGCAGGGCTGACACAGAGACACAGACAACCATTCACACTCACTCCTACGGGCAATTTAGAATCTCCAATTGACCTAGTGAGCATGTTTTTGGACCACAGTCACTAGGCTCCGGTGGAAGCCGGACCCACGCATGCATGGGAGAACATGCAAACACCACACAGAAAGGCACACCATGCCGGGATTCGAACCAGCGACCTTCTTGCTGTGAAGCAACAGCACTAACAGCTGCGCAACCGTGCAGCCCACTACGTGGGCTAGCGATAGAATCAATTAATTGCCCAGACCTACTTTAAAGTTGACAACATGGGGAACATTTTAGTGGTTAAAACACATAAACATCTGAAAACAGCTGCCTTCCCTTTGTGCAATAATCATTTATTTGTGGCAAGAAGATAACCACATCACTGAAGTCGCTGGTTATAAAAGCACGACAGTTAGCTTGAAAAAGCCATAAAAGCACTTAAACAACTTTAAGGTTGCTAACTCTGTGTTCATTGGTCCTGTTGCAGTTCTGCTTATGGAAAAAGCATTAAAAATCCATATGTGTAATAATTACAGCTGCTCTTGGTATAATGAAATGGTTTTTATGCTGATTGTTTCCACTGCTGGCCCACTAGCTTAAAGCTACATTACTTGGCACAAGTTCACTGACTTCTTACGAACTCATACTGGAGCAACACAGCCAAGTCATATCAACACGAGCTGAGTTATCAAACGGGAGACAAAGAAAGGGAACGCATCCCGTGGATTAAATGATGCTAACATCAGAGCTAACACTAATGCAAATTCAGCCAAGGCCTAAAGGGCAGAATGACGATCAAACCAAATTGGGCAATTTTCTGCTAACAAGGTTAGGACTTGAATTTGGACGGGGTACAGAGAGAGAGAGAGAGAGAGAGGGAGAGAGAGAGAGAGATCGAACACACTGGCAGGCAGAGTGAGTAAGAAAGAAAAGTGATTTAATTTAGCTGTTGTGTTGTTACAGCCCAGCCACCAGGGGAAAGCCCTTTTCATTTCTTTGTCTCCTTTGATCAAACTGTCGGTTTGAGTGGGATGCTGGGTTGCTGTGTGAGATGACAGGAGGAGCTTAAGCACAGACAAACGATACTCCTGCACTTGGAAAGGGGAATGCACAAAAGTTGCAAAGTCACGGTGCCTCCTTGAGTTCTCATAACAAGAGCGAGGGCCGGTAAGGTATCTGACTGTTACAGGCAGGATGTATAATAGCTTTCTCCTCCTCCCCTGCTGTCCACGCTGTATTCACTCCACTCCCATGTGTATGAATGCTAGAGTGTGTATGTGCCGCTCTCCCAAACACGGTTGCTGATGCATGCTGCTCGCTTATGGTGGCATCCGCGACAGATTATGTTTACAGAATCCACAACCAGACTGCAGATGTCCATAAATTTTCAGAGGGAAAAAAAAGCCCCTCTGAGTGTGTGTGTGTGTCTGTTTGTGAAAAAGAATGGAGAACCTGTGTTCCGTGGCCAGCCTGACAAAACAAATGAAAATTGGAAACCAATTTGGAGTGAAAACAAGCAGCATCCCCATTTCTCCAACAATTTACACCACTGATTATACAGCAGGAAAAAGACACTTCTGCTCTTTGATGAGAATTTCAATTACAACAATTTTTTTTTTTTTTTATACCATGAGCTAAAAACAGACTAGTTGGCTATCTCTTTTTGTCCTCAGCTTTGCAGATTTAAATGTTTATGTCTTTGTAACATTACCTCACACTGGGAAGAGTCCGTGGAAACAATGTGAAGACAAAAGGGCTGTCACTTAAAAAAATAAATAAATAAATAAATAAAAAAAATAAAAACAAGTTCAAACAAATCTAAAATGACCCAGAATTCATTAGAATACATTCCACCAACCTCACCAACCCCCGCCTGCTCCTCTCGACTTAACGGCCCGTCTAACGGTGAGAGCTCAGACAGCTTTCAAAACAAAAACGGAGCAGAAAGCCTGGGCTATATATCAATTTTATCAATTAATTCAAGTTTTTTGGTGCAGACAATTCAATAAAAATAAAAAAATATTTTTTTTTCTCCTCTTGCTATCTTTTGCCCCTCTAACTGCAGATTAATGTGGTGGAATCATTTACCGAAGGCACCACGTATGTTAAGAAAGGGGCACGATGGTGAGTGATCAATGAAGTTTACGTAGTTCATGCAGGACACAGATCATACGCCCAGCTGCAAACAGCTGACGGCTGATGTTCGAATCACATCCAACCTCACTCAACCAATCACAGCTCATGTATAGCGATAAGGCGGAGTATTTAAACTTGTCTCCTCTCCCACTTGTGCCTGCTTCACCTAAGCTACCCACTTTGCGGCTGCGTTCATCCTCCACCCCAGCCTCCTCCTATTAAGTTTTCATGTTCATATCCTATTAAGTCTGTATGCATGTATTTACCCATGTGGGGATTCTATATTGCACTCCCTGGAAAGTCTAAGCAGGCTGCTTGGCTAACCCAGGAAGTACTCTGAACAGCAGAGCCTGAAACGCCAACCATAACTGTATTTCCATTTTGGCAATAAATGGTTCAAATCCATGACGAGAGTGTTCCTGACTGAACTAAAGATATGTTACCTATATGGAAAAGACTGGGTTTATCCACTTCCTGAAAACTATAGACCCCAGATATGTGCTACCTAGCCACAGGTGAAACTCCAGTTGTGCCATTGTTTGAAGCTAGAGATAATGAAAAATGTCAGAGTTGTGTATTTTTCTTCAGATTCAGTAATGAGAGGATTCCTTGTTAATGTTTTTGAAAATGGGGCAGCTTTCAACGAAAGTGTAAACAAGTCAATCTCCTTTCAAACTGCAAAGTGTTTTTTAAAAAAAAAAAAAAACCAAAAACAAAATAACAGCTGGCGCTTTAAGTCCAGGATGGAAATCGGGGTAACTTTGGTGGAGTTTTTTGATAAAATAAAAGCAAAACTTGTTTTTAATTATCTCTGTCATTTGTACTTATTGTTTAGGAAAAATCGTAAATCAACTTTTCTGTCCAAAAATCAGAGATTTTATTTTTAAGTCATATCGCCGAGCTCCAGTAGCAAAGTAAAACTATAGACTGTATAATAAATGGACGTAGCCTCCACGACGTCACTCGTCTGTTTCTGAAACAGATTTTCTGAAGCAAATCGTCCGGCGCGGCCATATTGGAAATGAGGCGGGCTGTGAGTCTCCACAGTAACAGACATAGGGTGCCAGGCAGTCAGGTGAGCTGAGCTGTGCCTCTGATTGGATAAACTGGCGATCTTAATATTGTCTAAACTGCCGAGTCAGAAAAAAAATTCACCACCCGTACAGTGCGTGCCAAGAGCGAAATTAGCGATTCGGATGGGAGACATTAAAGGAGATTTTTTGATAACAACCCTGATTCGTCACTGTCCCGTTTGGTCTTATTTAACTTTAATTAAATATAAAAATATATATATATTAAATAAATAAATGTTTACCTAAAACTATGAAAACTTAAAGGTTCTGAGTTCAGTATTATTTTCTCAAATAGATTTCGTCCAAGATCAGAAGCCAACTTTGAAATTCAAAAATTTTTTGAACATTTTTTATTTCTCATCTGGTGTCTGTATTTGTCACCAGCTTATACGTGTGCAGGAAAAAAAAAAAAACATAATTTTTTTTTTTTTTTTTGGATGATTTGCTGAAGTCAAGAGTTGAATAAAAGTGTGTGTGCTTATGTACTTTAGCTTTAAAACTTTAAAGTTTTGATTGTCCCTTTTTTTTGTTCTCATTAAAGCGTAATGAAGATGAAAAGTCCTGGGAGCTTTGGGGTTTCTCTGGTAACAGGAAATTATAAAAAGATGTTTAACTGCTAAAACTTTAACTACCTCTTGAATGATTCAGAGAAACAGCTCTCGTGCAGAATGCAAAGTGACCGCACTAACCTGCAGACAAAACCATTTCTATTAACTTTAACCTGATAATCAATCTTTAATCATGATGCTCAATGACTCACCCTCGATAGGGCAGTAGCGAGTGACCTTCTCGGGCATTAGCTGCCCCTCCTTGTGTCTGCAGTACACCTCGGCGATCTGTTGTCGGCACTCTTTGCTTTTGGCTCTCGACAGAGCTGAAATGGCTTCCTTTCCGCTGATCTCGCACTTGGGTGGCTGATCGTAGGTCACCTCCAGCGGCGCGGAGGTGGCCTGCCTCCTGTGTGGGTGCTGGTGCCGGTGCTGTGACTGCGCCTGCTGGGCTGGTGAAGCGCGGTGCGGCCGTGAGCCTACCGCCACACTCTGGCCTCCTGGGAAGGACGCATTGTTGCCGACCACTGGTGAGTGGTGGCCTACGGGCAGGACTTCATTTGAGCTGCGGCCCAGACTTGGAGAGCTCTCCCTCCAGGCCTGCTGCTGTGCATGAGCCTTCTCCTGCAGGTGGCTGCGCTGCTGCTTGCTGCTGGTGGCTCCTACGGACTGCCGGTGCGGCTGCGAGCGTGCACCAAAGTTACTATTGTCAATGTTCTCAAAGTCTTTGGGCACAGAGTTCTCATTGTTGCTGTCCACTCTACTTTTCTCCTTTGGCCGGTGGGAGTAATATCCATCCTGAAACAAGACACACAACAGAGGCACGGGTGAGCGTTCGAAACGGAGCGGCGAGGACACAAACAAGAAAAACAAGATCAGAATTGAGTGAGCGTAGTGCATATCAAATGTCGGATTAACAATCAATGTGCCATGAATGAGTGGGCAGCGCCGCACCGAACCACGAGGCATGAAATGAAATGAAGCAGCGAGGTATTGAGTGAGGGGACGACAAGGTGCACCTAACTGGAGGTGAGGCAGGGCTGAGGGCTCCATCATCAGATTAGACCTGGTTTCAATTAGATTCTCCCTCAAACGGGCCCCGGCATCCGTAAACAGATTACCACGGAGGGAAAAAGGGCCCGAATATGAGTGTGTGATCGTGCAGCTATTGGTGTGTGCTTGTTCTTCTTTAGTGGAGCCACATGAGAGTGTGGAGAAATCGTAGTGGTGTGGCGTGCCACTGGAAAGGCTGCACTTGACAGCGCAGTGTGTGTCTGCATATGTGAGATAGTGTGTGTGAACGTTTGAATATACAATTTCCCTATCTTTCCAGCAGAATAGGCCCAAAGCGAAGGAGGGGCACAGGGGAGAGCAGAAAGAGGGAGAAGGGTAATGAGTGAAAGTGGGTAGTGCGAGGCGAAGGGAAGCTGACACGAGGCACGAGTTCTGCTTCCGGGAGTCGCTGCCTTTCTCCACCGAAATGTGCTCTGATGCAAGAGGAAGCTAAAGAAAGCTGCACTTGGCTGCCACACTACTGCTCCACACCTCAGAGGAGACACAGAGGAGAGCAGGCAGAGAGAGAGGGGGGCGAGGGGTGAAGGGAACGGAGCGACAAAGTGCAGCCGAGAAAAGAAGGAGCTCGTCCATTCGCGAGACGCAGAAACGAGGAGAGAGGAGGCGAGGGAAGAGTTAAGTGCGATGTAAGGAAAGGGCGAGAAAGGATGGAAGCAGGTGGGTGAGAGACACTAAAAGAGGCGAGTGAAGATGTGACTGTGAGGCAAGCCAAAAAAGCATGGAAATGTCTCGGCAGCCCTGAAGCGAGGCCTCTTATCAGCCCATCAACGATCCCGCTCTGCAAACACCTTGCAGCGCCACAGTAACAAAAGGTGGCCGCGTGACACACTTTCACACCGGAAGAAACGGAACAGGACGTGATCATAGAAACAAGAATCAACAAACTAGACGAAACTGAGGAGGAGCGATTTTCTCATTGTCAGCTCCTTTTTAAGCTGCTTCCTTGGCAGAGGTTTGATTCTCACAACACTGGCTAAGCTTCTTCCCTCCCCGCTCCCTCTCCTAATTTTCCCTGATTCCACCTCCCTGCCCTCCCACCTTCACCTCTCACACTCTCCCTCCTTTTTCTCCTTCCCCTTTATTCTCAGCTTCATCCCTGCTCCTGCCTGTCATAACCTCTCCCCTCCCTCTGCACTTTCTTCCCCCTGCCGGTCTAAATAGACCGTGTTGTCTGAATGGCAGAACCTGCTAATCCTGCGTGTAACAGCTGCTAAGGCCAGTGATCACCTAAAAAGAAATCCCTGCTCGCCCAGTTTCAAAGGGAACGCTTTGGGAGGCTAATCCATGCAGTGCGAGTCACTGGATGTTTGCAGAGGTAAAATGAGGCTGCGTGTATCCATGATTATGTGTCTACTGAGCATGCTCCTTGTGGATGTTTTCCTTTTTTTATTAGAAGAGAGCAACCAGAGAAGTCACAGCATGTTTGCCCTGGAGAAACAGATACTTTCACTCTGAGCTCCTCAGAGAGAAGACGAAATGCTGCCAAAAGAAAAAAAAACGAAAAAAAAAACAACAATTGATCGATGAGTCTGGATAGAACGAGTCTTTGCTAACAGCAGATAAACAGAAACTTTTTCTAATAAAGTTTTTTACATATTTTCTTGGCACTAATTCCACTTTTCAGAACATAACTGTCACCATAGTTCACAAACTGCCTCTTTAAAGGCAGAGCGAGGCCAAGTGACGCTTGGCTAAAGCACGTTTGCTGCGCGATATTGGATTTTTTACCGATGTCCAATATGCCGATATTTTACAACTCGTCAAGCCGATATTTTTTTCCGCACACTCTCTTCCTCTGAAGTAGTGGAAAGTTTTACAGTGCATATTATCATCACATTTGTTATGTATTTTGTATGTTTTTTGGGGTGCTGATTGGATTTTAATTCCAATTTTACGATATTGGCGATTTTTCCAATATTACTTACTGGCTTAACACCAGTCAATGTAGAGCTAAATGATGATGATGATGATGTCTACAGACTATATCAGGATCCAAATTTTCCCCCCAAAAATGACTCACATGTGAGTCAGTTTTTGAGACGTATTCAGGGGATCTGACATCATGTTACTGGACAGTCAAAGAGAAACATTTCGCCCCCTGCAGGAGGAAAGTGGTAATATTTTTTCAACCCAGTTTATAAATGAAGACTAAAATAAAAGATTTAAATTTGGAAAAAACAAACAAAATAAAACTTTGTTTAAACAAAAAAATTGATTTTAAAATTATAAAACAAAAAATTCCGATACTTATACTTATTCTCCCACCCCATTATGTAACATTCACGTCTTGTGCAAAATAATGAAAAAAACACATCCTACTTCATACTTGGGACAATCATAACAGCACCCACACTCAGGGCAAATTTAGCTAATTTCACAATTAAAATAGTAAAAAAAACCTTGCCTCTGTTCACGGGGAATTGAATAAAATGGTTTAACTCTTTGACAATAAATTAAACATGCACCGAACGAGCGGCGCTGATTTGTTTAATTTTTGGGGATTGGCGATCGGCCAATCCATGCACAAGAAACTAATCTTATCCACCAATCTTATCTACTTGGCACCGAAAGACGAGGCGTAATTTGATACTCGGTACTAACGAAGTATTAAGTCGGTGCCATAAAAGAACCAAAATTTGCAGCAAGTAAGCAGCAGCCCGTTATTTTATCGGCTTACTACATCAGCGGATATCTGTGTTTTGGCCAATGTCCGATATTTCATTCTCAAGCCGATATCGGCCGATAATATTGCGCATCCCTAGTAACTATCGACAAAACAAGAGCGTTGTGATTCAAAGGGTTCAGCATATTGAATGTTGACATGTATGTCATCATCATCATCATCATTTTGTTTGATAAAGTACGTGCGTTTCATCTCTACAAAAGAGATAAATAACATAACATACCAAGTGTTCAAGAATTCGTGCTAACAAATATTCCCATTTCTACACACTGTACCATAAAAAAAACGACCACCACGTTTCCATTTTGCGCTGCAGTACTTCTTTTCTCCCAGCCAGCTAAGAGACGCCAGGGAGTCGCTGTCTGTCAAGGCACGTTAAGCTAAGCTAACCAGCTGGTGTACTTTTTATTTACCACACAGAGATGAGAGTGAGTTAAGACGTTCTGGCACCCTTCCTGGATGTCACTCTGTTTCTTTAAGCTGCAGGTGAAGTAAGCTTCCAGTGACACCACTTCCTACACAGGCTGCAAACCAAGCCTGATACACAAGAACCCACAAACGTTTGGCTTCTTTTCCTCGTTATACAAAAATCTAACCTGGAATATTGCTGGTAAACTGACTGATTGCTTGACTTCTGGTCTTGGCGGGAAATTGCAGTGTAGCATACTGCTCCTTTCAGTCAGTTCATCCCAGATCACTGGAATTGATTGTTTTTGTGCTGAGAAAGAAAAAAAAAAAACAGCAACCCTAATATGTAGATTTGTTGCCACAGATCAAACCCTGATAACAGTCGGATACATTAGGCTATTTGCAAACTGGCACTGAAGAGATTCCTGTGGGTAAACAAATAAACAAATAATCCTCACAATGCCTCCTCCTCCTCCTCCTCTCTCTCTCTCTCTCTCTCTCTCTCTCTCTCTCTCTCTCTCTCTCTCTCCAACTGTGAGCAAAGGATTCCAGTAGCTGTGCTGCTCTTTAATCTCGGGGCCCGGGCTCCAAGCAGGAAGTGGTGGGGCACAGAATTAATCGTAGCAGCCGCCTATTGAAGATCGGGGGCTGCTGCGTTGGGCTGGGAGCTCGGGGCAGCTATCGATTGTTACAGGGGGGATATGTTTTCTACTCCCAGGGAGTGTCGGTGAGGCTGAGCCAGGATTGTCTGGCATGCTGTGTGCTAGTTCTGCACACTCACACACACATACACACACACACAAACGGCCCTCCCAGAGCTCTGCTGAGAAGTGAGGAAAAAGCAGAGGGGGTAAACGCTAAAATCATCCATCACTGGTGGGTACATTTAGAGAAGAGGCCTGTGGGGCTTGGAGTTTCAGCATCCCTTCCCCCCCCCCACCCCCTCTGGGAATGGTTAAGTCCATTTCTCAATACAGAGCTGGCCTTTTTCACTTTCCCCCCATTTCCTCAGCCACAGGGGGAAATATTTCACCTGTCCTTTTTTCTCTCCTTCTCTTTCTTCCTTTCTCTTCCTTTGCCACAATCTCCCATGCAGCAGAGAGAAAGAGAGAGAGAGAGAGAGAGAGAGAGAGGGAAAAAAAGCACATATCTCTCTCTCAGCACCTGTCCAGCTCCACTACTCTCCTCCTCCCTGGCCTGCATATCATCCCTCGCTCTAGGAGGGAAAGCGGTTCATCTGCCCCGCCCCCTCCCCTCCTCTTTCCTAATGCCATCATTTACTGGTGCAGTCCCACGGTAGATGTGAGGTAGAGTAAGGTAGCAGTACGTATCAGTTTCACCCCACCCCCCCTCAAGTCAGCTTCCTTTAAAAGACATCATTCCTAAGGGCCCTGAGCTGAGATAAGCTTCTGCATGTGCCAGCAGAGCGTAATCTGTCAACACAAGCTGGTGCATGGACAGCCAGGCACACAACCCGACAAACGTTTACCAAACATATAGGAAAGTTTGTTAAGGCATAAAGCTGCGTGTTGGAGGCTGTGGAGTCACCTCAGCAGCGTGCAGGCCGGCTTCTGTTCCGACCTGCCTGCCATGTGGCTAACAAGCTCAGATTAATTACCTGGACTGAATCCCTGCACGACTCTGAGCAAGATGTGGCGTCTGGCATGACACGGGAGACTGATGCAAAGACAGACTTTGAGCACAGCTGCTAGAACACCTCAGGACACCTCCGGTAGAAACGAGCCAAGCGAGATCCGGGATGACCTAAATGCTTGCAAGTCTACTTATCGCAGCTTATCAGCTGGGGAGTTTTTGGTGAGAGAGTGGCTGCTGTTTTCTGCCTCGCTTGAATTTATTTTTCTAAAGCCGCCATACAGCCAGAAGTAAGGAGTTTCAAATGGTCTGAACAATGCCAGTCTGATCAAAAACAGGGTAACGAAACATGACAACGAGTCACAGGAAGATATCATTTGATGCTTCAGTGGAGTGGATTTGAAGAGAGATTTTTTTTGCTTACTTTCGAGGGTTTTCATTGTATTTTCTCTTCTCGTTATAAATAATTCCTGAGTCGCTGCTACCTTTTTCTCTCCCTTTCACCCTTTGGCAAATCCTTTCAATCCCCTTTTCTCCCGAAGGCTAAAACCGGAGGAATGCCGGTCACATGTAACGTAAGTGTGTGTGCGTGCGCAAATGCACGATTAGCGGCAGCTCTGAATGAACCGGCCGGGTTTGGTATGCACAGAAGCCTCTTGTTTTGTGCCCCGCGACAAGCCCCCGAGCTAAAGTGGTGAAAAGGGAGTGTGTCTTTGTACGTGTGTGTCTGCAGGAGCAAAATGTGTTACAAATACCTCAAGGAGACAGACAGTGAGAGCTCCTGAAAAACCGAGGAAAAAAAGAAAAAAAAAACAGGATGTATTTTCTGAAGAAAAAAGGATGAAACAAATAATTTTAAAAAGCCTCTCGTCTGGGAATTTCTCTTGAACGGACTAATGACGGTAATTGTCTACTTACGGCTGAAACCACTGAAAAATGATCAAAGCCTTCCGGAGACAATGATCCCGGCGTTCAGGCTGGTGGCTGTTCCCTCACGCCAGAAGGCCGAGGTGAACTCACAAACTGATGCTGAATTTTCACTTCAGTTGGATATTCCTCTTTTGCAATTTCTGGGCTGTATTTGCAAAAATTAAAACTGGGTAAGAAGACAAAAAAAAAACAACAAACCTCTGCACTCTTAACCACAGAAACAAGGAAGAGAGGATGAGTTCCTCTCTTTAAATATAGCACAAAAGCTCCCCACAAAAACTCGAGAAGCGCATGACGTGTGAGGGGATCTCCAGGGAGTTCCCTCAAAGCCTCCCTGGAATTAAAAAAATAGTTTAGCGTCCCTCCCAATATGTTTTGAATGCCATTGTGATATTCTTCAGATCTTTCACAACATGTTATTCCTCCAGACCACAGCTTGCTTTCATACTTCTCTGTCCCCTTGGAGCAGCTGATGGTCCCTGGTGGCCTGTTGATGGATGGAGCACAAATCTCTCCTCAGCTCAATCATCACACAGCATCATGGACATTATACTGTATTTAAGGCTCTGCACACTCACAGCTAAACCCACGCTGATTAGACCCCAGGGTGTGAGAGCACAGTCTACAAACTGACTCAACTGACATTCCCCCTGAGCTGTGGGTGAAGGCCGTTCCACAAATTATTTGACAGCATTATTACAGGCTAGAATCAGGCCGTGTCCACACGTAGCCGGGTATCTGGGAGACCGCATATATTTTTATATGATTAGGTCTGTCATCCACATGAAACCGCAGCTTGACCTTTTCAGAGAAAAGTAAAGACATTGGAAACCTCCAGTTTCATTTATACCCTGGAAAACTGAGTTTTTGGATCTCAAATGTCATAGGTTGCGACCAACAAACCCATTGACGTCACAAATAAGTGTCGTTTGTTTATAGCTGTGTTAAGGAGCTGTGAGGACGATCACTTTGAAGTGGATTACAGCGACACCTTTTGGCTGGAACTGCACACATACTGTCGTGGTGACATGACTCTTAACAAGGAGTGTGTTTGTTTTGGAAATGAATGGAGATCAGATCTAATTTTTAACACTACTTTTCTTGTTCAAGACGACTTTTTAGCGGCCACAATGTACAAGGTAAGGTTTTTATCAACAGTTACACAGCACTGCTGTTTAAATGTGACAACAAGTAAACTTTGTCAGTTTGTTCTGTAGTTTAGTAGCCGGATATTTTAGTGCTACTCGCAGCCCGGTGGTCCGAGACGTATCCGTAGGCTAACGTGTAACGTTAGCGAATCCTTTTGTCCTGTTCATCTACCAATCAGAGCCAACATAACCTCACTCTTCATTTTATTGACAGACTCTCAAGTTTGATCAGATCACTGCAGAATAACTGCTGCATGTGGGTTGGAATGAACATTAGCACAAACAGATTAGCTTGTAGTTTAGCCTTTAGCTTGTGCTCTACTACTCTCCGGTTTAGCTTTCTTCTTCTTCTCTTCTGTCCTTTTTCTGTCTGACAGTTCAGCTCCGTTCTCCACCATCATTACTAAATCAATCACAGAAATCATTTTTCTCTCTTCTTGCTACTAAACTTTGTCAGCTGGCATGGTGTTGTCATAGAGACTTCAACGTGATGTTAATCAATCTGGTCCAACTTGATCAGGAAGCTAAAAAACAGCATTTAGAAATAACCTATATTGGTGCTGATGGTTTCATTTTAAATTGTAGATTAGGATCAGGCAGATATCTAGAAGTGAAGACTTTTTCAAGACCACTTAGAAAGTCCTCATAGTCCCTTTTAGTTTACAATTTAAAACTACATTCAAAAGTATTTGGACCTCTTTGTCAGTCGAAACAAAACATTCCGGCGCCATCTTTCAATCTTTGGACGAAGAGACAGAATGATGGGGGTTCACTCTGATTTTACTGATTCTGATATTTTTGGAATGGACCATTTTGATCTGTTTAGATTCAGGGATTTCTATATCATATGAATAAAGCAGAAATTTAAAAATCCTACCGTTAGCATGAACATCCAGCATTGTTACGTTAGAGTTTTGCTATCAGACGACATTTTTATTAGCTATTTAGGTTTTAAGAACTGGACATTTTTGAATGACATGATTTTTCACCTCTGTGTTTGGAGCTAAGTTAGCTTGGCCGTCCACAAAAACTGGAAACATCAAAAACAGATTGCCGAGCATAAGCTATACACCATAAAACACATTACAGCACATATCTCATCTTTTGTGTACGTCACTTTTTTTATTTGATCCTATTTTATCAGGTATAATAAAGACTAACGACTGAGCCAGAGGAGCAGATAATACTTAGTAACTTGTGGATGGTGCTGCAGTCACCAGCTGTTTCCTCTTTTTAGTCTCTGTCCTGTGCTAATAAGCCCAACTAAGCCAAGTTTAGCTCATCTTAGAAATTCAAATATCTTCTCTGAAAAGTCCTGTTTGCTGTTTCTACTCAAGAATAACATTTCTGTTTCCCTGCAATGCAGCCAAAATCTGTTGCAATTCTTTGTAAAAGCACTGGGAATGGAAACTTCTTGCTTTTGGATGCTAAAGTATCAATAAAATATGAGAAAGATTCTGCTTCGGATCAGGCTTAAGGCCTCCACATCGACTGATTCAGTTCCACCTCCTAATCTATTCAATATCGTCACGGTGTGTTAAAATGACTTTCCTCTTGGATTGAAAATACCTGTAACAATTGGTTCAGTCCTTCATACCTCATGTAGCACAGTTCCACTAGGCTCTGTTCGTGTCTAAGACATCGCAGCACAACAGAGATACATGATCTGTTGATGAGTCACTGAACAGGCACAGTACCGTGAAGAAGAAACTTACTGTTCTGGAACTGAAGTGGATAAAATCAAACAGAGACATAAAAAAAGTACAATTAATGAATTCATATCAAGATAATTCTCTTCTGGTACTTCCTCACAAAACCCGATTTACTGTAACTAGAGTTCAGACTTGACCTAACATTACCCTGAAGTTTTATTTTGAGTGTACGAACAACAACAGAACACACACTGAGAACAATATTAGAGCTGAAATCCCCTAAAGCATGAGTCTAAGTCTCAGACAAGGCCTCCAATGAAATAATATTTTGCATATTTTACATCAACAACTTTTATGCTACGTTTAGTTTGTGATAAAAGTTTTGCACATACAGTCAGACACTTGATTTTCCAGAGTATCTCCATCAGGCTGAGATAAAGTGGGTTTATCTCAGCCTGCATTCACCGGACCAGCAGATCGTACCAAACAGGAAAACAGACACAGAAAACGATCAGAGTATCCGGTCATTTCAAAATACAGCACCATATTCTGCCTGCCAATCGTAAAATTTATCCTCGTAGATCAAAACTACGTCACTGACACGGGGCCAGAAGTCATCAGTAGGTCAGACCCAGAGGAAATCCGACGCCATGGACGAGAAAAAGTTTATCTTGAAGGTGGAAAACCTCATAATTATATACAACACAACACATCACCAACAGAAACTAAAAGGGAAATTGCTGAAGTTCCGGGAGGGCCAAGTGAGTTTAACATACTAATTAATTATCATGAAACTATGTTGTCAGGTATGTTGAGTGTGATTCCTGTGGGAACATGTGGTTCTCCTGTGATCTTGCGTATCTAGCTGAAAACCATAGCGCTGACGGACCACGGCGCGCACCGCGTATGTATGAATTAGGGGTTAGGGGGCGGTCACACTGGCCATTCGTACCTTCCTGGACTCAAGCACAATTGCCCCCCTCTAGCACCGATCCCCCTTAGGCCAGTACAGACGGTGGTCACACTACTCCAACGTGAACCCGACTTTAGGCACACGCATGGCCCGCCTACGTCACCATGAAGTGTCTGTTTCCATGGACTGTGGGCTCATCAGATTCAGCACAATGAGACTCAGAGACCATGACTATGACTTTAGGGACTTTTTGGCTCATGGTAAGTGGTTTTGGTCCGACACAGCCCTCCCATTGCCTAAAATAATAGAGAAGCAGCGATCGTGTCCATGTGCTTGTGCTTGTGCTCGTGTAAGAAGTGAACCATGCCGTAGAAAAACTCTCCGAAGCGTGCCAAAGGAGAAGTGAACCGCGCCTGAGCACAGTGTACTTGCGGTCACACTGGCCAAACCAACTGGACTTAAGGGTTGACGCGTACTTGAGCACGGTATCCTAGGTTGGCCAGTGCGACCGCGCCCTTAGAGTAAAAGTGTTTCAATCAGAAACCTCATTGGTCACTTTTGAGGTTTGGAAATAAACTCTGCTTCCACAACATGTTGCTGATTTACTTTCCCCTAACCTCATTACACTTCAGTCAACGTCCTTCGGTAGACGAACAGCAAATGACTTGTGCCCTCTAACTGTTCAGTTCTCTTTCTTGTCTTTATTCCCACAACCGCTCTCTGTCTTCTCTCCTCCTCGGCCTTCTCGCTGAGCCCTGAGAGTTTCCACTTGACAACAGGGATCTAAATCATATGGCTTACACACAGTATATTAGGACCATATCTCTAAAGGGCATGAAAGCCCTTTAGCAAGCCATGAGAAGATACTGGCATCTCTCCTACTGAGTCCCTCCCCCCCCCTCCTCTTTCTGATACTGTCCCCTTATTTTCCACTCTGAATAAACCCCAGAACTTTACCTCTCCGGCTTTGAATGGACCCCATCAGGCGATTTCTGAGCCATATCTCACAAGGGCATGAAAAAGCCTTACGCCTCCTCTCCTCTCGGCACACCTCCCCGTTCATCCATGAAATGACACCCCTATTTAATCAATTGTGAATCATGAAATTTTGCACAAGAGACCCCTTTTCTCTGTACTTGACAGTGATTGAACTGCACAGCCATGCAATTCCATTCACCACGGCGATGAGAAGAAAGGAGAGCGGGGAGGGGCGGCGCTCTGCGCAGTGTTGGAGAGATGAAGGTGATTTCCCTGTGACATCATGGGCCCCTGCTCAATGGCACCGCAACAGAGGGTCCCTTCTATGCATTGAGGCCACGTGGTTGTTCAGAACAGTGGGGTCTTACAGCTGGTCTATAGGCGCAGGAGACTGTGTGTGTGTGTGTGTGTTAGTGTGTGAATGGGCCACATAGGAACAACCCTCCAAGCAAACATTTTGCAGAGGTTTTCAAAAGAGCAGGGGTTAAGAATAACCGAGAAAAAAGGGGAACAAGGGAGCCATGAGACAAAGATTACAAGTGTAGAGGGGAGGGGGCTACCGCCAGGAAGAAAAAGAAGTTTAGAAGAAAAGCAGGAGAGAGAGAAAGAGAGAGAGGGAGGGAGAAAGGGGGTGAGGGAGAGACCCCCGTCAGAAAAAGGCCCCCCATTTTCTGCATGAAAAGGCTGGTGGGAACGACAAGCAAATGCATGATGTAAGGTCTGTATGGAGTGTGTCAGCGAACATAGCAGAGATTCCAGGACTCTGTGTGACATAACAGGGACAGGGCACGACCCCGCCGTGACTCTGACTCAGGGGTCAGACTGAATCAGCTTTATGTCAGCGCCAAAATGACAGGCTCTGGATTCATGCATGATCTACTTTTAACATATATCACAGGGCAGGGCAACATATATCAATTAAATCAAATTATTTTCTGCAGAAGAGTTAAAAAATTAACAATCAAGATTTCTTTTCTTGCCTTTGTCCATTTTTAAGTTGTTGCAATGTTTAAAAAATATAGTTTTCATGATGGTAGGCTCTGTCAGGTTTTGCACAGGGACTTTTAAAGGCTTGTATTTGTCTTTTTTTTAAATGAGATTAAATATTGATCAGAGAGTTTCATGTTAATGTGCCGTGAAAATACTCCGCCTTGAGTGTTTATGGCAAACCTGCCTACGTTTGAACTACATAATCAACAGTTTATGACGCACACTTTAACTTTAAGAAAGAAATTCTGTTTGGTTTGGGAAAATAATTTGACGACATAGAGGCAAAACATGATTTGTCACTGGGAGTATTTTGTTTTCAGAGAGAAAAAAAAAATCTTAAATCGAGTGTTAGGGGAAAAAAATCAGGGATAATATTTTTAGGCCCTAATACATGAGTATATTTTGTACGAGGAAGTTTAAAGGTCTGATCGTGGTTAATGATGTGCAGATAGAGCTCAAAACAGACAGCTTTGGTTTCACTTCCTCAGAGAACGACTGATTCTGCTGCCCAGACGAGCCTTAAAAAAACCATCATCGTGTCTCATTTAAGACTAAAGAATAAGGAGAAGTCATAAAATTCCCTGTTCTCACCAGGGGAAGAATATTGATGACTCAAGAGGTCTGGTCATTTCTCTCTTGAACCTCTTTTTGATGAACTATTTTTGTGGGATTTTTGGTATTTTGTGTAGGATGACCTGTCCCAATTATTTGATTTCTTTGCTTCCCTGCGACAGTCTTGAATATTTTTGGTTTGCAAACGAAACATTTGATGACGTCATTTGATGATGGACCAAACAGCTACTCGATTAATCGAGAGAATAATCGATTATGAAAATAATCGTTACTTGCGGCCCTATGCAATTCACTAACATTCTAATGCATTGATCCAGATTTTTTTGCCTCCCGGGGTATTTAAAAAAAAAAAAAAACAATCCAGAGGAGTTATTTGATTTTTGACGTATAGACTATATCTCTTTACTGGACAGCGTCTCCTTTTTGAATGAGTTTAATGTTTCTTTGGTATGACGGACGATTGGGGCCATTTCAAAAAAATGATAATAATAAATAAAAATAATAATAATAATAAATAAAATTTTAAAAAATATAATAAATTTAAAAAATTAAAAGTCATATATTTACAAGAAAAAAATCATAAATTTACAAAAAATAAAGTTATAAATTTACCAGAAAAAAGTCATAAATCTTCAAGGATAAAGTCATAAATTCACAAGAAATAAGTCATAAAAATATGAGAAAAGTTATGTTTATGATAAAATTATGATAAAAGTCATGAATTTACAAGAAAAGTGTCATAAAATTGTGAGAAAAGTCATAAATTTATAAGAATAATCTGGTTATTTTGGTCTGTATCTTGTCTGTCTGAAGAGCAGCTGCCTGTAGAGAAATGAGGAACTTGTGAAGTTCTACTTTAGTTTAGGTTTGAACTTGGCCCTAATCCTCCATGATAAAATTTGTTTTTTAAATATTATTTAAATCGATTCATGAATTTAATCTCGGAAATTTATGACCTTATTCTCGCAAATCTACTTTTTTTTTGTTTGGTTTTTTTAAACACGGCCCTAATCCTCGGTCGTACTTTGGAGGCCTGATGACTCAGAATACGTCTCCTCTTGGGTCCAAACCAGCCTCAAGCCTTGTCACACGCCAGCTCTCTCACTCTCTCAAATGCACACAGTGTCAAGAAGCTTTTTTTTGCAGTGAAGAGGAGCGTGCCCGGAAAATAACAAGCTGCATTTTTTTTTTTTCCTGGGAACACAGTTTTGTAAATGACATAATTTGTCAGTGACCGATGTCACTACGGGAATAAAAAGAAGACAAGGCGTTCACCGAGGTTTGGAGCCTATCTGCCGTGTTTACTCCTGCAGAGGAAATTAATTTCTGTGCACTGTCAGACTGATAGCAGAACCGAAAGTACGATGGAAAAAAATGGAGGAGTGGAACAATCATGATCGCTCGAGCAGTTATTTGTGGTTCTATGAACCTCTTTGAAGGTTTCGTGTTTGATACGTTGATGTAAGCTTGAATGACCGTCATTAGATCTCTGCCTCAGGGTCACGTGGAGGTTAATGACACTTGTGCTCTGTACTGTAGAAGGTCCAGCTTATCTATAGGCAAGGACGCAGTCATGTCAAGAGAGACATAATGTGCATTTCGAAAAGATGCACTCTTTGTTTCCCGTTGATGCAGACTGATTTTAATCCTTTTTCTTTAAATGTTGAAGCATCCAATAAAGAACCGCCTACTTTGGTACATTTCCCCCCCCAAAAAAGGGAAAAAACAAAAACAGACCCACATGTTTACCACTACAGTTTGTCAGATTACATGAAAATCCAGTTATTCCCTTGACAGCAACACACACGACCAAAGCAATCAATGAAACTGGATAGGCGATAATGGGGTGGTATTTTTAGGCGACTACAGGAAAGGTGGAAACACCAGCGCAGGAGAAAGTCACGTTGAGAGGCGTCATGATGCCCCTCCGGTGCTCCAGTTTTTCCAGAGGGGATATTTTGAATCTGGTCACAGTCTTATAATCACTTCTTGGCTGTCAGACAAAACGGTTCAGGCTGTTTTGCAGGAATCAGAAGAGCCCTGTGGAGACAGCCGTCGTTCGGGTATCCACAGAGAGAGTTTGGGGGGTGAAAATCACAGCGCAAATGTTTACTGAAGCAGAAATATACAAAAATTACTTTTTCAAAAGTGTGAATGGTCCAGTTGTTGCATTTGCATTCGCTTGGCGCGTTCTGCATGCCGAGCAGTTAGGCGTTAATATTGTTCTCTAAATGATGATAATCAGTTCATCCCAGAGTCACGTCACGTGGTGAGATCTGCATTACATTATTAATTAAACAACAAATGCAGGGAACTAATGGAGCTCCTCCAAACAGCCGTGAGTCTCCTGTGAGGCTGGACAAAGAAAAAAAAAAAAGAGTCAAACCTTTGTAAGGAACTGAGTTTTAAGAAAAAAGAAGAAAAGACAGAAAAGAGTTTCATCTCTCTGAGGCGGTGACAGGAAGACAAGAAATCAGAGCAAAGCAGCGGAAGGACGGTGAGTGAGCGGAGAGACCTGAAGCCTGAACAGCTGAGGACCTAAAAAATCTGCAAAGTGGATCATGAGGCAGAAAAAATACTTCAAGGCTTCAAAACTTTCTGTATTTAAATTTAAGGATTAAAAATATATATATAAAAAAAAAAGGAACAATCTGGGGTGAATGTTAGAAAATGTCATAATGACCGTTTTGTAACAAGACGAAGTCAGTCTGCCTGACTAAACGAGTAGAGTAACCACTTCTCAAAGGAGCTACTGATTAATTTTAATCCTGTTTCAGCGCCGTGCTGACAGAGATTTAACTGCTTTAACCCAGTGTTGATTTTTTGCAACGGTTACTGAGAGTTTCTGTTCCACAGAATGGGATTTGGCAAGCATCGGCCTTTGAAAGTGAGAAATGAAACCAACGTGAGAGTACGAAAATCTGTGGTTCCTTGAGCGTCTATTAAAGGTCGGTGCTCGTCAGTTTTTCTGTATTATTAAGGCTAAAAGTTAAATTACTGAGGAGATAAGTTGGACGAGTTAACAGTCAGCTTTTTGAGACTCAAGGTCTGCCTCAACCAAGAGTTTGGAAAGATCTACAGTTAATAACTTTAGCGGGACATAAGATTTAAAGCGAAACAAGCAGAGACAGGAGAGAGACAGAAAACACGGAAACAGGAGCTTTACGTGCCAGTTTCCTCATCAGTCTAAGCCTATAGCGCAGGGTCCACAAACTTTTTCCTGTGAGGGCCTGTTACGGCTGCATTTGTTCCCTCTCTCCCCTTCGCTTGTATACAGGTGAGACAGCTGATTGTCAACGAGGCTTACCTGGTGTCTGGTGTTTGGGGACCGCTGCCCTGGTCACTTTAATTCCTTGTTTATCAATAAATCCCATTTTTTTGTAATGGTTTAAGGTGTTTTAGTATTTCTGTATGGGTCATTTGTGTTTTTTTTGTTAGCCCCACATGGGCCACTTTCAGTTGAGGGTGTAACAGGGCCACATAACTTTTCCCTTCTCTGATGGGGGCCCGGGGTCAGTTTGTCACAGGAAAAGTGTGCCTACACGTAAACATTTATTGTTTTCCAGAAAGCCATGCATAACCAAATATTAATAATCCTTTCCGGGATCTTCACAGAAAAAATCCAGTAAATAAATAACAACACTATTTATGAAAAAGAAAGTCACGTTCTATGTGTGTATTAGTCTCGATCGCGTGCCGTGGCCAGACTGAAAAAAAATCAGTGGGCCAAATGTGGAGGCGTAGTGGCCGTAGTTTGGGGACCACTGGCATTCTGCAACTTGTTACTGCTACAGCTACTACCAGAACTACTATTACTACATCTTCTACTACTACTTATAATAATAACAACAACAATAATAATCTTAACAATCTCTACTTTTACTTCTTCGAATTTAGCTCCCCAGAAAGACACGGCTACCGATTAGCAACCACTGACAGCATCCACCACAGTAGATGAGCGACCGTCGACGTCATCTGGCTCCAGCAGTCGAGATGTTGTTTTCATTTCTCATTGTGTTTTTTACTTTTTTGATGTTAAATCTGTAATACTTAGAATAATGCATGTTATATCTATAGAAATAAAACCCTTTTTAAAAAAAAAACAACAAAACTGTTCAATGTAGGACTTAATTGGGCTGGACAATATCGAGGGCTTCCAAGCAGTCCAGGACTTGGCTGCTTTTTTGTTGACATAGCGGCACAACCATAGACTGTAAAATAAATGGACAAAGTCTCTGCGACGTCTGTTTCTGAACACAGTAATGAAGCCAACCGTTGTTCCTTTCGCCACCACGCAGAGGAAACTTTCAAACATATGTTCTGGGATTGTTCCCATAGTCAGGGATTTTGGCAGGACCTTAACTTGTTGTTGAATAGAAAACTGAATACTCAACTCAAATTTAAAACTGAAGATATTTTACTTGGCTGCTTTGATGATATTGTATCTATCAAAAAAAAACAACATATATCATCAATCTCATTATATTGTTAGCAAAATTCCATACACACACCAGCAAATATTCAAAACAAAAACCCAACCTGACTGTCTTCCTTGCATATTTAAAATTCTATCTTGACACTCTAAAACTTTGCACTAACCCCAAAGCTGTGAAGACTAGACTTATTATATAAATTTTTATTTATACATTTTTGAACTTTGTGAACTGTATTTTGTATTTTTTATGCCTCTTTATAACTGTTCTACAACATGAGATGTGTACTACCTTGAGCATACAATGTTTTTGATGAAATTGTGAGCTGTTGTAAGTTCTGTTTGTAAATAAAGTTTTGAAAAAAAAAAAAAAATGAAGCCAACCGTTGGTGGGGGCCATATTGGAAATGAGACAGGCTTTGAGCCTCCTCACTATCAGCTACAGGGCACCAGACGTTATAGCGAAATTAGCGTTCAGACCCAAGACGTTTTTGAACCAGGCTGTAAATATGTTTTTAATGCCGTAAAAGTCTGTTTTGTGTTTGGTGTGTATGTGGTTTCCGGTCTTTCTGCAACCTTGAACTGCAACTTGTAGCACTTCCACATAATCTTCATTTATAAAACCAGATGTTTCCCTTTGGGCTTAATTAAGAGCTGGTCCAAGCCTGAGTCAGCTCTACCAAAATGATCTGAGTCTACTCTCGAATGTAGAGGGAGTGTCTGCTTCTCAGATCCGGACTGGCAGATGAGTCTAAAGTCTGATAAGTGACGGCTCGATCTGCCAGACTACTTCAAGGCCCCGTTTATACGACGTTTCACTCAAAAACTCAAAAATATGTGTTTACACGGAAACCCTGAGGGGCTGAAATCGCTGTAGTCTCCATGCCAGGCCTGTAGGTGGCGATAAAACTGTGGAGTCTT
This sequence comes from Labroides dimidiatus, assembly GCA_030710495.1. Lineage (NCBI taxonomy): Eukaryota > Metazoa > Chordata > Actinopteri > Labriformes > Labridae > Labroides > Labroides dimidiatus. Next base: position 34,843,301 of record CM061145.1, read on the forward strand.
TTGAAGAAGAGGGTTTCAAAACAATTCTACTCAGGAGGGCGTTTCAAAAAATGTGCATTTGAGGTCAACTAAGCAAGAGACTGAAACGCAACAAAACCTTTACGCTTCATCCTTGAACCGTCGTCGTGGAAACAGGGCCTCAGAGACTTTTGGTAGAACCAGCAGGCTGCATGCTGGGAGTGTATCATTCCAAAGGGATAACAAAGCACTGAGAGATCTTTTAGATCTGATGGTGCCTGACCTTTAAAAGCTCCGTATGTCAGGAGACGTGTTTTCAGTTATATTCAGGACTTTATGGCTCCAGAGCAGCTAAAACTGTGAAGATGTGATTTCTTTTCACTTCTTAAGTTTCTGTAAAAACTTGTTCGGGCAGCCTGATAAAAGGGAATTCACGGGATAATCCAACTTAGAGGTAATGAACGCATGGACTATGTTTCTGCATCCTTTTCAGACAGAATGTGTCTTATAACAAAGACGTGTCCGAGTTGATCTGGTCATCCCGGTCTTCATGTCTTACAGGCTTGCTTCTTGTTTTGTGAAATGATTGTTTTTTTCTGGCTTCACCGGTGAGAACAATTGAGCCTCATTTACAAAAGTGTGAAAGTTTTTCTCATGATTCCTTTCTACTTCGAACCGACCATAAAAATATGACTTAAAGTGAGCTAAAGTGGTTCCTGTAGTGCTTATTGATTGTTCTGTTCTCTGTAACGGGATGATGGTCAATTTTATTGAATGTGGACCTGACATCCAACAACACAAGCACACACAGAGAGAGAGAGAGAGAGAGAGAGAGAGAGGACCACCGTCTGCAGCCATCAGGAGATCAGTGGTTGGGCTCTGAATCCTGACTGAAAATCCTGCTGCCACAACGATCCGATCAACCAGTTCTTCCTCCACGATTCTAGAAATAAAGGTGAGGTTGATATTACCGTATTTTCCGGACTATAAGTCGCAGTTTTTTTTCATAGTTTGGCCGGGTGTGACTTATACTCTGGAGCGACTTATGTGTGAAATTATTAACACATTATTATATTCTATATTATATTATATTCTTCTACTTTATCTTCATTTCTTCTTATTCTTCCATATGTTTTTTGGCACCTATCTCCTTCCACAATTTTTCACCGATTTTCACTGTTCAACTTTTAACTATTTATTAGCTTCTTTAGGACACGTGTGCTATGACTTTTCTCATCTCTAACTCTTAAACTTTTTGATGTATTCAACTTTTTGTCAAAAATATTTCCCATTTGAAATGACTGGAGAACTTTGACTTTTCTTCCCAAAACTCCTTCATATACTGTGCAAACATTTTAGCAGGTTTCTGCAATTTTATTACATGTTTCTTCATTTTAAACCTCCTTTCACTACTACAGGCACGTTCTCAGTTCCTTGTTTATGTGTCATGTAACGTTAGCATACCGTACAATTATTCAGCCTGTTGTTGCCTCTATTTTATTTTTATTTTAAATTGCCTTACAAGATGACATGTCTGTTCTTGGTGTTGGATTTTATCAAATAAATTTTCATTAAAAATGCGACTTATACTCCAGTGCGACTTATATATGTCTTTTCCTTCCTTATTTTGCATTTTATGGCTGGTGCGACTTGTACTCCGAAGCGACTTATAGTTCAGAAAATACGGTAATCCAAAATTGCTAAGACGTCTGAATCAGGAGAAGGCTTTTTAAGGAGAGGTTAAACTGCATCTGCTTTAACCCTTTATTGCCAAACTTATCACATTTGATACACGAGTTTCAAAGACCTCAGACCAAACACTTTTTTTTTTTCATCAGGAAAATCTCTGATAATTTTAAAGAAGTTGTGGTAAGAATGACATCTAAATTGTTTACCAAAAAAATTGTCTACAAAAAAATCACCAAAAAAAGCTGCCAAATTATCAATTGTGATACAAAAAATATATATAACGAACAAAATTATTTTGGCTATTTTTTATTAATTTTTTTTTTTTTTATATTTTTATTTTTTATATTTTTTTGGGGGGGGGCCTAATGGGTTAATAAATACAATAGAGAATTAGGGCAATATATATATATATATATATATATATATATATATATATATATATTTTTTTTTTTTTAAGAAAAAAAGAACAGAATTAAATCATAAATTTACAATAATTAAGTTAAAAATTTCCCAGATTAAATTCATGAATGGGTTTCAAGTTGTTTTAAAAAAAAAACTTTATTCTCAAAGGTTGGTTTACAGAAGCGGCCATTGGCCCAGGCAAAGAGGGTGAAACAAGAGCGTCTTCTTGGTTAAAGTCGGTGCAATATACAAATGCGTTTCCTTAAAACATGTAAAAGCCATTCGACTGTTTAGGAATTCAATTGTGGAGCTCGGCTTCACAAACTGTGCTTCAGATTTCTGTGTTCAGAATTTAATGGGCGAGTCAGAAATCAAAGCCACATTACGTCACGTTGGCATCATTAGCATAACCCCTGCCCCCTGCTGCCACTGGCGGTCAGTCATATAGTTGCAAGGCAAAAGGAAAACCAATAACCACTGACAGAAGTAGTTATATGTCATAACAACAGCCATATGCTTCTGAAGAAACGGGTGGATTGATATCCTAACTGTATTTGTCTAGGCTATAACGTTACTAGTCAGTAATCCATGTTGCTAATGTGATTAATTTGGAGAAATAAATGATCATTCTGATGGAGACTGTGAGGAAGGAGGCCGAGCTCTATCAGTGTCTGACTCAGAGTCAGTTTCTGGTTCTGATGGCTCAAAAAAGTCGGGCTGGCTCCGTACCATCATGCTGCTAGCGCTAGCTTCCCTTGTTACTGTAGGTAAGATCCTTGTACAGCTCCCCTCCTGTATGTCGGCGTGGTTCCAGCGCCTCTAACTGACACGCCATCAGTGTTCCACAGCAGAGAGAAGTGCTTATTTTTCTATGAGTTTGAGACCTAATTTTACTTACGTAGCAATTTTTTAATCGTTCAAATTTTGCTCAGCGGTCAGTGACACATGTTTCTGTGGTTTGACGAACTCATAACACAAATTTAGTTAAAACCACAGACTCAAACAACCAGTTTGTTCTCCCAAACTTAGGAGATTATTCTAATAAATTTTAATAAAAATTTTAATTTTCTGGATTTTTTTTTTTTTTTTTTTGATGAGTCAGGCTTTTAAGGCTTAAATGACTTCCTGACAGCAAAGACATATTGATCATACGATGTAAAGAAGCAGCTTAGTTGGCATCAGGTCTCAAAGACAGGATGATGGTTTCGTCGATGACACCGTCGATTTAAAGTGGTATTTAGTTCAGTAATTGCAGTGATTGTAGAGATACTGTAATCCGGACAAGCTGTGATGTGAACAGACAGCTGACATTACTGTTCAATGAGCTTTACTGCTGCTGCCCCCCGCCAAAAAATCACATCTTAGCTCAGCAGTCAATGGCTGGATGCTTGAGTCTGTTCAAACAGAGCTGCACTTCCTTCTGCTCTCCCACTCTGTCTTGACTGTTAATCCCCTGGCAGCCAACAAGTGGCTTTAAACAAATTCCAAACCCAGACCAGACAAAGCAGACTGACCTGCGGGTCACATGGTCATTTCTAACCCCTGTATTAACCAGGACTTTAAACCCACCCCTGCTGAGTGTACAGTAGCAGCTCAGGAGGGATTTCACATCATGAAAGACAGAGGGATCTTGGAAGTGAAGCTTTGATGTCTTCGTTACACGGAACAAAATGTGGAGGTCTTCGTGTTCTTATGAACAAAACATGTTTTCATCTCGTCGTGGAGTCCTGGTCCTGTACTCCACCTGAACTTTATCAAGGAAGAACAACACAATATGTTTTTAAACGGTTTACAGGCAAACATGGCATCCAATTATCAAGCAATTATAGCTAATCAGCTAAACTGCTGAGGTGCAGGAGAACAACAAGCTCCATGCGTCCCCTTTCATTGTTGATTCTCAAACACTAATCCCACCCCGGCACAGCGTGGTGTCTCTTCAAAACCCCACCAAACCCTTTAACCCTGACATCAAAAGCCAATTGTTGCCAGCAGCGCCGCCGGACCGGCCACACCCAAACGAGTCGCAACACAATCCGCTCAAATTACAACGTTCACCTCCCCCATCTCTACTCTTTAAGGGCACCTTAATATCCTCTCCGCCACCTGGCTGGCATCAAAGCCCAGAAACCCAGTGCTTAGCAGGGAGACACATCAGCAACATTTTTGGCTTTCATTTCCTCCTCTGCAGCAGGATGGGGGGGGGGGGGGGGGGTCGTCAGGGACACACCAGCGCGCGATGTGGGAGAGAAAAGGACAGAGGTAGACAAGACGTCTCTTTTTTTAGCCAATAATGTCTGTAATTTGTCCACGAGTTGAAGAGGGAAGAGACAAAGAAAGGCCTTCAGACACCACTCACTCTGCTGAAAGCACATTTAAGCTCCAGAGTGTGTTCCTTCTCATGTGTGTGTTTATCTGTGTGTGTGTGTGTGTGTGTAATTAGCAGCACTGTGTTACAGCTCAGTTTGCTGGACACTAGAACTCCTTCTCCTCCTCCTCCTCCTAACCCCGTCTTCCATCCCTCAGCGGCAGATGTTACATTTGGCACGACAGCGGACCGACACAGAAGTGGACAGATGTTCCCTCACATACACACACTTATACACACACACACACACACACACACAGATGGATTTCTGATGTAAAACAGCCCAGATTGAGATACTCCTCTTACAGCATTACACGGACGAGAGACACACGCACACACACATACATGCGATCTCCTCACTGTCTCTCCTCCAGTCTTGCCTGCTGGCCTCGTACGGCCTCTGCACACCCACCATATGCTAACAGCGGGGAAAGAGCTGTAATTTGTAAAGGATTTAACCTTTTAATAGAGAAAAGATGAGGTTGGCTACAGCTGAGACCCTCTGGATGTGAAGGAAGGGAAGAGAAACAAGGATTCAGACGTCAGTTAATTGTACTGTCCAATTATCTATGCAGTTCATGTGCTGAAGTGATTCGTCTGTTGTTAAACGTGTATGTGTGTGTGTGTGTGTGTGTTTGAGTGTGTGTGTGTCCCTGATTGTGCACTTGTTGGTTGGTTCTTATTTTGGATAAATATATTTGCATGCAAGCGTGTGTGTGTGTGTGTGTGTGTGTGTGTGTGTGTGTGTGTGTGTGTGTGTGTGTGTGTGTGGTTTTCAAAACAAGCTGGTGCCAAGGCTTAGCTGATAGGCTAATTAAGCTCACCACAGGGAATAAATGTTTCCTCTCTGCCTGCCATTTGTCACACCTGGCACGGAAATGTCACCAGGATAAGAAACACACGCGCGCACGCACACACACACACACAATGGAAGCAGGAGACACACACATGGGAGAAGTGCTGAGGCAACAGAGCTACTGTGTGAAAGTAAAGTACGGTCGAAACAAAAAGAAAAAAAGGAAGATGAGGAAGAGGAGAGAGAGAGAGAGAGAGAGAGTAGAGAAAAAATGAAGGAAGTGGTGCAAATGAAGAAAGTTAAATAAGGAACAGACACATGCAAAAGAAACGAAACGGAGTGGACAGCAAGACAAGTTTAGTTAAAAAAAAAATCATTTAAAAATCAGAAAAAAAGCCAATTACCGTATTTTACATGCTTTAAGCTGCACTTTTTTTTCACAGTTTTGATTGACCTGCGACTTATAATCAGATGCAACTTTTATACCAAATAAACAAGGTGCTGTGTTATTGAAGATCGCTAAATTCAAATGTGAAGAATACTGATGAGGAAACATCTCTGCAGCCTGACAGCTCCTGGTGTTTAGTGCCTGATGACCTGATTTAGGCCCCGTTTACACGACAATGTTTAACTCAAAAAAATGTAATGAAAAAAAAATCTGCGTTTACACAGAAACGATTTATTGTTTGGCAGATTATTGTTGATTTGATTTGATTTATTGTTGTTACAAACAGAAACTACGGGCTCCGTTCAAGTCTCCTCTGATTTATGTTAAACTGTTTGTGACTCTCTGATCCGTTGGGAGGGTCGGTGCGCACGCAGCACTGATACCCACGCGCTGCTCATAGAACCAAAAGTCAGCCGCCACAGTGAGGAGAGACGATGGATGAATATCTAAATTATTTGTTTTAAAATGACACGTCGTCTACCCGAACGACGTACTTTGACGGCCATGGACTGCACGGTAAAGAGACAACCAAAGATGCTTTGACAGGTCGGCTAGCACTAATTTCGACACAGCGCCACCGTCACTACTGGTCGTTGCATGTAACTGCGCGGTGGGGAATTTGACGGTGGTGGCCGCCACCAAATTTTCTATGCAGAAAAAAATGGAGATAACGTAAACACACCAAATAATTCTAAATAAATGTGATTATATATTTGTTTTTTCTCTTCATGATGCATTTTTTTTTTGACTGATGTGACTCGTACTCCAGAAAATACGGTAAATTCAAATTCAAAATCAAAAAGCTCCCGTGACCCATGACAAGTATGAGCCTTTACTTGCCACCTTTTATCAACAGCAACTTCTAATCATACAAACTTCATCGCATAAAAACAACGAAACATCTCTCCTCTTCCAGCCGGTGGATTTTCAGCGACGACCCAAAAATAGAAAAACATTTACGGCCTATGAGCCCAGAAACATGTGCACTCAAACAGATGAATGGAAACAGATCTGATGAAACTACACAAGCCCCTCAGTTTTTCTTTTAAGGTCAAAGATTTGAAACCCTCCAGCTCCCTCGTCTTCCTGCACTGACACACACCAGTTCTCCAGCTACTTGATCCTGCTTTTCCACACAGGCGTGACGGTTTATGTTGCACCATCCTCGATAAACACCAACACGTACCCACTGCTGGATGTGACTGCACCGCAGAGCAGACCATCGTCGGACCAGATCAGAAAAGATGACGGATTTTATGTAAAAGTTTTGCAAGGAGGGTAGTGGAAGGAAGAAAGATGCTGCATTCATCACTTGTGAGAAACGTCCTGATTATACAGCGTGGCTCTTGGTGCTAAAGTGTGGCACGCACACATTCCGCATGCAGTTGACTTTGATTTTAAATGGCATGAAAATGTAAACGCTGTTCACTTCAATCTCCGACAGATTACGTGTAACATCCCTCTGAGTGAAGACGTTTTTGGCTGTTAAAACTTTGATGAAATCTAACTTCTCAAATGATATCAAACAAAAATTAAAGCGAGTGCTCGTAGCACAAACGGTGTGCTTCCTCACGCTGTCTGTCAACGCAGACTGCGAAGACGTAGCTGCACCAGGCTGGATCGTTTTTTTTTTTTTTTTTTCATTCATTGGTGAAATTCATGCATGCCACATGGCATTACTTCCATGGATCACTTCAAAGGGGAGCAAAATCAAAGATCTTGTACTTTCCTAAAACACGCTGACATCAGAGGCTCACTGATACATCCCTTTTTCATCTTTGTTCTGCAGAGTCTTCTTATCTGTCTCATGTCAACATGTCACTTAGTCATCCTTAACTAACACCACTCTTAGCACCAGCTGTCCTTTCCTCCTTCGCCTCCCTTCCTCCTTCTGCTCAGCCCCCCTTCCTGTATTGTTCATACCATCTCTTGCCTCCTCTGTGCTGACATTCCACAAGTTGCCCCTTTCCATCGTCTGCTTTAATACTCGAGGCGTGCAGTCCGACAGCGGCCGTATGGTCCCGTCCTGCCCACCACGGCAGAAACATGTTGGCCCCATATGGAGCTCTCCACAGGGGGAATGTAACTGGGACGTCTGGTGAGCAAGGATGCTCACTGCATGCTGTTAATAGAACGATGTCTGCTGTACAGTAATGATGTAGAAACCTTAAAGACAGGGTTGGTAGTCACTAGGGATGCACCCAAATTTCTGCCACCGACAAAAAATGGCCCAAAAGTGCATTTTCGGCTTTTGACTTAAACATTTTTATCACCGAAACAAAACAGCCGAAACAGCACGTTCTGATGATGCAAGCAAAAACCACAGCTGGCACGCTCTTTTCTGGATAAGGGCCAACGTGTTTCAATAATTCTGCGAAGGACCCACAGATTTGATTTGCACACAAGAAATGATCCAGGCCGCGATGGATGCAGAGAACCCGCTTGGGGAGGTAGACACACACAGGACTCGTTGCTCTGAACCAGATGAGGGGCAAACCTCTAGATCCGGTCTATACCCTGTTCTTTTGTTTAACAGACTAAAAAGACTCGTGTTATTTTTCTTATTTACATGACGGGATGGTTAAGCATTCACAGCTCTCCTCTGCTCTCTGTATCGCACACAGCAGTTCCGCCCTGATGCACACACGGAGACGAGCACACTCCGCGTAGATTTGATTTGATTCGATCTGAAATTTTTTATTTCAAGCATGCATAAAAATAAAAGACGAAAACATCCAACAAAATAGACACCATAGATGGCACATGTGTCCACAAAAGGCAAAACAAAAACAAAAACAAAACATAAAAGGCAAACTGCCCGCCATAGGCAGCATGTGTTGCATGATACATGCTCGAATAGGAGTAGGAGGAAGTCTAGACTTATATAATCCTACCCTTTTTATTTACAATCAATCAATCAATCTTTATTTGTATAGCGCCAATTCATAACAAGTGTTATCTAAAGACACTTTACAATAGAGCATAAATCCAACACCCAAAATGAATCCATATAACCAATCATGAATCCCTCCATCATGGCGGCAAGAAAAAAGCTTCTGTTCTCATGATGAACAGCAAATCCACACCATGCTGTGTTGGGTGTGTGGGCGAAGGAAGGGAGGGAAGAGGAGACAAGTGGACTAAAGTAAGAACTAAAGTTAGTGACAGATCCATGAACCACAGACCTGTCGTCTGATTTATTAGAGGTTAGCCTCTTGAGATGCTACATCTTGTTTTCAGGAGGGACCTCATGTCTAAATGAGTGTGGTGATCATTTTATAGAAGTATAATCAATGATGTTCTTACTGAAAATAAGAATTTATGGTAGTGATGAACTCATGGATGCCCAGACCACAAGTGCATCCCTACCATATTTGTCTCCGTTAAGTGTAAATGTGTTAAAGGCCTCTTGACAGTCACGCGTCTGCAAAATCTTCTTATAACAAACCATAAGAGGGAAAAAAAATGAGCTGCTCATATGCAAAAATACATACTTGGTGCGGTCCCTCTACAATAAGTAGACAGAGAGTCCAGAAAAATGTCACAACCATCACAAGAGACACAGAAAAAACAATTCCGCCTTTTTTAAAGCGCTCCCTGGTCATTTCCATTTTCGGATGAGAATTTTCATTTTGGTGCATCCCTTACTGAAAACTAGCATTAATTTGAATGTAGCATCTCCTCAGGACTCCGTTTAGCCCCCATCCTCCCACACTTGGAGCTCCTTCAAAACGACATCCCCGCTCACACACATGAGAGCCGCTGATTAGCACATTGTACGTACAAAATGTACACGCAGGAGGCGGGCGGAATGACAGGACAGGATTTAATTGGTTTAATCCTAAACGCTAGGATTGGTTGGTGTTTTCCCAGGTTTACTCCTGCTGTAGACAGCAGATATTTTTCACTTTATTTTTGATTGACATCGGGACATAAAGTTCATTTTAACCAAGTCTAAATCTGATTACCAACCCTGCCTTTAAGCAGCTTAAACTGCAAGGTGGGACTATTTTGATGACGCTCTTTAGCTTCCTTGTCTCTCTTTCTTCTGAGTTTCCTCAGAGAGTCTAAAAACTACGGCATCAGCTGTGTCGGGAAAGTCACACACCTACTCAACGTCTCCTTTCACCTGCCACACACGGCTAAAAACTTTTAGTTTTCAGTTTCCCCGTCTTTCCGGTACTCATATGTATTATTTCTACATCAACTGAAATGCTCAATCTGAGGGCAGCACCATCTCACTGTGCTGTTGTTAAAGACCAATGTTCCAAGCAGCAGCGATAAAAGAGAAGAAGAGCAGAAATAAGGCAGCGTTCAAGCTTGCGCCTCTTAATCTCCCCTCCTCCGGCTCAGCCTAACTGACATTTTCTTAATTTATTCCTCTCAGGATTCCAACATTTTAATTAGGTCACTCCAAATCTCCTCCCACGCAGCGTTATTCCGAAAAACTTTTATATTTCATCATGTTTGTCATTCGCCTCCTTCGTCTCTCATTCTCCCTCTCGCTTTCTTTTCTCTTTTGCACTTGTCAGTTTGGCTCAGCGGGTTATCTTCTTAATGATGCAGTGTTTTTTTTTTTTTTTTTTTTTTTTTTTTTTTTTTTTTTTTTTGTTGCTGTTGTTTTTTTTTTTCCAAAAGAAAATGCTGCAGAGGTAAATACATAATTGAATGTTGGCATTTAATAGACGAGCAGGTTTAAGCGCAGAAATCCCCTTCCCGAGTCTCTGGTGGAAGAAAATTACAAGATGCAGAAAGAAAAGAAAAACTGTGAATACCTGTCAGCTTTTAGACGTCTTCACCTCATGATGATAAATAAAGAAGCGTCTGTATATAAGTGCACAAGTGTGTGTGTGTGTAGGTCAGTTTATGTGGGTGTAAGTTCATATTTTGCACAACTGTGCTCCTGGGATCTAAGTTGGTACAGCTTATATCACGCATGTGCTTATATGTGTGTGTGTGTGTGTGTTTTTCCTCCTCTAACCCAAAGTGTGTATAATCTGTAAATTGTTTCTCAGTGTACCAGGAGTCCTGGCTTATCTCCAGCCTCAGTGAAAACAAGAGGAAACTACTTTTCTACAAAGCGTCTGACAAGGCAAAATCTTTTACACATTTTTCCATCAGCACAGCGGGACGTTTACTCCGATTTAAGTGTTTACCCAAAGGGCTCCAACGTACAACTAAGGTTCCACTATTCTGAAAGCGATTTCTCTTTTCTTTAACAGCCAGACATTAAGAGCCCCAACACACCCGGCTTATTATTGGCTGTTAAGCACAAATGAATCATGGTCAACCATCGGCTGTGGTTTTGTTGGTGTAAACAGCGTTGGGCCTTAATAGCCCATGATGACTGTGTTCTGCCTGTTGTGACTTTATTTTTACTTTAAAAGCTCAGCGTTAACCAGAGAGAGGTTTTCAAATTATGAAAACACAGCGTACATGATACGGCCATCAGAAAATGAATCAACATAAGAGAGCGGAAGCACGGACACGTCTGTGTACGGGCCACTCCACTGAATCTGTTCCATTTGCGTCTCCAGGAAATAAAATGCATAAATTCAGGATAAAATTACCTGTAAAATACAATTTTGTATTAAACCAAGTGTCCTGCACATCGATCTGATTGCATATTCAATAAAAATAATTTAAAAGATTAATTCAAAGTACCCTGAACACTGGAAAAAAATATCAACTGTTGCCTGTCCCCGCTTTCTAAAACTAGACTTTACCATGAAATATAAAAATCTAGAGATGTAATATTTTTACGTATTTGTGTTACTCAACAGTAATTTAAGTTTTATTTCTTCAAAAAATAAACAAACAAACAAAAAAAAATTAAAATTCAGACTTCAGTGGTGTCCGTGGGTTTTTACTCAGTCCTGTTACCCTAAAACACTATCCCCTCTGGAATATTCCATGAGTCACATGGTCCACAGGAAGTAGCATCATTCGGATCCTCTGCAGACCATGGCAAGGCCAAAAGTAAGTTCACTCTTTTATTTTTCTGTATCCACATTTTTTTTTTTCCAGAAGCCTATGGGTGTTGACTTCCGCCTGCGGTTATCGACTTCTGGTAGCTACCACCGGCAAGCTAGCTCAAAACAACTCGCGTGAAATCATTAATGCTGGACAGGGCTCAGGGTAAACTTTTTTTAAAACATCCGCACTATGACTCCACCTCTGATTTTTGTTTATTTTGTCACTTTTTTGCTTTTAAAAGCCAGTTATTAGAGCGAGTGTGACAGCTAGGCTAACATCACCAGCTTTGTGCTCTCCATGGCAATGTAAACAAAACGTTCAACCAGAACAGCAAAACCGGCAATTGCGAAGAACTTCCGATTGAACGTTTTGTTTACATCGCCATGGAGAGCACAAAGCTGATGATGTTAGCCTAGCTGTCATACTCGCTCTAATAACCGTCTTTAAAAGCAAGAAAGCCACAAATTTAACAAAAATCGGAGGTGGAGTCATAGTACGGATGTTTAAAAAAAAGTTTACACTGAGTCCTCTCCAGCATTAATGATTTCACGCGAGTTGTTTTGAGCTAGCTTGCCGGCATCTGCAACCGGAAGTCGATAACCACAACCTGAACTCAACACAGGCCATAGGCTTCTGAAGAAACAGGTGGATATTTCATGTGGTTGCTAATTTTATGCAATAAAATTAATTTCTGTTACTTTCAGTCCTGTTACTGAAATGAGGAGTAACATGACTGAGAACCAGGACCAGGAGCCAGTAGAGTCCTCTAGTCAATTGGTATATGTTAATGTACTTGATTCTGAACCTGATAACTGGTTATTATTCAAGTTGTTAAACTTAACAGTGTTGCCCATATAAGGGCATGGCTGACATGGCTGCTTTTCTCCCGATTCAATTCTTTTACGATTTTTGCAGATTCCTGATTCAATTTAAGTTGCGATTCTTCAATATTGGCTATTTTTGTGATTTTATTTTCCTTATTTAACGCCAGCCCATGTAAAGCTGATTGATGATGATGTCTACAGACTCTATTAGGAGCCGTTTTTTCCCCCCAAAAATGAACATCACATGTGAGTCAGTTTTCAAGATGTGTTCAGGGGATCTGGCATCACGGTATCAATTTGGGAAAAAAAAAAGTTTTTTTTAACAAACAAACAAAAAAAAGTGTTTTTTTTTCGTTATTGTTGTTGTTGGGAAAAATCCATTTTTATAATTAAATTTTTTTATAAAAAAATAAAAGTAGCCCCTTAAACTTTTGTAAACAAACTGTTGCAGAGCAAAAACAAAAAGGTTGTTCCATCAAAAAAACTGATCTGCATCTGCTGATAGATTCACCATTTTCAGGAGGAGTGTGTGAATCTAATCCTTCTTATTTGGGCAAATTCATCACCGAACTCCTCACAGTTTGTTTTTTTTTGTGTGTGCATAAAAAGTTCCAGCTAACAAATCTGGATTTGTTAAAAGAGACAAACAAAGGACTCACCGCTCCATCCGGCAATTTGGTAAATAAAACTTTTCTTCTACAGGTTGTTCTCACACATGGCCAGCAGGTGATATTGAATCTGCAATGTTTTTGATATAAATTTGAGGTAAACTTTCTTTTACTGCTCATGTGCATTTACGAAGAGGTGGAGCTTGAGCTTTGAGGGAAGGGGGGCAGATTTAGTGGTTCATTGTCAATATCAAACTTTCCTTAGAGGCACAAATCGCACATAAAGTCAACAGTTATCCAAATAACAGACAGCATTACAATGTTTGAGAGGTTTTATCTTTCAGAGGGAATTAAATGGTGCGGCACTGAGATTGAAAAAGAGAAAAATTCATTTGACGTTCCAGGAAAAATGATCAGTCACATCCTAATCTAGTTTCTTTGACTCTGAGTGAAGGAAAACGTGAGTCTGAGAAAGTCTCCTTCTTTCATGAATGGACCGGAGACAGACGCTTGGAATATTTCCTGGCTGGTGTTTTCTACTCCTGCCATCCAGACGGGCTGTGGCTGTTTAAAGTTATGTCATCCATGCTAACCTGCTGATTCATACACAGCGCACTAGTTTTGGAAGAACGGTAAGGGAAAACAGAGAGGCATCATGAACCTGCCATTATTCCACACCCCAAAAAACCATTCTTGTGCTTGTTCAATCCGTCCCCCTCTCCTCTGTGCTGGTGCAGCAGCGTCTCTCCGCTCCTCCAGAGGAATGCCAGTAAGATCCAGTTCCACCACAGTCCCACCACCACCAATCAGACTTTCCTACCACAACTCTGGACGGTTTATTCTGAGATACTGCTCTATTGACTGTGCTCCGTGAGGATCCATAAGAATGAGTCGGACCTACAAGGCCCAAGGATTGCTAATCCATGACCTTCAGGAAAAAGATAAGCCGAGAAAGTCGGCTCAGTCTCCACCACGCTGCTGCGAGGGCTGAGGGTTTCAAGGGCTGAGCTGCAGCCTTGCAGTCTCGTTCGCTCGAGGGTTCGGCTAAAGCAGCTCGCTGCAGCTGCGGGATCATGCCTTTGCGCTGCATTGAGGAGAGATTTGGCCCAGATGAGTGCAGTAATTATGTGGTTAGCCTTGGCAAGTGGTGGAGGTTTGCTGATGATCGGTACAGCCAAAAGCCCCGGAAGCTGAAGGCACGGCTAGCCAGCTACAGAGGTGTACTGTGTGGCTAACCAAAACCAGGCGAAAGCTAAACCCAAATGTCTGAGAGGAAGCTGTTAAAGAGCCATACAGAGCCCCTTCTGTGTGTGTGTGTAAGTGTGTGTGTGTGTGTGTGTGTGTGTGTGTGCACATGAAGGAGTATCTTTACTAAAGAGTGAGGTTCACTGGGTTCAGTCACACTTTAATGTAAAGGCTCTGTGTGTGTGTGTGTGTGTGTGTGTGTGTTTGGGTGTTTGTCAGATTAGGCTCAAGAGTCTCTGCACAGTTACACAGCAAAACATTTTTCACACTTTTATAAAATCTCAGCGTCACTCTCAACTCAACTCTCACTCTTTTTTTTATCAACTCAGAAACACTTGCATTTAATTCTGTTCCTCTTTCTTAACCCTCAGGATCCCGAGCAGTTTCTTCTGCTTCTGTTGCTTCTGTCACATTTTGACTCTCTGTGGTCTCATTTTTCTCAGCAAAGTGAAGTCCTGCACCTCTATAGATTCAGGACGATCATGTTGTTCAATTATGTTTTTATGCAATGTGAAAACATTTAAAAGCTATAAATCCTTTGGGGAAAAGGAAAACAGAAATTGAATTTTTCTGATTTAAAAAAAAAAGAAAAAGGAATCAGTGAATACAACACATTTTCCGGCAGCCTCAGGAACCTAAGAAAAATATTGGTGTTGGCTCTACATTTAAAGAAACTACAAACATAGATATTTGGAATTTTCACTGCTGTATGAAGTCCGGCTCCTCTATGGGTTCAGGATAACCATATGTCTCCTGAGCAGAATAACATCTTCAGAAGGTAATAATTATTATGGTCTGACTGATGTGAATTTTGCAGCAGATGCAGATCCTGATATATGGCAGAAAAAAAATCTGGTAACCGATTAATCGGCCGATTTATCTTAAAAATATATAATAAAAAAAATTAACTTCTTTTTCAGTGCCTTAATGCTGCTGACAAAAACAAATATATGAATTACAGGAAGAATATTTTACTGTTTTAAAATACTTTGTCTTTTAGTATTTGTTTAGCTCAACAACAGAGAGAAAAAGGCGATTATATCGGGCGACCGATTATATCGGGCGACCGATTATATCGGGCGACCGATTATATCGGGCGACCGATTATATCGGGCGACCGATTATATCGGTTGGGCCCTAATTATTATCACAACATTATTACAAGCTATTTACTCTTTATAAACTATTTACAGTCAGCACTGTCACTTCTGTTTACACAGTTTACAGTCTGCACTGTAGAGGCATCATGTTGATCTGCAAAGAAGTTTCTGTCAATAATGAGCAGAAATTTTACACCTGCAAGACAACGCCATGGGAAGCAAAATTCACACTTCAAAAAGAATTTTTGAAGTGTGACTGCGGGATGTATGTCGATCATTCAGGACTTGCTGAAAGCATTAAAGAGCGCTGAATTATTTGTTTTTCACAGAATTTATCTACAAAAAAATTGTTTATTTTTGTGCAAATTTTTCAAAGAAGGCATGAGAATCAAAGCGATGTTGATGAAATTCTCTCGTCTTCTCCGCTCGGTTTAGACATGTTGCTAACATCTCTTGTGATACATTCAGGTACCTGGAGAATCTGACGATTAACCAAGTTTTTTTTCATTTTTTTGATTGGACAAACAGTTTGTGAATGCCAGTCATTTAACGCTAAGTGGTATTTTGATCCTGCCGGCAGGATTGGGATCCTGAGGGTTAATTATTTCTGACATCCATAACCAGACCGAGCAGACTCCTGTTTGAAGAGGGCGCACATCTTGGATATATTAACCAGAACCTCCATTACATACGACCCCTGTCCCTGCTCCCACTGTGGTGTAGGAAAAACTTAACGATTGCATCACCGTGTAACAGAAATTCTAATACAAAGTGACAGATCAAGCCGAATGCTTACACAGGGAAACCATATGGGCTTGTCACCATAGCAAAGACAGCTTCTGCTGCGCTAATCACTCCAGCAAAGCAGATGCACAGACTGAGGCATTATTGGCAAAATTAAAGCTACTTTCCCCCCTTTTCACAGTGTGAAACAGCTGTCCAATATTTTCAGAATCAGACAGAGAGAGAGAGGGAAACAAGGAGATAGAAGAATGAGAGAGCAGCGCTACGAGGAATGGAGAAATGGCCAATAGCCAGACCTCGCAGGAACTGAGATCGGATCCCCCAGTGTTGAGGATTAGGTTTCCATCCAGATTTTAGGCTGGATTTAAGGATTTTTCTTCAAGCTGAGCCCATGTGAAACTCTGTTTGCGCAATAACGTCACATTGTTTGTGTGTTTGTAGCAAACAAAGAGAGAGAAAAGTGCTCGTGGATATCGCTTGGTATTCAGAGAACGTCGGCAGCCCACGCCAGCCGCAGAAAGAGCAGTTAGCCAGTCCGGCAGCATCAATTTGTCATCTTACTTAGAAAATATCCTCCGGGGGCCCCTGGGAGCCAGAGAAGGGCACTGGCAGGAGCACAGAGGGCCTGAAGTGACCCAGCAGGCGTTAAATACACACAGCTGTGCGCTGATATGAGAAACACACAAAGATGTTCATATCACTCACAGTTAATGCACACTAATAGTGACACGTGCATGACAATAGTGCACATTAAGTCCCATTTACACAGCTCACCATAAACACAACATAAACAAACACAAGAGCAGCGTTATATTAGCAGCTGCTGTGGAGAGGGTCAAAGACAGTACACGTCATGCAGCCTGTGTCCTCTGAATCATCGGCTGCGCCGCCGGCTGAGACGCCATGTGGAGCGCAACACACACAAGATACACACAGAAACACGTAATGGGAGAGAACCATCACCTTCCCTGACCTTTAATGCTCAGTGCAGCGTGCACATAACTACCCCCCCCCTCCCCACCCCCGACACAACTACACACTCAAAAACACTTTTTAGAGCCACAGGCCGTCATAAACTCCCAAACCTTCATCCTGTTTAACATGGAGCAACATAACTCCTCACTGGTCTCCTCTGCATCATATAAACAGTATGCAGTGCACACGTCTGACAGCATAAGCCCCGCTGGAATCACACTGTTTGATCCCAGGCACCTCTGACACATACACTAAATGCATTATTCAGGATGTATTGCTCTGTGGTTCACGGTGATTGATTTTTAAAAATCCCATTTTGCTGCTGGGGTACAAAGCGAGATCGTTTCGAGATCACTGAGTCGCATTTCAGCGTGCAGGCGCATCTTCAATTCCAACAGGAGATGTGACGACAAACGGCTAAATAAAACCCTGACAGGAAGGAGTGGAAGAAGGTACGGGTCATGAGCAGAGCCGGCTCTTCCCTGTGTGGCGCCCTGGGTGAGCTTTTATATGCCCCCCCCCCCAGGGTGACTTCCATTACACAAAAAATCACATAGCACTATTTTCACTATTAAATTTAATTTAATTTATAGAGGGATTATGATTATTGCGATTTGGGATAATATTGAATAATAATATTAGTAACTTAGTTATGAAGGAACATAAAAAAGATTATTGGTAGTTGTGGAAAAATGTACTTCTCGATAAAAAACAGGTTTTGATTTTATAGCAACACTTTTTATTTAGTAGTTTTAGTTTAGTTATTTTTACTTTATTGTTTTTTTTTTTTGTTAAAGCCTTTTAATCCTATTTTTTCAATACATAAAAATAAGAAAAAAAAAAAAAAAGCTTTTTATTGAAAAGTGGGCTCATATAATTCATGCCCCCCCCCCCCCCCCCCCATAAACCAGTGCCCTGGTTGGGGCACCCCAGTCTAAAAAGTCTGGACACGCTCCTGCTCGTCAGCGCATACCTCGACGCAGGTATGTTATGTTGTTTTGTTCATCGATGGGTGGATTTATTCTGAACGGAGGTTCAGTTGATGGAATAGATGGAGCTACAGCTTCTCATTTCCTGTCTTTTTAACATTCCTCCTCTTCTTCTTTCACCTCTGTTCATGATAGCGTGTGCGGATAGTAAACAGGCTATAAACAGACTTTGAAACAGCTCTGCTTGTGTAAAAGTCTCTTCTTGGTTTTAGCGCCAAAGTACATCTCTGGCATGTTGGAGCCATGCGAACCAACTCGGACTCTGAGGACCACAGGGAGGGGTCTCCTGCTGGTGCCCAGAGTCTGGATTAAACACAGCGAGGCTGTGTTTCAGTTTTATGCTCCTACAATCAGGAACAGTCAGTTTAGCTTTGCATACACCTGAAAGTTTATCTGCACTCCTCACTTTGAATTAAATTGTTTGTTTGCATTGATGTGATTTTATGTAGCTGTAAAGCACTTTGAATTGTGCTCTACAAAAGTTTTTTAATGCCATAAAAGTTTGGTTTTTTTGGCTTTTAGCACAATCATGTTGGCTTCATTTTTTTAAACCAGAAGTTGCCCCTCATCTGAAATCTGAGGGGCTCAAACATTTCCAAGTCTGGGGTCTAGAAGTGATGCAGATAAAGCCAGGAGAGGGTTGCCTGGCAAAACCACCTGAAATCCACCAACAAGCTTCACTAAAACCCACAAAATCAACCCGTTATATCTGCATTGCTGTGGAACCACCCTCCAGGTGAACATAGTTACCGTACATGTTGTTATATTTGGACCTTCGTATCTACACGCTGTATAATTGTGGTATCTTGCTACCACCACCTGACATAAGGCGATGTTATAACTAGGGATAGACCGATTATCGGCCGGGCCGATTTTCAGCCGATATATTCGTCATTTTGACCCATATCGGCATCGGCCTTTTTTTTAATACGACGGCCGATAATAGGTTGCTTCAAAACTTGGCAAAGGAAAGCTATTCTTAACTACTTTGCTTTGGTTAGCGAAAGTCTGCTAGCTTAATGCTAACATGAATGGAAAATCCCATTGACCGGCTAACGCAATTAGCATCGTGACTATCTCACAGTTTATGAACTTATTATAACTTTCACAGCTTGCTTGGCTCTTGAAAATGATATTGTTATTGTTTGAAGTTAAAAAAATGAGATAAACATTTTAGTTGTATTGAAATTTTGAAACAGTTTATATACTGTAGAAAACTTAAGGGAGCTATTGATTTGTTTAAATTTGTATTTACCTTTAGAAGACATGCTGCTGAGCCTGGAAAATGTTAAATAAACATGTGCAGAAAGGCATTTAAACAAAGTTAAGGATCAGAGTTTGTATTATTCAAAAATTTGATGTCAATTTATTCACTTTTACTGCAAATGAATATCGGCTGCAAATATCGGTTATCGGCCTCCTGCACGGCTAATAATCAGTATCGGCCCTGGAAAAAGCATATCGATCTATCACTAGTTATAACCATCGATCCCCTCATTAGACATCAGACTGAAACATTCTGCAGAATCAGGATCCATAAAAAATATAAATATCAGTGAGAAACAGGACAGACCACAGGACGGTAATAAACCTATTAAAACTGCTGCTGTTCCTGTCTGTTGGACATCTTGCCGTGAAAATTGTCTCTTTCTTTTGATTTCCCTTCCCACCTTTGAGCAACACGTCCGCATCCTGCAAATAGTCACCACCTCATTACAGTTCTCTTCTGTTGCTGTTGAATTGTAGTCATTTGTGCCTTTTGGGCAAATAGACCGAGTGCTAAGCAAGCAGAGGTGCGCTGGCTGAATAATAATTATATGGACGGAATCTCTCTCTCAGCAGTTAAGACAATTACGTCTGCATATTCCATACGCCTCTGAACACACGGAATGACAGCTATTACCGTATTTACTGTAAAAGAGCTGCTTGCTACTGTTTCAGATTTATCTAAAACTTGCAGAAATGATGTATTGAGACATTTGGCTCTCCTGGAAAAAAAATAATTTATCTATTCAGTGGATAAACAGAGAGTTACATAAAAAGATTGTTGTAGGCCTATTTGCCCGAGTAAAATGGATTTTGCTCACAGCAGTTTGAAGGGAAAATTGAGGACAAAGAGAGAAGTTGGGGAAGGAAAAACCTCTGAACACCCCCCAAATAAGCTCAACCGGGCGTTCTGGGGGGTTGAGTGAGAGAAAAAGAGCCGTATTGTTCTTTGTTTGAGACCTTACACACACACACTCTCTCTCTCTCTCACACACACACACACACGCAAATGGAGTGCTGACACCAATAAGGAGTCAATGATTTTCTTATGGTTCTCCTCTATGGAAAGGCAACTCTCATGAGGATGGTTAAAGCACTCAAAGCCATTTGTAAACTCCCTCCATCCTAAGAGTAGCAAACACACTGACAGCACACAGACACACACGGGTTCACATACAAGAGCACACACACACACACACACACACACACACACACATTTGAAGACCAACTTGGCAAGCCCCTGTTTCCTTCAACCTCTTTCCTCTTTACATCACAGCCCGTGAGACGATTAACCCCCTGCCAAGGTATTGTTGCGTTTCGGCCCCTCGTTTACACGGAAGTGATAATCGTCTGCGAAACGGGTCGGGGTCGACAATTGAAAATATTAAACTAGTTCAGTATTTACGACCAATAATCTTCATGCGTGTGGGGAAAGCCGACGACTCCCAAGTCATGACTGCGAGTTGTGACGTGGAACGTAATGTAGCCAATCAGGAGGTGAGCTTCCATGTTGCGTTTGTGGTGTTAGCTGGTTGCTGCTATGTGTTGCTATGTTTCTTCTTCGTCAACTTTCACTGGATCTGTTCTGTTGAAGCTCACCTGCGTGGCTGGTCCGACAGGTCGCAGCTAATCCGCAGCCATCTTATTTTTGCCGGATGCCTGAGCTGTGACGTGTCAATTCAGAGTAGAGAAGATCGAGCGGGACAGGAAGTAGTGCACGGAAACTACCTAAAAAGAGCCTGAGACTTTCAAAATAAAACAAACCGTGTCAAAACTAGATCGTATTTATCTTTACCAATGCAAGAAAACGTCCCAATGAGCGAAGACACGCCAGGAATCAACAGGTTTGAGGTTTAACTGCACAACATGAATGAAGAGAGGTTTATTAACAGAGAAGAAAGCGTGGAAAATCCTTTGGTATCACGACTCCAGCTGTCTGGCAGTTCTGCGGCTTGTCAGACTGAACACGCAGCCGGTGTATTTGAGGCGTAAGTCAACCTAAAATGGAAAGTTTTACAAACGGCCTTCAGAGTGGAATTTTTCTGCAACACAACGACCACCATTGTTGTGTAAACGGCAAGCCGGAGTATTTTAGTGGAATGCTGATATCATCTGCTTTGCACATGAGCATTACACTATTACCGTCTCCATGTAAACAGATTTTTCTCACGGCATCTTTGGGATGAAAAAAACCATTGTTGTGTAAACGGCTCCTTAGAAATAGAGAGCTTGTGTGTTGAATGTTGGAAGTGGGTTTTTTTTTTTCACTAATTCAAAAAGCGTCAACTGTTGCCGGGACATTATCGAGCTTCCCCACTTGCAGCAACAGAGGCATGAATGCCGTAAGTATGTTGCAAAGAAAGCGTTTGACATTGTGCTCACACAATCACCCGTCCAAATGATCTCCTCCTCCCCTGCCTTCCTCTTCTTACACGCACTCAAACGCTTCTCTCCCCTGTATTGTAATTTCTGTATACCTCTGAGGCATGCCGTCAAATGTAATGGAACGGATACAGAGGGAAGTGTTGGGGGCAGATGAGAGGGGCGAGTAGTTCGGAGGATGGAGAAAGGGAAGAAGTGAAAGAGGGATAAAATAAGAGCAAAACAAGTGGAACAAGAGCAATTGGCAGGAGTGGGAGAGAGACATACTGATAAAGAGAGAGAGAGAAAGTGAGAGCAGGTCAACTCCAGCGGCAGCGTGCAAGTGTATGCCGAGCGTTGCTGATGTGATGGCACGATGATGATGGTGTTGATGATTCACCGCTGGTAGGGAATCAGAGAGAAGAACATATTATTATCAAGCAGCTCAATTACAGCGCAATTTCTCCCCGGCAGGGACATCCTCTGCAGGGCTCCTCATTGAAGCTGATTTGGGCGGCCTGTGGCGCGTGGAGGACTGGCGCGCGACTCAGTGGCGCGGTAAGACATTCCCACTCGAGATGGAGGAGGAAGAGGAGACTGGAAAGGACGACTGGGGAGAGGAGGAGTGGGAGCACGCAGGGATGAAGAGGGTGAGGAAGTAGTCAAGGGGAAGGAGGCAGGCAGGACTGTGTTTGGTGTGTGTGTGTGTGTGTGTGTGTGTGTGTCTGTCACGACCTCACAAGCTCAAGCAATCATGGAGCCTTGCAGGAAGGACAGCGAGGATCTTGAACACACCACTGATGGAGAAAACACCTGTTCAGTAAATGAGCACCAGCTCTCCGGCTGCTTCTGGTGCTTAACACGAATACTGAAGAGTGGCTTTTCATGTGGTGCACAGGGCGTTTAATACTTCTATTTACTGTCTAAGTGTGTGTGTGTGAGTGTGTGTGTGTGTGTGGGTGGGTGGATGAGTGATTTTTGTGATGCTGAAAAGGGAGGTTTTTACGATTTTTATGCATTATGTAGGTGTGCGCCTCCAGCACTGGAGGGATGCTGTGGAGTGAGTAGGAGTGTGCATGATTGTGTTTAGATTTGAGAGGATGTTTTTGCAGGTGTGTTTGTCTAAATATCAAAGCTCCAGGTCCTGTACAGTGGATGGCCTGAGGTAGAGTCTGAACTGAACTGATTTCCTGACCCCCTCCCCCAGTGGGGGATTTTCTAAGGGTGTTTTCACACCTGACAGTCCGGTTTTTAGTCCAGACCAAAGTCCGTGTTTTTGTTACATTGTACATATTTGGTTCAGTCTGTTATAGTTTCACACTGTCGTTATTGCAAACAGACTAACAGAACTTACACCACGAACCTACGTGATACCGTCATCAACTGCGTACTTTGCATGTCTCTGTAGTTTACATTGATTGGTCAGTTGGTTGGTGGTCGTCTGACGTCAACATGTTGAGCAGGAATTTAATTTTGTCAACAATGAAAGAAATCACCATCATATTATTGATGCTTTTATACCACCAACAGCAACAACTTGAGGAATTGTACAAAATGCTGATCCAAGCTCGTCTTATGAGGTATATAATTAGACGACAACTTTATCGTCGTCGACAGGAAAGAAGGAGAAAGTGTGTAATCCTGTGATTAGTATGAAGGTCTGAACCTTTCAAAATAATGCTTTCACACCGGGAATGTACCAGACTGTGGTCCCGTTTGGTCCAGACTGAGACCACCGCTTTTGGTCGGACCAAGGTCTGACTGTTTGGTTCGGACCAAGGTCCACGCACCAATCATTTTGGTTCGGATCAAACAGAAAAACTCGAAAGTCCGGACCAAACGACGTTGGTGTGAAAGCCCCCTAACAAAATCTTCAGCGTTACCCTAAACAAGAGCCCGATTGATTAATCAGACTGATTGTAGCGTATCACCGATTAATCAATCAATCAATCATTATTTATATAGCACCAATTCATAACAAACACTATCTCAAGACGCTTTCCAAAAATGTTAACAGGTCTAGACCTGTGTTGCGGGGTCTTCCCAGGTAATGTGGAAAAACAGTTATAGTCGGAAAAATTGAGTTTGGTGTTATTTAATTGGCTGCCGGCCTCCCCAGTACAAAGAAAACTCTTTACAAGTCTGCAAAAGTTATGAAAAAAAATTGTCTTACCTTAAGTTAGCTTTCAGTTGACCTCTATTTGATTCTTTTCTATTCTATCATCAGCTTTGTGGTCTCCACGTAACGCGACGTAAACAGAATGTTCAACCGGAAGAGCAAAACTGAAAACCACTATGAACATAGGAAGTCAGGAATAATGTGAATACCGTCATTTTTTCTTCTGCTACTCCTCACATTTCTCTTTCACTTCTCTTTTATTTGGTTCTTATTTTTTTTTATTCTGTAAAGCACTTTGTAACGTTGTTTTGAAAAGCTTATTACTGTTATTTTTTTGGACTTGTCCTCTCTCACAGTTGTAATAGTTGTTAGGTTACAATTATCAAAGCCATTCTGGGTATAGCTTGTGAGCTGTAGGCTAAAGAGCTTGGAGGGTTTAAGGTAAGGGTGGTGCAGCTGCAGCCTCCTGAGCGCCTCACAGCGTAGTTGGCCTGTGACATTCTTGGATTAAGTACACAACAACACACAACAACACACCGGTATGATGGTATATAAAAAATCAGAAACATGCAGAATATTAGGGATGACATAACATGCACAGGGCAACCAGTCTTTCTTGGTTTATGTCTTTCAGGTATCAGACAGCATGGCCAACATACAACTCGGGTACGAAGTAACATCATGCATCAGCGTGAGCAGAGAAACCAGTAGAATCACATTGTTTTAGGGGCCGTGGGGAATTGGGATTATGGGCGGATTCCCTCAACTATCCTCTTCAGAGTAATCCTAAATCAGGGCTCCTATTTAGAGATGCTTGATAAAACCAGCTTGATCAGTGTCTGGGCATCAGCTTACCTCTAAATCCTTAACTTCACCAACAGAGGGGAAAATTACAGACCTGATCCCTGCATGTGCAGAGTCCATTTGGACTCAGGTTAGTGTCCAGAAACGGTCTTAAACCACGGCGTCTCTGCCAGCCCGGGCCCAAGCTACACTAACAAGCCTTCAAACCAGACTGGGTTCCCCGGAGGATTACGCTGGGATTTGAGTCAACGTCGGATTTGTTGAAGGGATGAGACGTTTATCTTTTCTTCGCCCCCCCTCCAAAACATTTCTTCCTCCAGCTTTCTTCTGTCTTGCATATCTGTCTCTCTTTCTCTGCCTGTCTCTATCTCTCTTTCTCTTTACTCTCACTTTCTCTCTTAATCACAGATAGAGACAAGTCATCTGGGCTGTTGGCATTCAGCTCCAGCAGCGAGAAGAGGAAAAAAATAAAGAAGACGGGGGTGCTGTCAGTTGTTCTCCTCTCGCTCCAAAAGAAGTGGAGGGACAAAAGGTTTCTCTGACAAGGCGGGATCACCGTATCTCTGCCTGACCGACAAGTCATCACCCCGTGTCCTTCTTTACCATCCCGCTTACTTTTCCTCTTTCCATCACTGTCTTATTAGAAGAGCACAATACATGGGGATTAGTGTATGGTGTGTTGAGGAGGAGATAGCAAGACATGGGCTCATGCTTAGCGTCATGAGTGCATGTGGGTGTGATTACATGTTCATGTGCATTGGGGTGTAAATTGTAGATCAGCATGTTGCATGGCAGTGTGGGAACACTGCAGCAATTCAAGAGAAGAGGCCAATCTGCTGTTCGCCGCTTCCCCAATGACGGGGCTGTCAAGTGTCTTTCCCTTTGATGTGACCATTATAGTTGAGAGACAAACACATCCTACTGTCTAATGATCCCTCACAGAGGACTGTTCATGCTGCAGGGGCGACAATATATGATATTGGTCGAAAGTACAATGTGATCAAGCCTGAAAAATCTACAACAAAGAGGACGTACGGCTGCCACAGCAGGAATTCAAACTGTATGGAAATGTGCACAGCTTCTCATCATGTCACTGGCAGCTTAGCGACAGACACGACGAGGAATAAAATCACTTATATTCTGAGAGAGTGAAAGCATACTCTCATTCCTTAAGTCTCAACAGTACGAAAAACAAAATGTCAATAAAAGACAGTCACAACTCCTCTGCTGGCTACGCTATCAGCTGATACCGAGGTTGGACTTGAGATGCAGTAATTTGCATTTTCCATGCTCGAAATATGTAGGAGTGTATTCAAGAGCTGCAATGTTGAAAAAAAAAGTTTATAATCTAAGTTTATGTCACCTTAAGTCGTTTATCTGAACAGCCAGTTAACTTGAATTCAAATTTGTCCATTAAGATGTAGTACTCAGGAATTTCCAACAGCGCAGAGCTTCAGACAATCTGGTATTTGAAGCTGTCGTTTTAAAAATGGAATCAAACGTTCAGACTTGTGGAGCCCAGATGGCCAAGTGGTTTAGGTCGCGCTCCATATGGCGAAAGCCCTTGAGCAGGTAGTCCAGGTTCAAATCCAGCCCGTGGTGACTTTCCCGCTTGTCACTTCCCACTCGCACCCTGTTTCCTCCGCTGTCCACTGTCCTGTCCTCTCTCATTAAAGGCATAAAAATGCCCCCCAAAAAAGTTTGAACTTGGAAGAAGGATTAAAAAAAAAATTCAAATCTGTGAGATCCAGATTTTTTTTTTTTATAGAATTGTTGGTGTACAAATCAAAATCCAAAATACCAAACCCTACATTTCCAATCATTCATACCTTCATAGTTAAAACTAGAGCCCGGCGGGGAGCCTGATATGGGATTTTTGGGGGCTGATGTTGCCACCAATGTTGGGGGCGGAAAAAAAAACCCAGCTTTATCCAATATATCAGCCGATATCCAATCTACTGGCAGATAATCGATAGATCGGCAGATATATGAAATAAAAACACTTATTTTACAAAGATGCAACTTACACCACATTAAAACTGTAAAACTGTAAAACCTTCTAAAAAATTGTGGACACGGGAGTTAACAGTTGCATAAATCCTTGTTTATTCTCACAAAGGTAATTTATACAATTTAAAAATTCTTTGGATCCCAAACCCCGCTGTGGGGGGGGGGGGGGGGGGGGGGGGTAAAAAACTGACTGGCAACAGAGCTACAAATTCTCTGTGCAGAAAAAAAGTCAATACATTGGTTACATATTGACCGACGTCGATTGATTAGTGATACGCTATAATGGACCCCATTAATCGGGCCGATTATAGAGTATCACTGATTAATCAACATCATTAGTCAATTAATCAGCTCCGCCAAATAATTGTTTGGGCTCTAGTTGAAACTGATATCTTTCAAACATCACTCTTTTAGCGATTTTTGTTTTGAGCAATTACTATTAAAAACAATAATTCTCTAATCCCAAACTACAAAAAAAAGTTGTGGCATGCCCATTGGTTATTTATCAGAATTAATACAACTGCTCAGTGCTGCAGAGGAAACAACTATATATATATATATATATATATATTGATACTTTTGTCATTTTTTATTAATTTTTGTAGGATGAACTGGTAATCTGAACATGGCATGTGGGTGATTTTTCTGAAAAGTTTAACACTTAATACCTTAAGCTAATCTGCACCATCAGGGCTCTGCAGAAGTTCGATAAGATCTTGCCCTCTGTCTCAGAAACAACCCAAAACTGTCCTTGGTTCGATGTGAAACTTTCTAAACTCTGAGTGAACTCTGGTTTCTGACTGAATAGAAATTGGCTACATGCTGTCTCCTTTTTTTCCCACCAAGCTCAAACATTTTTAAAAAGTAGAGCAGACAGAGATACCGAGATCTTTTAACAAAACCAACAAAATGTCAGTGTGCTCATGATAAAAGCCAACAACAGAAGGAGAGAATCTCCAACGTATTCAGTTGGTGTTGTGGGAAAAGAGTTGGAGCTATCAAGAACACCAGGTGACATGAACCCAGGTGTATTCCAGTGACAGCCATGATGAAAACTGGTAAATGGGTGGACTTGTACTTATATAGCAGTTTTCTGACCCTTCAAAGTGCTACCAGTGAATTTTAAAGGCGTAGGGCTCACTTAAATTTCATATCATGGAATCTTGGATCAATCAATCAAACAAGCTTTGTTTGTACAGCAGCATTTATGCAGATTTGTTCAGTTCAAAGTGTCAATGAATGACTGACGGTTCTACTGAGAGCAGGAGAGAACAAGTGAAGACAAGAGAGACAAGAAAACAGTTTGGTTTTACAGATATCAACATTTGCATCAGCTGTGGCAGACGATGTCATCAGCTTTGCCCTGAAAAGCTAAAAAAGCTGCTTTTCCAAAAGGTTTAAGTCCTCTACTTTGGAAAACCACAGTTCCATGACTGAGGACCAGAGTTGTATTTTTAACCGGGTTTAGTGTAAAGACACAACATTATGAAGTGATTCTTGAGAAATTATAGCTTCACCGCAGCAGAGCCACATTATCAACCCTGCTTAAGTGCAGTGTTCTCTGAATGTTTCTGGTTCCTGAAGGTTTGTCAGTTCAGCGTTCTATCTTTCATAAAGGGGGGGAGAAAATGATGGTAAAAGACTTTTTTATCTGTATATTTCACTTATTAACAGCCTCGTTTTTATGGGTTCAGATTGGACTTGAAATTACACACCTTGAAAATAAAAACTGATCATACAGCGCTTTGAATATCAACATTCTTTCAAGACCCTGGACCCTCTTCAGGAATTGTACAACTAAAGGGTGTACAACATGGCAAAGGCCATCCTGTCAGATAGCTTGCACCCATTGTACCATCAGTTTGAGCCCCTCCCATCAGGCACCCTTCTCAGACTCCCACCATTTAAAACCAACAGATACAAAAATTCCTTTATTCCCACTGCAGTCTCTCTTCTTAACCCCAGCGGCAGGAAATCGTCCTTGCACTTTTTTTTGGACACTTTTTTGACAGCCATTGAAATTGATTAAGCTGATCAACCTCCCCATTGATTTTTATGGATTTTTTTTATTGGTTTTATGTTTTATATTTGTCCGTTTTATGCTGCTTCATGTTTTAACATGTCAGTTGTGCTGATTTAAGGTTTTTTTTTTTTGTACTCTGTTTGCTCCTGAATTTTCCCTGTTGGGGACAAATAATGTCTTGAATTGAGTTGAATTGAGTTCCTGAAAAATAGACCAACTATCATACACATCTCCTGGAAACTGAAAGCAGTAATCTCTTCCACCTTAAAAGCCTGGATCTTTGATTTTGTGTAAAGACAGAGCAGCACTTGAATAAAAATAAAAAATAAAAACGACAATAATATCCTTGCTTATTGTCAGCGGCGGTGTTTTACAATTTTCGTTGATCTCCGTGTAAAACACAGCAGATCTATTTAAGGAGATAACCCTAAAACCTCAACACAGCGAGAGTCGAGGGATTGACCAGATGACCCCTCCATATGCTGACGGTCTCGTCTAAACCGGTGCGTCCTTTTAGCTCCGCGCGAAATACGACCAAGTTCAGATAAAACTAATTTAACCCCCCCACACCCCCCGTCCCTATGTTTCTCCCTCTGTCTCTCTCTCACTCTCAGAGATGTCTGCTAAGCCTCTTACCTCCAGGATTATTGGCTACGTTAGGTATTATATAGCTCCATTCATCTGGATGATGCGTTATTAATGTGTTGGGGAATGAAACCATCTGTAACGGCGGCAGAGGATGACGGTAGGATGAGGGAAAGATTGTGGGGAAAGAGAGAGAGAGAGAGGGGCAGGCTGTCGCACTGAGGCACGAAAGATGGCTAGGCTGTCGTCATCATGATGACGGTGTGTATGTGTGTGTGTGTGTGTGTGTGTGTGTGTCTTCGTGTTCACAGAGGTCTGACATAGAGTGATGCAGCTCTAATTGGTGGTAATGGTGAAGTTTGTTTGAATAGACACGACAGGACGGAGACGCGCAGCGGTTCTGATCTTTGATTTTGCGGCCGAACAGATGAGGCTCACAAAGGCATCGGGCTGAGCAGAAAACACACACACACACACACACACAGACATGCAAGCTGATACACAGACGGAGCGAGCACTGGCTGTCGGTTAAGCCACTTTCAGATCTGCACGTTACTCTGATGGGTTGTCGAAAGAGGACCCTGAGATGCTTTTTCTGCCTTCATGACCCCTTTGAGAAGGTGCGTGTGGGCCGACAACATTTCCACATCTGTTGATCTGAAGTGCAAATGACTGTTTGTTTGCAAAACATCTAAAACAAGCAGTTTAATGTTTGCCCAGATTCCCCCAAAAATGGGAGCGGAACAGATAATAAAAACTGCCCGATTTGTCTGACTGGCAGCTTGAGGGTGAAACATATTGAGCTTCAAATGCTTTGACACTGGAAAATCTTGGTAAACAGATGCTTCCATCTTCTTTTTTTCTTTATTGATCTTGTGTTGTACATGAGTAAGAAGCATTTGCTTATGGAAACAAAGATCAATCACCACAGATCCTGTCTGTGAAAAAAATGTTAATAAAGGAAAGTTTTCATGCTGAAAATTGCCTCGACTAGCATCGACATGTTTGTAACAGGCATCATAAATTACTGAGGACACTATGGATCCTTTTTTTCTTTTATAGTCCACATGGATGAGCTTGAAGGAGCTTTTAAAAAAGCCACATGACTGGAAATTACTGGAAACCAGAGTGCAGCCAAATTAGCTTCTTCTTGTTCATAATTGGAGATATCTTTTTTACTCTGATTCCTCGCCTTCCTTTGTCGTTTTATTCCTCACCTTAAAAAAGGCTTTTAAATCTAAAAGTTAACAGCTAGTGTTCAGTTTATAATCTGTACGGATGTATTGCATAATGCAGTTTAAAATAGCTTCTAAAGACCATGTCGTGATGACATGACTCTTAACAAGGCGTGTGTTTGTTTTGGAAATGAATGGAGATCGGATCTTCTTTTAACACTACTTTTCTTTGTTCAAGATAACTTTTTACCTGATAGAACGAGACGAGGTAAGGTATTTATAAACAGTTACACAGCGCTGCTGTTTGAAACGTGACAACAAACAAACCGTCAGTTTGTACTAGAGTTTAGTAGCCGGATATTTTAGTGCTACCGGCAGCCCCACGCTCTGACACATATCTGTAGCGAATCCTTGTTATGTCCTGCTCCAATCAGAGCTAACGTTACCTCACTCTTCATTTTATTGACAGACTCAAGTTTGATCAGATCACTGCAGAATAACTGCTGTGTGTGAGTTGGAATGAACATTAGCACAAACAGCTCATGTGTTAGCGTTTAGCTCATAATTTTGGCATTTGGCTCATGTTTCAGCCTTTAGCTAATGTTTTACCCCTTAGCTTGTGTTTTCCCCTTTAGCTCCTGTTTTAGCCTTTAGCCCTTATTTTAGTCTTTCGCTCATGTTTTAGCCTTTGGCCCATGTTTAAGCCTTTAGCTTCTGTTTTAGCCCGTGTTTTAGCCTGTATCTCCTGTAAAAGCCCCCAGCCCTGTTTTAGCCTTTAGCTCATGTTTTAGCTTTTGGCCCGTATTTTAGCCTTTAGCTTCTGTTTTAGCCCGTGTTTTAGCCTGTATCTCCTGTTTTAGCCCTCAGCCCTGTTTTAGCCTATAGCTCATGTTTTAGCTTTTGGCCCGTATTTTAGCCTTTAGCTCATGGATTAGCCTTAAGCTCATGTTTGAGCTTTTAGGTCATGTTTTGGCCTTTAACTAATGTTTCAGCATCTAGCTTCTGTTTTAGCCTTTAACTTCTGTTTTAGCCTTTAACTTGTTCTTTAGCCTTTAGCCCGTGCTCTATCACTCTCTGATTTAGCTTTCTCCTGCTCTTCTGTCCCTTTTCCTTATGCCAGTCCATCTTGTGTTCACCATCTCTACAAAATTAACTCAAGAAATCGTTTTCAGCAGAGGAAAAAACAGATACCTCTTCTCACTGCTAAACTTCATCAGCTGGCGTGGTGTTGTCATAGAGACTTCAATGAAATAAAACTTAAAAATAACCTATACTGGTGCTGATAATCTCATTTTAAATTGTGAATTATGATCAGAAGAGAGATTTTTTCCAGATCACTTAGAAAGTCCTCACAGTCCCTTTAACAAGTATATTAAATTTAATCTCACAGAATCATTAATCACTGTTTTTATTATTAAATAAAGAAGCTGCAACATGTCATCAGTATTACATATTGAGTAGCTGATGACCTGTTCTTAAATTAATGGCAGTAAAAACACACCTTCCATCCACAACTTAATATTAATCAAAAATGACACATGCTGTATTCTTCCCGCCTGCATCACTTTCAAGCTCTGAGCAAGCTGTCCATAATTTTTCTGTTCAGACCGAACACAAAATGCTTTCATTAACTTCATGTGGCAGTTATCCATTTGCTCCTTAAATACATCACCACAATGAAACTTGCTCTACTCTTATCTCTAAGAGCGAACATAATTGGCAGGACTGTGTGAGTCATGCTGGTGCGTTTCCAGCTCCTGAGTGTAGTATTTCTTACATCCTGACACTTGTTGAATAGTTAAATGGCTGTTCCTCCTTCACACAAAGTCAGCAAAGAGGACAGAGGAGGACAAAGAGAGGAGGGCTGCTGCTCTGAACATATTACACGTGAAGAGGCCAGAGCAGCGGTACATTCAGCACCTGTGCTAGAAGGAGTGTTTCACAAGGAAGTGTCGCAGTGGAGATGTTTGAGCTGCTATGGAGACCCAAACTTTCAGTCTGCAAACGACACATAGTCTGAAGTTTTTGGATTCCACTGATGCTGACATTTTGCAAATGAGGGGGATCCACTCCATGAAATACCACGATGTGGTTTTAGACACGTACTGCGTTGGGATAATAACGAAATGTTTTGAAGGTTTCGAAGGGTGGTGTCATGTATACAAATTACACTTCAACATCAAAGTGTCTGGGGGTTTTTCAGTGTGTCTCTTTCAAGTCTGAGGTGCATACTTCCTCAGATCTCAACCTGTTCTCTTCAGAGACTAACAGCACTTAAAAAAAGAAGCTCCCTGTCTACAGAATCACAGCGACAGATGGATGGAGCGATGATGCGCAGGCTGTGCTTTATTTCCCCGTCATTACAGCGTGTACAGAGCATCACTGTATTGATGTAACGATTGGGATGTAAATCTCGAGATCACACATTGCATCTCCTGGACCGTAATTATGTTTGCTCCAAAGTCTATATCAGGAAGAACGTTTCACACTCTGAGACAATTTTACGATTTTTCTTATCAGAAGTGCCGATTTAAGTGCCAATTAAAACTGCTAGAGTGACTTTCCTGCGAGAGAAAAACCAACGCTGACAGTGAAAAGGAATGACACTGCCAGTAGCGCAATCTGAGAGGGAACTGGATCTGAAACAAGAGAGAGAAAGGTGATGAAGGCGTTTTTGTTACCAAGTGAAGGAAAAGACTCATCGAATGAAGACGGAGGTACGAGCAGCACCACACGTCCAACAGTTTTATAATTCTCGAGTAATATTAGAGCTGAGAGCACACCACCCTGAACTCATGTTACAGCATCAAATAATGCTCACAGCAAAGTCGTTTTTTTTATCACACTACAACTCCCTCCACTGTCCAAGTCTGTCGTTAATATTTCAGGAGAAGTGTACATCCATACACTGATGTCCTCTATCAGTGAAAACTCCCACTTGTGACCCTGGATTCTGGTTCAATGCCTGCGTAGAGCGGCTGAGCAGCTCCTGTCATTGGGTTTAAATTAAATGTAAAGGCAGTGAGACTATCTCTGTCCCATTTTTACATCTCACTACATTCTAGCGGTGTAACGATACATCAATCTGGATCGATATATCCATCATTTGAGCAAAAATTAAATCGATTGATAGTATAAACATCAATATTTATATACCATTTTTGCTTGCTATCGCTTTTATTTTGAAAGTCCCCACACATTCTTAGTTTTGACAGTTTCCGCTCAGCCACGAGTCACGACACCGCTAGCAAAGATAGCAGATAATGGCTAGCAGCCGAGAGAGAGATAAGGAAGACATTCACTCCCCTCAAAACGTATCCTTTTTTTTTTCCTTTACGTGAAAAGTAACAGAATGTGGTAAATGGATTCACAATATCCTCTGATATCGATTGCAGGCCTCTCAATCAAATCAAATCAAAATCATATCGTGGCAGACTTTGCGATATTGGCAAATATCGAGTCGCTGTTCTGAGAACCGATATTGTATATTACCATGTTGAAACTAGTGATTTATACCCCTACTGCATTCTGGACATTTTTCTTCCAAACTAGCATGTTTCTCTCACACTTTGAATTAAAAATAGGGATGTACGATATATCGGCATCAATATCGGTATCGGCCGATGTTTGTCATTTTTTAACATATTGGTATCAGTCCAATGAGTAAAACTGGGTCGCTATTAACAACTGATGTTTGTATCCGTCTTGTTGCTGTTTGTGTCAAGAGGGGGTTGCCATGGATACTGGTCGGTTTGTTAAGGTAACTTTGTCAGGATATTATTTTGATTGATCCTATTTGTAATTTATGAACCAGACTTTCTCACAGGAGTTTTGTAAGTTTAATGACACACTTGCTACAAGTTGTGAGGGTTCCTAAAAAGTAACACTGTTGGTCGCTTGTGTTTATGGTGGCCCTGTAACGCTCTTATTTGAAAGCGAAACAAAAGGAAGACAAAAAAAACCTTCAGTTTGTATGATTTTCAGTCTGTACAAATTTTTACCATCTCAGAATTTTTTTTTTTTTTTTATACATATATTGATATCGGTAAATATCGGTTTGACCATGACAAAAATATGAGAATCAGATATCAGTATTGGCAAATATTTCCATATCGGTGCAACCTCAGTTAAAAACATAATTTGTTTTATATTAACCCTTTGAACCTCAAGGTCCCCCAAATGGGGGACTCTGATGTCACTCAGCACAGCAAATGAAACAGCAGATCCTGGACTACACGACCGTATAAACCTTCTTTACATGCAACAAACACAACTCAAATAACAACTGAATGAATCACTCCTTATCAAACTCTGGACAGCTCCACGGTGTCAACCCACTCACCATGTTTCCGGCTCTACCGCTGCGTCGCTGCATGCTGAACAAAAGATCAACACCCCAGATGAAAGCAGAAATGAAAACTCCCTACAGCAAAGTATCAGAGAGACAGAGGCCAAAGAATCACAAACACAGAATCGCTGAATGAAAGTTGTAAAACTTTTGTATATATATATATATAGATGAAATTTCAAAAAAATTGCCAAATTCTGTTGGTTTTTTGATGTATTGATCACCATCAGTGATAGACACATGAAATCTAAGAAAGCTCGCCTGAACTCTCTGCACTAAAACCTCTCTAATTTTGTTCTCCTTCACTTTATCAGAGTCAATCTTTGCAGAGATAATGTTCATATGTTGGACTATGGTCTGATGAAGTTTTAGAGTTGCATCTGCATCATTTTTAAAGAGATGTTCATCCTGAGTGTCTTGTTTTTTTAGGCGAACCTACATTTTTAAAAATTTTGTTGGGTGCCATCTTCATTTACTCTTTACTAGCATCACATATACTCATATTAACACATCTCAACAAATGTCACAACATTCCCTTTACTATGACACCAAAAGTATTCAAATAGACCTCGTGGTTGCAGAGATATACCCATTTTATTATGGAGAGACCTGAAAAATCAGCTCAGGGTTCAAAGGGTTAAAGTGACCAGCCCTAACCGTTTCCACAACAAGAGTCCACACACCCATCCAAAAATGATGCAGCCAATCAGAATTCATCAGTTCTTTCCTGTTCTCACACCCCCCATCTTTGGAAATCAGGCCAATAAAAAGAAAAATTTGCGTACATCCACAGTGTGTGTGTGTATTCATGCGTTACTATAAATATGTTTTGGAGCGTGCACACGTGGAGCGACTTCCCCAGGCCTGACGTAGCTACATTCCTAATTTAGTGTCTTTGTGTGACTGCTGCCGTGTTTGTATTTGTGTGTCGGCGTGAGTCAGCACCATGACCATGCACACAGTGGGATGAATCACATTGTGGTTGTCGGTGGTGGTTGGAGAAAAGAATGGTAGCAATAATAGATTTCAGTAAAGCTCCTAAATACAAAACATATGTTGCTTGTACTGCACACGATTACAATTCCAGTGATAATCCCGGCACGATGGGTGTGTTTACCAAGTTGTTTCATTCAGAATGCCTTTAATGTTTCACATCTAAAAGCTCAGTTATTTCCATTAAATCCTGAACAGCAGCTTCAAAGACTCTCTGCTGTTAAAGGTTCAATAGTTCTGTGAGAGAATACATTTTTTCAGTGATATGAGAACAGTTATGTAAAGCTAAGGTACGGTGGCCCGGAGAGCTCACAGCACTGCACCTTAAGGAAACACATGCAAAAAGACGAAACACAGACAAATTCAGAAGACATTTTCATCATGTTGACAACACATGCACAGCATTAGTAAAACGTGCTGCAAAGACCGCGACACAATACATTAAAAAAACGCACTGCAAACAGACCGGAAGTGTTTCCAGAGGACACTTGTGTTGTGGTCTATTTTGAGCGCATTCTTCAAATGTACTGTGCTGCGGTCAATTTGCAGCACGTTTTACTAATGTGTTGTGTTGCAGTCTATTTGCAGCGCGTTTTACTAATGTGTTGTGTTGCAGTCTCTTTGCGGTGCATTTTTCTAATGTGTTGTGCTGCAGTCCATTTGCAGCGCGTTTTTTCTAAAGTGTTGTGTTGTGTTGCGGTCTTTGCGGCGCGTTTTCTAATGTACTGTGTTGCAGTCTATTTGCAGTGCGTTTTACTAAAGTGTTGTGTTGCGGTCTATTTGCAGTGCCTTTTTCTCATGTGTTGTGTTGTGGTCTATTTGCAGCACATTTATCTAATGTGTTGTGTTGCATTGTGGTCTATTTGCAGCACATTATTCTACTGTGTTGTGTTGCGGTCTTTGCAGCGCATTTCTCTGAAGTGTTGTGTTGCGGTCTTGCTGCAGGGTGTTTTTCTTATTAGTTGTGTTATGGTGTGTGTGTTTTCTTAAGCTGCAGTGCAGTGAGCTGTCAGGGCCACCGTACTACGTTCTTGTGTAATTTGAAAATGACACATTTTGAAATTCAGTTTCTATTTCCTACACAAGTGTATGAGATCTGTGTCGGTCACAAACTGCTCAACAAAGAAAAAATCAGCTGGAACTCATTTGTCCAGGCCACCGTGGGGAAATAACAGCAGTGAACACACTTATAATAAAACGTAATACAGTGTATAATACTTTGTGGTTGAGCTTGTCATGTACGTGGAGAGAAAACTAGGCTAAACGTGCAATTTGGGATGATTTGTGATGCCATCTTTTGCCACGGGAAGCCGTTAGGAAAACTCAGTGCAGTGGAAATTGTGTACATCAGAGGTTATGTTACGAGCAGCACCGTGACTAACAGGGAAAGTTTTTACAACATGTGTGAGCTGAACACCCGCTGTGCTCACGGGGATCATGACACTATATGACTACTGCGTCTGGAGGAAAGAAAGCGCTGACAGCCAGATGTGGAGCTTGAAGCTGGATGCTTTTCAAAGCTTTACTCGGTCTCCTGCTGAAGGTGGAATGGTTTTACTCTGGCACATTAACAGTTTTTCCACATCTATGACCAGAACCGCCTTAATAAGCACCTATTAATAATAATTGTGATGCCATCTCCTGTAATAAACTGATGTCAAGGAATAAAAGACAGGGTAATTAATAAGTGTAGGAAATTCTGACGGGGGGGGATTTGCAACAGGTAGCCACTGTCAGCGAGAAAACACACACACACAGCTTTTAAAAATGTGGTTGCATTACATCTGAATAAGGCGGTAAAAATGCAGCAAAACGCTGCGATGTTTTTTTAGACTGGAGAATAAAACATGTACGCTTTCTAGCAGCTTTTCCCCCAAGAGACACAACAGGAAACAACCACTAATGGCAACTGTAGCTCCTGCCTGCTGGGATGACGCTTCCACAGCTATGCATAATGTTTCCATCCAACACAAGTTATCACACAGAAATCCTGCTATTGTCATAACGTGGCTTCTGGCTCCTTCTATTCTGGATCAAAGTGCCGCTCTCCCCTCTGTCAGCCACGGTGCCTCATATAGCATCAGTTGGCGCTTATGCGTCTCCCTTAGGCTGGACAATCCTGCCTCGCCAAGCCACACACACACACACAAAGAAACACACTCATCAGCCATGAGGGTAAAAGAATGAAAATGCGGTGATTAACCAGCCGAGGTAATGCGAGTGGCCCGTGGCGACACGGTGGATGTTAGGAGTCCTGGGGCCACAGAGCTGCAGAGAGCGCCTCCACAATCTGACAGGCAGGCAGCGGGTGAGCTGACAGGCTGGTGGACTGACTGGCATACAGGCTGTGTGAAGAGCCCAGAGGCGGCGGGGATGGAGATGAAATGCCTTCTTTAAAAAAAGGTCATAGGTGCAGATCCACTGCGCGTTTTATCAGGGAAACGCGTTTGAACAAATCCGTGTTGACACACCGTGAAGAGGTTCTACAACAGCTAAGCCGCTGCTTCTGCTGTGTCAGTGTGTTATTAATTTACCCGCATTCTTGAGAGGAATACTGAAATCATTCAGTACACACAAAGTGTCAGAAGTTAAAATCAAAAACTGACATAAAAGATGCCATGCAGGACAGTAACAGAGATAGATAAAAAGGCTCAATTAGAGGCATCCTCAGGGTGACTTTGGTCAGAGGAGACACCCGCAGGTGGGACGACCATCGCTACCAAATGAAGTGAGAGAGTCTGCAGAGGAGACAGATGATACAGTGCACGGCTCCAAGTGACTGACTGAGCAAGGAGGCCACAGTGTATCATACTACATCACCGCCGGTTATCTGCTGGTTGCATGGTGGCCGAGGACCGGGCTACACCTGAACGGCTGGCAGCTTTGGGAAAGGGGGGGAAACCACTGCGTCTGATTTCTCAAGAGCAGCCGAGCTGAGCTGCTTGAGAGAGCATGCGAGCATGAGGCTCAATTTTTTTTTTTTTTTTTTTTTTTTCAAGAATTTAATTCCAGACATCAGGTTGTGGAAATTAATCACATGCTGCGAGAACACAAAAACCTGCCCGTGTAGCCCGCAGGGGCACAGAGCGCAGACGCGTGGAGTTTGCGAGTAATAATTTGGATTTTAAGAGGGATTCAGTTTTGACATTTTCAATAATTTATTTTTTCTAAGCTCGCTCCCTCTGGATGGAAACACTTCCAAAAAGTAGCTTTTTTAGGCTTAATTTATCTGTACTGTTTGTCAGGTGATCTTTATTTTGTCTTGACCTTTACGTCCAGGGAAACAGTTTGTTTCCACAGACATTGTATGACGCTGCTCTTTGTACGCTCATCAGAATCAGCCCTACAAATGAGGTTATGTTTCACTTTGGCCTCGCTCAGACAGTGCTGCTGCTGCTGCTTCTGCTGCTGCTGAGCCATGCATCCACTGTATTTGACTTGAAATACCAAATCAACCGTGACAGGTACAACTCCTGTCAGTGACTCTGCTGTTCGGTCACCTCCTCAGCTTTCTACCTTCATGCCCCTGCCATGCTATCATTCTGCCCTGGAGTGAACTACACGCTGAGTTCAGATTTCATACTCCGCTCTGGCATTTAAAGCGGAGTGTGTTCACTCTCAAACAGCGCAATGTGGCTGCCTGAGCTCATCAGCTGAGGATGCTCGTCTCACAGCATCAGTGGAGTAAAAAGCAAAAAAAAAAAAAAAAAAAAAAAAAAAAAAAAAAAGAGGAGGAGGGGGGGCTCGTGCTGCATCTGTCTCGCATCATTCCTGCTCCCATCTCCTCAGGAGGCAGCCCCCGCTCAAGTGACAACAATCATTCATTCATTTACAGGCCCGGCTGTGTTGTCTCCCAAAAAGCGCAAGCTGGGGATGTTTTGACCTGACTACCAACCCCTCCAGGATTCATCCCTGGTGAGACAGTCTCGTTTTTAGCGCGGATTGGATGTGAATGTAATAGCGTCAGTGTCTTACCGGCTGCTGTATGTGCCGAGACGTCCCTTTCCCCGGCGGAGGAAGATGCTGCTGCCGCTGCCGCTGCTGGACCCCGTGCTGGAAATAGTCGCTGCCAGCGGCTTTGTTGCCTGCGACCCGGTCCCTCTTCTCCCGCACGTTGGAGCCTCCGTTCTCCCGGTCTTCGCCGGAGTCCAGGCTGCTGAAGTTCCACACAATCAGCGTCTGCACCAGCAGCACCGTGAGGGCTGCGATCAGGGCGGACCGCGACCGGCGGGCCAACCTGCGAGCACACAAGCCGCCAACCATCTTCGCACCGGGCTGCACGGAGCTGGAGGAGCGTCTGTGGCTCTGCGCAGCGCGACGAGAGGAAGCAGTGGAAGTAGAGGGAGGACGGGAGGGAGGGGGGCTGAGCTCTACGGTGGTGGAGGCGAGGAGAAGAAGCGTCGAGGAGAGGTACAGGGCCACCGTGTGGTGAAAGTGGGTGAGAGGCGACAGACGCTCAAGGCTGCTGCTGGGTGAACCACTGTCTGTGTCTCTGATAGCCTGTAGTGGTGACCAAATACCTTTACGTGTGAACGTTTTCATTCCTCAATATGTTTATCATGAGGGCCAAATGAGATCTTGACAGATATGCTGATCCTAACAGGGGCGTAAACTCATAATATATTCCCCCAGGCACCTTTTCACTAATTCAAACAAGATACTGGAAATATTGTAGGGCCCAAACTGAAAACATCATCTTCTTTTTACACCTCACTTTATGGCTCCCAGCTTGAATCTAATAGGGAAATTAATGTTTCTTCACTTGCCTCCAAGGATTGAAGTAACAGCTGTGTGGAGGAGCTGGTGCGAATTCAGAAATGTACCCCCTGCGATGCTACAAGTGATTGGTGCGCCTGGTCATTAGCTTTTGCTCTGTTGTAAATCTGTTTTTTTTTTTTTTTTTTTTTTTTTTTTTTTTTTGACCCACTGATAATAACCCTTCAGATAACCTCATACTCACATACTATGTGATATTACTCACATCTTCTCCTTTCTGGTTTCCCATCCTGTAATCATGCAACCCCAATTCCAGTGAAGTTGGGACCTTATTTAAAACATAAATAAAAACAGAACAGTGATTTGCAAATCCTGTTAACCAATTTATGCACTACAAAGACAAAATATTTATTGTTTAAACTGATAAATTTTATTGGGTTTTTTGCAAATATTCACTCATTTTGAATTTGATTCCTGCAACACATTCCTATAAAGCTGGGACAGGGTCATGTTTCCACTGTGTTCCATCACCTTTCCTTTTAACAACACTCAATAAGTGTTTGTGAACTGAGGACACTAATTGTTGAAGCTTTGGAGGTGGAATTTTTTACCATTCTTGATTGATGAACAACTTCAGTTGATCAACAGTCTGGGGTCTCCATTGTCATATTTTGTGCTTCATAATGCTCCACACATTTTCAATGGGAGGCAGGTCTGGACTGCAGGCAGGCCAGGCTAGTACCCGCACTCTTTTACTACGAAGCCATGCTGTTGTAACACGTGCAGAATGTGTCTTGGCATTGTCCTGCTGTAATAAAATTGGATGGCAGCATATGTTGCTCCAAAACCTGTATGTACCTTTCAGCATTAATGGAGCCTTCACAGATGGTCAAGTTAGCCATGGGCACTAACACACCCCCATACCATCACAGATGCTGGCTTTGAGACTTTGACCTGAGAACAATCCAGATTGTCCTTTTCCTCTTTGGCCTGGAGGACACCACGTCCATGATTTCCAAAAACAATCTGAAATGTGGACTCGTCAGACCACAGCACACTTTTCCACTTTGCGTCAGTCCATCTCAGCTGAATGATTAAAATCTGATCACAAAAACAAAAGCCAAGCAGACAAAAGCATGAATTACATCTGAAAGTTAATAGCTATAAATGTACTTACGTCTTAATCAAACAACTATTCTGATGACATATTTTGATCAGCCTTTGTTAATCACGCTACCATCTATTGTCTGTGATGAGAATGGGGCTTTTTAACCTCCATGATTATTTACATTCTCCTCATCATGGCACGTCAGACATCCATTAATGAAAGACTGGCAGTGTTATTCTTTGTTTTTGTGTCCAAGAGATCTTTTTTTTTTTTTTTTTTCTAGAGACTAGAGAAATGGAAAAACGTGTTATACAAAATGGTAATATACAAGTTTAAATCTGGATGTTCAAATACACTCTCACCAGCCACTTTATTAGGCACACCTGGCCAACTGCTCATTAATGCATATAGACATGGTCAAGACGATCTGCTGCAGTTCAAACCGAGCATCAGAATGGGGAAGAAAGGTGATTTAAGTGACTTTGAATGTGGCATGGTTGTTGGTGCCAGACGGGCTGGTCTGAGTATTTCAGAAACTGCTGATCTACTGGGATTTTCACACAAAACCATCTCTAGAGTTTACAGAGAATGGTCCAAAAAAGAGAAAATATCCAGTGAGCAGCAGTTCTGTGGGTGAAAATGCCTTGTTGATGCCAGAGGTCAGAGGAGAACGGCCAGACTGGTTCAAGCTGATAGAAAGGCAACAGTAACTCAAATAACCACTCGTTACAACTGAGGTACGCAGAAGAGCATCTCTGAACGCACAACACGTTGAACCTTGAGGCAGATGGGCTACGGCAGCAGAAGACCACACCGGGTACCACTCCTGTCAGCTAAGAACAGGAAACTGAGGCTACAATTCACACAGGCTCACCAAAACTGGACAATAGCATAGAAAAATGTTGCCTGGTCTGATGAGTCTCAATTTCTGCTGCGACATTCGGATGGTTGGGTCAGAATTTGGCGTCAACAACATGAAAGCATGGATCCATCCTGCCTTGTATCAACGGTTCAGGCTGCTGGTGGTGTAATGGTGTGGGGGGATATTTTCTTGGCACACTTTGGGCCCTTTAGTACCAATTGAGCATCGTTTCAACACCACAGCCTACCTGAGTATTGTTGCTGCCGATGTCCATCCCTTTATGACCACAGTGTACCCATCTTCTGATGGCTACTTCCAGCAGGATAACGCGCCATGTCATAAAGCTGGAATCATCTCAGACTGGTTTCTTGAACATAACAATGAGTTGACTGTAC
Organism: Labroides dimidiatus; assembly: GCA_030710495.1. Classification (NCBI taxonomy): domain Eukaryota; kingdom Metazoa; phylum Chordata; class Actinopteri; order Labriformes; family Labridae; genus Labroides; species Labroides dimidiatus. Next base: position 34,886,185 of record CM061145.1, read on the forward strand.
TCAAATGGCTTACACAGTCACCAGATCTCAATCCAATAGAGCACCTTTGGGATGTGGTGGAACGGGAGATTCGCATCATGGATGTGCAGCCGACAAATCTGCAGCAACTGCGTGATGCTATCATGTCAATATGGACCAAACTCTCTGAGGAATGTTTCCAGTACCTTGTTGAATCTATGTCATGAAGGATTAAGGCAGTTCTGAAGGTAAAAAGGGTCCAACCCGGTACTAGCAGGGTGTACCTAATAAAGTGGCTGGTGAGTTTATATATACCATGAGGACAGAGCTTCACAAACTCCAAATCAGCACCTTAAGTCATTTTGTTCATCTTGACTGCACATGAGTTTTAAATATGAAAAATGAACATCCGACAACAGGGGATTTAATTTACTGCAAAAGGAGACGGTCTACTTCTTCCTGAAAGTACGTGTAGGAAGCTTCTTAAATAACTCAAGACTCACTCAGAGGTGGGTTTATTTTTAGACCAATCAGACTTACTGCAGAGGTCTTTGGAGTGATTCAGAGATGCTTGTTAAAAATTACTTCCTGAGCTCCGTTGACACACAAACACCCACAGCAACAGTGGTAGAAATCCTCTCTGGCAGAAACACAGCGCTCAACTTCACCTACAGCAGGAAGGTACGGTTTCTGCTTCTTGTTTTAGGGCCTTAAACACGCTAGTGATGCTTCCAAATCTGAAATCTTGGACGCATCACAGCTCCAAGAATATCGCAACACTCTGACTTGTGAGTCATTATATATACATTTCTTTTCTCCATAAAAGTAAGGCTTGGGCACTTTGTACTTGGTGTTAAAATTAGCTTGATGCTAAATCTAAACATATGACTGCTGAGAGCTGTCAGAGAGGGACTGAGGTATGTCAACTAAAGTGTTCCACATCAAGCTCTGAAATGACCAATCACAGGCCTCCAGAGGTTATGTCTCATGGCTGCATCACACCATCCATCACGGTTCAGTGCGTCTCTGAGAGCCAACTCATCACATCCAATGTTACGTTCCACAAAACGATGAGGGAGCTGAAATGTACTCAGTGTGATCAGTTGTTAGTGGCATTACACTTGTCATTGTGAAAACCACTGATTTTTTATTTATCATACATAATATTTCTACATAAAACCATGTATGTATTTCATCTGATGTCACGGAATAGTTAAATTTAAGTATCTGATTCTTTACCAACAACGTGCCAAGATATACTGAATATCTCTGTCGGCAAATGGTTTTAAACACCAGTAACTGAACTGATGTAGCACAGCAGACCAAAATCACCTGTGGGATACACTCATCTTCAAAAACAGTCTAAAGACTGTCATATTATGCAGCAGGTGTCCATTAAATATGAGCTTGTTGCAGTGTTTTGGCTTCCTGTCTTACCGGGTGCAGACGTACTTCAAAGCACAAGGCCTCAGAGGTTAGTAAGTGTGGAAAATCCCATGTGACAATTATCATGTCCACGTGAAACGAGTCCAAAAGAGCTTCTTTTATTTTTGATGACACATTTTGTGTCTCCATAGTGACTCATATTTGAATTTTAAGCCACAAGACTTATCATCAACACTTCATTAAAGGTTTATATTGATAAAATAAGAATGCCCTATTTTTTACTCTGCTGTTAAATGATTGAATGTTAAATCCTCACTTAAACAATGTCAAACTCACCCTCAAGTTAGGATAAAGTCTATGTCAGCCCAGCCTGAGAGATGGTATGGTGTGTTTTTTTTCCGATTGGGTTACTATTGCAGCATTCTAGGAGGGAATTTAGAGCTCTAGCAATACTTCCAACCTTCATTCAAGTCTATTGTATTATTTGCTTGAATTTCCCAGTGGCTTACTCATGAAGAAGAAAGATTTTCGATCCCTCCTACCTTTCAGATTTTCATAATTAATTTAGTAAAGCCCCAAGAAAGATACACTTCTTATGAGCTGGTTTTAAAAGCCAGAGTTTCATTTGAAACATTGTTAGCGTTTCTTTTTTTTCTTTTTCTCTTTCTTTTTTTTCTTCTCAAATGTCTGTCTGGAAAAGATGATGTCATACCCCTCTGTGCAGCTCTTAAAACTTTGTTTTTATTTTTTATTTTTTTTGTTTGAATGTGCAACAAACCACATCCATACATTTCAACAAAATAAATTGCAGACATTGAGATTTCTTTGCCCGCTCATCCATTATTCTTTCCCTCTTATGCAGGAATAGTGAAACTGTGCTCAGGAGCGTTGAGTGTGTCCTATAAAGGATGATGAAATTTATCTACTCTCTTCATCAGTTCGCTGGAATTTGAAGCATCTTGTTTCTTGTTTTAGATTTGTGTTCATCCTTCTTTAGGGCTCGTTTTTCTATATGGTTTACACTAGCAGATATATGTCATCAGTGATTATATTTAATATTTATCAAAGCTGCTTGTGAGGACTTCTATGTGATCTTAAAAAATTCCTACTTCTGGATTTTTTATTCCCTGGCTTTGAACCCAGCTTGAGACTCAGCTCCTGTTTTAGTGTTTATATGGGTTGTTTTTAGTTTTTAAGTATTGTTTTATTGTTTTTAATTGTTTTTAAAAACAATGAAACAGTTATTTATGTCCTATTGTTTTTATTTTTATTGTATTTTATTTATTTATTTTAATGCCTTTATGTACAGCACTTTGTTTCAGCTGTGGTTGTTTTTAAAGTGCTCTATAAATAAAGTTGAGTTGAGTTGAGTTGAGATATCTGCCTGATCCTAATACACATTTTAAAATGAGATTATCAGCACCAAAACAGGTTATTTCTAAATGTTAATTGTTAGAGTCCTGATCAGGTCGGACAGGACCAGACTGATGTGAAGCCTCTGTGACAACACCAAGCCAGCTGACGAAGTTTAGTAGTGAGAAGAGCGATGTGTGTTTTTCTCTGCTGAAATTGATTTCTGGGATTAATTTAGTAGTGATGGTGGAGACTGGAGCTGAACTGAGACAGAAAAGGGACAGAAGAGAAGAAAAAAGCTAAATAGGAGAGCGATGGAGCACGAGCTAAAGGCTAAAACACAAGCTAAAGGCTAAAACATGAGCTAAGTGCTAAACCTTGAGCTAAAGGCTAAAACACAAGCGAAAGGCTAAACCACTAAATAAAACTGAAACACAAGATAAAGGCTAAAACACAAGCTCAATGCTAAACCATGAGCTAAAGGCTAAATCATGGGCTAACGGCTAAACCACAAGCTAAAGGCTAAAACACAAGCTTAATGCTAAACCATGAGCTAAAGGCTAAAACATAAGCTTAATGCTAAACCATGAGCTAAAGGCTAAAACATGGGCTAATGACTCAACCACGAGCTAAAGTCTAAAACATGGGCTAATGGCTCAACCATGAGCTAAAGACTAAAATTTGAGCTAAAAGCTAAAACATCAGCTAAATACTAAACCACGAGCTAAAGGCTAAATCGCAAGATAAGCTGTTCATGATTGGTGCTCTGATTGGTAGATGAGCAGGACATAAGGATTCATAAAAGTTACACATTAGCCAGCGGATACATCTCAGACACTGGGCTGTGAGTACCAATAAAATAGCCGGCTACTAAATTACAGTACAAACTGACAAAGTTTGCTTGTTGTCACGTTTAAAACAACAGCGCTGCATTGCATCTGGTAAAAAGTCTTCTTGGACAAAGACGAGTAGTGTAAAAAAGAAGATCTGATCTCCATTCATTTCCAAAACAAACACACATCTTGTTAAGAGTGCTCACGACTCCAGACCATTTAATGTACGGATTAGAAAATCATAGACTCCATGAAGAAAACCATGCGTGACGTCTGTGTGATAAACATCCATCACTGATCTAAATGTTTAAAGCCTGTTAGTGCGAAAATCTTCACAGACTGAAACACTGACTCCACTAATCAAAACAGAAATCTATCTTGATGTTAGGATACGGCCTTTTATTCCAACAAGAAGGGGAGCTTTTAATAAAAGCTGCTCCTACTGAGAGAGCTCTTCTTTCAGCAGAGATGACACACAGGGGAAAGTTACATCAGATTCTGTGTTGGTAAATGAAAGAGAGACTGCCTACTTGGAGCATTTATCATGTTTACTCTGCAGTGTTGAATAAGGGATTTAGCTTTAGGCTACCAAAGACTACAGATGGTATAAATGACTATTAGCCAACAAAAAGAGACATTTAAAGAGCTTTGAGCTGTCTGCAGAAGAAAAACTTTATATCTTTTTTCCCTTTGCTGCATTTTTTTCTTTAGTTCTGCGCTCAAAGAAGATGATTAAATCAGTTCACTCCCAACTCAGAGCTTTGGGACACTTATTTGTACAAAGAAGAATATACACTCAAGCTTTTATTTAATGGCACTAAAGAAACACCCCGACACTCTCATAAAAGCTTTTGGTGGTCAGAACAATTCTTATCTTCTTCTTTGTTTCTGAGGCATCGAGGTGAATAAATAGGATCGCAGATGCTGACATGAACAAAAGATAAAGCTTTGTGACACGTTGATAGCAGGTTATACGAAGGAATGCCGAGCACAACAAGATAATTGAGGGAGCAAGAGAAAGAAAATTGCCGGATGCAAATTTTGACATCATACGAAGCTTTGCATACATCACGTCTTACGATTGGAAAGGGGAATAAACTCTGAAGTGGATGTTGTTTGACAGGAAAAGAAGTTATAATTTTCAGCACCACACTGTGGTTTCCAACTCACAGAATGTTCCTCCTGACACCGAGACAAAGCACAATGCGCCAGGGACAAAACAACAGCTCTGCATGAGACAAAAGAAGATACATCTCTCAGAGGGGGAGACGCTGACCTCGTGTTTCTTCGATCATCATGACAACTGACATATGGCTAAGTCCTTTCCTAACTGGGATGAGCCAATCACAGTATGTCCCATACACCTGGACATTCTCTGCCCAGACATCCACTGAAATTCATTCCTTAGAGGCTGGGCGACAGAGTGTATTCCTAACCCTTTCCTTAAGCCACATCTCAACAGAGAAAAGTGTGTTATTTGGACCGAAACAAGAACTCAACGTAAATAAAATTAACAAGGATGTTTACGTCTGTTCTAAGGTAAGTTAACATCGTATGTGACGCAACTTTTTGTCACTTTGCTGGAAAGAAATATAAAGTTATCTTTAACACTAGAACCGCCACAGCAGTCTGACAGACAGGTTGGGATCTTCTCTAATGTTAGCTAATGTTAGCCTAGCGTTAGCTCCTAGCTGTGTTGTTCGTCATGTCTCTTTGTTCATTGGCCTGTTTTGTTCTAGTTTTTGTTCTTCGGTGGTCGTCCATCACTGTTAGCTGTTGTCCAAAGGGCTCTAGTTAAGCTAACGTTAGCTTCTGGAGTTTAGCTTCATTAGCTTATCTGTAATAGCCCAGATAACAAAGGTTGGTAAACATTACGCTGAATGATTCAATGTAAATACTGTAGCTCCAAACTAACAGAGACACTCTTGGTAAAGATGGTAAAAAGGAGGTTAGATTTTTCTCAAGACCAATGCTGATCCTCTATCTCAATGGTCCCAAAACTACAGCCCGCAGGCCGGATACGACCCGCCTCCACATTTGGCCAGGCCCCCTGAATAATACCAGAGACACGTTATGATTTTTTTAAAAATCATTAATTGTGTAATTTTATTTCAGAAATTGTGTCTTTTTTCTGTGAAGATCTCAGAGAGGGTTTTTAAAATTTGGTTATGTGTGGCTTTCTGGAAAACAATAAATGTTTACGTTTAGGCACCCCTGCGATTGTCACACTTTTTCTGTCTCTATGTGATCTTCCTATTTCCATAAAATCATCAATGACGTCCTGTGAAATGTCTCCTACTGTGACACCTCCCATAGCACCTGACGCTGAATGTTCATTGTCTGTTCGAGTGGAGGGGGGCGTGGCTTAGCCAGAGGTCAATTAGACATCCCTGCCAGTATCTGAAATTGCATCTGGGCTTTTACCATAGCCTGTATAATTAATGGATGTAGTCTCCGCGACGTCACCCGTCTGTTTCTGAAACAGATTTTTGAAGCAAAACGGTCGGCGCGGCCATATTGGAAATGAGGCGGGCTGTGTGTCTCCGCAGTAACAGCCATAGGGCGCCCGGCAGTCACGTGAGCTGAGCTGTGCCTCTGATTGGACGAACTGGCAATCTTAATATTGTGGAAACTGCCAAGTTAGAAAAAAAAATCAACCCCCTCTACAGTGCGTGCCGTTAGCAAAATTAGCGATTCAGACAGGAGACATTCTTTGTACCTCAAACCCCCCTAATGGGGCCCCATGTCACTGCACTAGCTCCGTACGCTGGCTGCTGCTACTGCTGCTGCTAAAGTTACAAAGGGGCCATCCAGATGAAGACGGGTTTAGGTGTATCCGCAACAGTTTTTTATCGTATGCACGTTTCAAACGCAAACAGCTTTTCAGTGACGGCGTCGCTGGGAGCTACAGGCTGCAGCCAAATTGCTAGCTAGCTAGGTACTTCCGGAGCCAGCATCAAGCGGACCCTCAAGGAACAGCAGACTTTAGCAACTCCGCATTGCCTCATATTTTCAGACTGGGGGTTGCCGCTTGGATTTTACAGTAACTTTTTTTTTGAAGTTGTGTAGAAAAGATTATAAAATGTTCAAAAGACTGTAGAGATGCAGCACTTGCAACAAAGAAAAGCTAAAAGTTGTCCATGTCTTGTTCTTAAATCTTGGTTCTAATTGGGTCCCTTTAATATTTTAGCTTTTGATTAGCAGGAAAATAATTAACTTGGTGGTATTTCTGCTGGCAAACAGAGCCAAAACTAAAGATAAGACTGCCGACCACAGACAGATAAATCTTGCTTTGAATTATGAATGTCTTTTTATGCGCGCAGACGCTCCAAAGATATTTGAGGATCTAGTTAAATGTTAATTCACACCTCATCAGTGAGAGCGTGGGACAGGAGGAGAAGAGAAAAGCCTGCAAAATGACGACTGGAAGGAGACACATGAGCCGTAGTTAATGAGGGCTAAATGAAAGAAGAGGGAGATGAAGAATGATTAAAAGAAACAAATGGATGAAATTAGAAAGAAGAGGGTAAGTCAGGAATGGGAGCGAGGAAACGTAATCAAAGCGTGGAAAAAAAAACAGCAACAAATCCACAAAATTAGAGCAGGCCAAAAGAAAGATAGATGATATAGCCATCGGAAGACATAGAGAAGAAAAACAAAATGATTTTATGAGCTCCAACAGAAGAGAATAAAAGCCAGAGCAGAGAAATAAAATGAGATGGAGAACAGCTCATGTTCCTCTGGCAGCAGAGCCGTGTCTTCTCCTCTCATTAGCTGGAGCTCTGTTGCTTAGGGGACCGAGTGGGCCGAGCGCCGCCACGACAATGGTTACCATTCCCTGCGGCAACAAATGCTGATTTTAATTAGAACCGACCTTTTTGTCACTGGGAGAGACAGACACACACACACACTGACCAGAATAACTCACCGTCCTCACAAACAGCTTTCCCATGTCTTGTGAGGAACAAACAACGCAGAGACAGAGAGGTAGAGAGGGAGGGAGACAGATGAGCAGCCAGCTGGTGAAGTCACTCTGGGACAGGAGGGAGAGGAACTTGGGTGGGCGCCGCTCAACATGACGGCTGAAGCCTCAGGCGTCCTGCTGTAGGACACTCATGCATTCAGTGTTTTATGTAATCAGGCAGCGTGCTGACTGGAGCGCAGTAGAACACAGTGAAACACAGCTGCAGACAGGTGTCCTTGACAGCGATGCCCCAGGGGACCAGAGGGAGCCTTTTTTCTCCCACTGCGATACGACAAGAGACTGAGGCAGCAGCGGCTTACGTTTGAGGCTGATGCTGCTGTATGAACAGGAGTGTGTGTGTGTGTGTGTGTGTGTGTGGAGGGGATTCAGCCGCTTTTTAAACTGTTCATCAGACTGCTGAGGATACAACTGCTCTGTCACGCTTGTGACAAGATGTTCATTAGCGTTAGCACTCAACAGTTAAGTGTAACTCTCATGAACAGTTGAGGGCCGAGCTGTTTTGTTTTATGTTTCCTCACATAAAGAAAATATCCCACAATCATGGCCATTGCTCATAAGTGCTTGTAGCTACTCAGTCCAAGTCGCTGGCGTTAGTTTCATGTTCAGGTAGTGAATGTGCTTGGTAATTAATGCTAGCTAGCTAATGTTAGCTACGGTTAGCTCACACGCCAAGTTAGGCTGATGTTTTTTTGATGGTTTTGAGAAGAAAAGAGCTGCACAGTGTCTTTTTTTGAAAGGTAGAGCTACATCTGTTACCTCCGAACTGTGTGTGTGTGTGTGTGTGTGTGTGGGGGGGGGGGGTGTCAGACCTATTCTGGACACCTAACAAATACTAAATAACTAACGCTAATCAAACAAGTAGCTAAATTTACCCAACACAAGAACTTAAACTAAAATAACTAACCAGCATAAATTGGAAATTTAATCGATTTAATCGATCTGTGCTTTAAACTTATTCATATGAAATCCACATCAAACAAAAACCTATGCTAACAGTAACCGTCCAGCTCCAGCCCAGTCAGTGATTCACATACAGTGATACACATTGTTACAGGGGCGACGCTAGAGTCTGTTGGGGCCTGAGGCAAAAAATTCACCGGGGGCCCCTCAATCAGTGTATATCATTCTGTAAAAATAATTGGACAACAAATATTTATTTAAAAACAATGAACACTTATTTTCTAAAGCTCAAATGTGCGTAATGAAAACAAAAAAAATTACATAAACCTTACCATTTCAAAAAATTACATATAACAATTAAAAAACAGAACAAAGAAAACTGATAAAATACAATAATTCAGTCAAAACAACTGAAAAAGAGTGTTCAGTAGATTGCACTTAGTTGGTTGTTGGAAAAAAAAAGTTATTTTTTTCAGCATGCTAGCTAAGCTAGTTAAGCTAGCTAGCAATTTGGCTGCAGCCTGTGGCTCCCAGCGACGCCGTCACTGAAAAGCTGTTTGCGTTTGAAACGTGCATACGATAAAAAACTGTTGCGGATACACCTAAACCCGTCTTCATCTGGACGGCCCCTTTGTAACTTTAGCAGCAGCAGTAGCAGCAGCCAGCGTACGGAGCTAGTGCAGTGACATGGAGCCCCATTAGGGGGGTTTGAGTGTGTCTACTGTCATTGCATGTGGGTTGCTGCTAGAGTTCGAAATTTGTCAGCCATCGGGGGGCCCCTTACAGTTCTGGGGCCCCAAACAGTTGTCTCCCTTGCCGGCTCTACGTGGTAACTTTTTGCTCAAAATTTGATTTAATTTATGAGAAACATTGGTTGTACCAGTTGACATTTTTCAGTTTTACCAACTGACTCTCCCACTCTGGGGACAGCTTGATGATGCTGAGCTAAATGATGTTGAGTTTGTAGTCTTACATCATCTTGAGAAGTGCTCTATATGTAGTTTTTAACCGCTGATTCTGCCCATGTGCATAAACGTGTGTTTCTTGAGAAAATGGATGGACTCCTGGATACCAAGCTTTTCTCACATCAGACAGCTTATCCTAGAGGAACACAGCTCCTCTTATCAGGTACGAAGCTGAAATCCCCACCAGGGAAAACAGACCATCCAGTACAACGCTAAGCCACAGCTTCAAAAGGGCAAATGGATAAGGAAAAACCAAGTCAGCCGAAAGACATTTCTACACGACAGAGCTTTTAAATTGTGTGTTTTATCGAATGTGAGGCTGTGGAAGATGCAGGGACGCGTTCACAAACAGTGGTGACTTTATTTTGTTTGGAATGGGACTGATTTGCAGTAAAAAAACAAACAAACAAAAAAAAAGCTTCATGTGTCTTTACATATCCAGAGAAAATAGTAGGGGAGACCGGAGACTGTTGCAACTCTTTTTGCATTTGACTCTGCCACTTAGAAACTGTTTGGATGAGACAAACCAAATTTTTATACAGTAAACTGACAACTATCTGTTAACAGTCCAAAACCTTTTAAAGATGATTACAGAAAGTACGTTCTTCACAGTTTGCATTTTGATTTTATGGAGTCAGATGTTGCATCCGACCCAGGCCCAGGGACGGTTACAACACTACCTCGGGATGGTTGCAACATGTTACAAGTACACAATATTTTAGTGTTATAATGCAATTTATTCCAGTGTTAATAATATTTCATTATTTATTTATCAGCATTCATCAGATGACAGTTCTAGATTTGTCTAGATACAGATGTGCAGACATCAAAAATTCAGATTGATATAAAATACAGTAGGCTTTCATGACACAAGAAGAATGGAACAATTTATGTTGCACTTAATGTAATTTATTTAATTATTTATTAATTGTAATTAATGTAATTTCCCCACTGTGGGACAAATAAAGTTTTTTTCTCATCTTTCTTCTTGTTTTTGTTTTATTCAGCACGTTTTCAGTATTTAAATTTATTATGCATAACTGACTTTTAAGAAAACTGGCCTTCCTAAACCAACGTGGAAAAACACAACTGTAGAAAATGCTTCTTAAGAACTTTTATTGACTGTTTAAATACGTCAAAATTTTTATTTCATCAATTTTTAAAACTGTAATTTTGAAACTACAGAAAACTTCATTTCACCGTATCTCCCGCTGCACATAAACAGTTTACACACAGACACGTGTGCATTCACACACAATTAAACCTCCCGTCCCTGCTCTAACCTGATGAACTGTATCAGTTTAAGTAAAAAGTAATAAAAAAATGTTAAAAATACCGTTAAGGAGTCTTTTTTTTTATATTGTTGCATTGTATGGGGAAGGCTGCAACAGTTATTCCCCATACCTGTCAGCCATGATAAAACCACATGTGCTAGCCAAACAGTGTGACTTGACACATGCTAACCAATATTAGCTAAAAGTTAACATATTACTCGATTAAAACATATAAGTTTGAGCTGAGTCACAAAAACAGTTTGACACAAACAAAGCTTAAGAAAAAAAAGACTTTTGTACCTCAAAAACTTACATTTTTGTATTGGAAATTGACTTGTTTTTTCAAAAATGGCCACCAATTCTCCAAAAATACTGCTGTTTTTTTTTTTAACTTGAAACCTATTTTTTTGGATTTCATGACCCTAAAATGTACACTTTGACACCAAATCTGTCATTGTTGCCATAACAAAAGCAAAGATATTGGCTCTAGAGTATTTTTGGTGAATCGTCAGCCATCTTTTTTTTTTTTTTTTTTTTTTTAAAGCATCTATACAAAGTGTGATCTCACTTGTGTCTTAGGATAAATTTATTTCTATCGCACTAAGGTACTTCCATACCAAAGAGGACCTTTGCATCATGACTTGAAATCAAAAGCCTATTTTTTTTTTTTTTTTCATTTAACCTCCGACTAGTGGGCAGACTCTTTTTTCCCTGTTTGATTGGTTTAATTGTACGTCCCCTGCCAGCATGTACGTTTTCTTTCCTATCATTTTTTTTCCATTCAAATTTATTCCACAAGAAATCTTCACGGATTCAGTCCCTCTCATGAAAAGGCCGTTTGAAATGATTGCTGCTGAAATTACAGCGGCTACATAAAAGTAACCTGTTATTTAAGCTGAGAAACGTCCCCTGACAGCATCACTCCTGTAAAATGTAATTGTAGAGTGTACAGTTACAGCTTTTCAGACAGAGAATGAGAAAGAATTAGAAACACTGTGTTCAATATACGGGGGGCATCTGTAGTTCACGTCCTGTTCACAGAATTTAATTTGTATTGGAGCAACATAATCATACGTAATCTGTGCTCATTTTTAAAGGTTTAATGAGGCTTGACTGCAAGTACATCAGTGCGTTTGGTTCTCTCATGCGTGATGGGTGGGAGGAAGTAAGTGAAGTGGCATTGGTGTTATTCTTTGGAAATGCCGAGCAGTTTATCCGTGCCTTTTTTGCACTAATTACACCAGGATAAGTGCTTGTGAGACCCAAGCTGAATGTTTGTAAAGCACAGTAAGCAGATGTGTGCACTGGCAGTAGAACAAACTGTTATCATCCATGCAGAGCTGGCTATCAGTGAGTACACAGTGAGTGATGCCTTTCATTCTCAGAGTGGTTGATGCACTCCAGAGTTGTCTTCTGCTCTCATAACTGAGATGGTATTTTTCCTACATGTGATTTTTGACCGTCAAACATTATTTCCTTGCTTCAGTTTCCAGAAAGCAGCCGCTCAGAGTGTTTTTCAGTGTTGATAGCAATTACTCAGAGGAGCTGGTTTCACTGAAATCATACTGTGGTTTCAAAACATCCCAACCACCAAACACTGATTCTCAAAATGTTGCTGTTTGTTTTTGAGAGTTGAGGACAGAATGAAGCTACGCTCACACTGGCAGCTTTGGTGCATTGTGGCTGTGAGCTAAATGCATCAGCATGCAAATGTAAACTAGATGTGTCCCATTAGACATCCTAATTTGGCGTGTCAACATGCTAACATTCAGTCATTTGCATTAAAGATGCTGCTGCTTTAAGGGAAGATGTACATTTTTAAAAGCATCCGGGCCAAGAACAAACGTTAAACATATTAGAATTTGACATCAGGACAGTAAAAGCAGAGAGTGAGAAATATAAAGCACCTCTTTTAATTTGACTCCATCCAATAAACACATTTTACTGGGCACTATGATTGTTATGGTTCCAGTGTATCACTTTAGGTCATTAGCATTTATCATCCGAGGACCATCAATGTCTGTAATACAGCCGCCCCTCTCTATTTTTGCAGCAGCCTCATTATCATTGAGGGGGACCTTCATCTCATCAACATGATACATAAATTCTTTGAAAACCTGTTTAAAAAAATGTATTCTGCCCCCTGGAGGATCATCAATCCACTACAGGCAGCTGAGGATGTATTTTGGTCTTTTTCAATATTTTGGATGCTCCCATGAAATTATTCACACTAAACATCTCAGTTCCAAAAACTTAAAGGCAGAATGTGGGAAAAAAGGGGGAAAAAATGGACATAAAAAGTTTAGTTCTTCTTTGGTCACTTCCAAAGGTTCCTGGTTCATAGGAAGGAAGGACCTTCTCCTTATTCCATTTTTTTTCATTTATTTTATTTTATTATTATTTTTTTTACTTTATTTTATTTTATTTTATTTTACTTTTTTTTTTTTACTTTTTTTTTTTTACCTTTTTTCCCTGATGGGCCACCTTAAAGCAAGGCAAGGCAAGTTTATTTATATAGCACATTCAGCAACAAGGCAATTCAAAATTCTTCACGTAAAAAAGGTCAGCAAAACATAGTAAAAGAAAAAATTACAAAATAATTTAAAAAGCAAAAAAAAATAGAAATAAAATAAAATGGTCAAAAAAGTTAAACTTTGTTAAAACAGATTTTGAAACATGAGCATAAAAATTAGAGTGCAGGGGATCAAGGATTCGTCTGCTCTTTTTTTGGTTTGTGACATCATATTAGTTCAGCAAAGACAAAGTAAAAAAAAAAATTAGTGACTGTTCCTTTAAATTAAAGTTGTTCATCTTAATGACACTTCTGCACTGATTTATTAAGGGGAACTCTAAGTGTTGAGCTGTTGGGGCACCTCATAACTAATTCTGCCCTGGACCCCACTTTGGCTAGGGCCGGCCCTGTTGCTAAACCATCTGTCTTTTCAATACTTCACAGGAAGTTCAAACTTGACTCACTGGTGGTGCCACAAGAAGAGGAAAGGGTTCACCAAAGGCATGCCCTTGGGACAATGTCTGTCCTCACATATTTCCTGTCAACTCCTCCGGTAGGTTTTGAGATATCTGAATCTTGACCAGTGGTGTAAACCGATACTGCACACACACTTCATCTAAATGAAATCTGAGCATCAAGCAGCTTTTGTCCGTCAGCCCTCATGATGTCTATTTAAAGTGTAATTGCCCGTGGTCAATGGACGTCAAAATGATGGAGTAACGCCACAGGAGGAGGGCACCTTTAATCCAGTCTCACTCTCTTTGAGTAACACACACTGTGTGGACGAAGCGTTGTGCAACCTGTCAGAAACATTAACCTTTGGGGAGAGTACAGCTCTCTGTAGCTTTACATCTATTAATATTGATATTATCATGACCTTACAGCTATCCTGTTCGTCCCAGGTCACTCAGTTAACTTCCTCTCCCAGGGATGCTCCATTTTTCAGAGCAAATTTACCCCCGTGCACCTTCATTAGAGCCCTGAATAATTTATCCCTCCCAGATCCAGTCCCGCCAGAGTTTTGCTGAGTAGACATAATGTAAAGCAGAGTTAAATAGGTTTGAATGAGCCTCTGTGTCAGACAGGCAGAAATTGACATCTGCTCCTCTCCTCTGTGAGCATGAGTTATTCATATGACATGGAAGAAAATGGATTACATCAAATGGACTGAGTGTGACCTCTGTGTAAATAGACAGATATTGTATTTCCTGTGACCTGCTGCCTCCAGGGTGCAGATGTTCTAAGTGTTTCTTTAAAAAAGGGAATCCATCACTGAAAATTATAGTGACACTTAATGTTTTCAAATCAAATTTTCATAATTTTGTATACTGATATTACTATGCAGTGGGAGACTTGTGACAGGGCATGTGGAAATGGAATGGAGATCAGATCTTTTTTAACACTACTTTTCTTTTTTCAAGACAACTTTTTACCAGAGACAACGTGATGAGGTAAGGTTTTTATCAACAGTTACTCAGTGCTGCTGTTTAATATGTGACAACAAGCAAACTTTGTCAGTTTGTACTGAAGTTTAGTAGCCGGCTATATTTAGCGCTACTTGCAGATCAGTGGTCTGAGATTTATCTGTGGGCTAACGTGTAATGTTAGCGAATCCTCATGTCCTGCTCGTCTACCAATCAGAGCTAACGTAACCTCACTCTTCATTTTATTGACAGACTCTCAAGTTTGATCAGATCACTGCAGAATAACTGCTGCATGTGGGTTGGAATGAACATAATAACAAATGGATTAGCCCGTGTTTTAGCATTTAGCTCATTTGTTAGCCTTTAGCTAGTATTTTAGCTTTTGGCTGGTGTTTTAGCCTTTAGCTTGTATTTTAGCCTTTAGCTTGTGTTTTAGCCTGTAAAAATAAGACTTGGTACACTGTTCTAAAAATGTCACCACACAATACAAGCATCAGTCTACTTGACAATTACTTGAAGTTAAAACTAGATAGAGAGACCTTCATTCATCTTGAAATTCAACCCATCTAACGTCACCTTTTCTCACACGATGTTGCTCCTTCACTCTCAAAATCATGTGGAAACCTCAGTGGAGGTTTTATAACCTGGGAGGATCTTTTTATTCGGAATATTGGGACAAATTCATCTTCCTTTTCTCTCTGCATTTCTTTCATCAATGCTCCATATTCTGTGTATTTGCAGGCTTCCTTAAACGTCTGAGTGAAATTACAGTAATAACCCCAAATTGGCTGAAAGTGCAACATCTCAGCTTTCACATACCACTCAAATTTTTCCAATTGCGCAAACCATTTAGGAAAAAGGGTCATTCAAAGTGTGTTTGCGCAAATGTACCGGCATCGACACATCTGTAGTTAGAGGGTTAAGATAGTTCGCTAAGAGTTAGCTTAGTGTGAAAAGGACAAACTGGAAACAGACTTGATCAATATAAATGTTAAAAAAAAAAAAAAAAGCTGCAAGTGGCGATAAGCGGGCCCAGTCAGGGCATGTTGCGGCCACCGCATGTGGGGCAAGATCTGCACATGCACATGTGTATATGAGTCCAGAGAGGAACTGTAATCATATATGTTACTCCTGATACTACCATGCATTTCCAGGGGGTGGCGCTTTTGCAGTGGCACAGAATTAAGCATATGGATCTGTTGGGAGGTGAACTTGGTCATGAGTGTGGAATTTGAATCCGATTGGAGATTAAATGAAGAGGCTACGATGAGTTGGTGCTTAATGGCGAAATATCAGAGTTTGATGCGTTGCCATGGATGCACTGTCTAAGAAGAGGACATGACCTGGTCAGTGATGGGTAATGAAGGCCTGAAAGACATTTCTGAGCACAACTGAAAAGAAAATGTAACAAAAGGAGGAGTTTTTAACCATGATGTAAAACATGCAACTTCCTGTTGCCGATAGGGGGCGCGGTAGTTTAAGGGGAAAAAACGCATATAGATGCATTCAGGCTATGACACTGAACATGTGCATGTATTGTAGTCCAGATCCAACTTTGTACAGGAAAGCTATTGAGGTTTGAATACTTTGGAACAAATCAGCATGATGGTTATGCACATCAAAAATCAGGCCCATAGGTCAAAGTAGCCTGAGGGGCTGCAGTTTTAACTCACTAGGGGGGCGCTGTGGAGAACGTATCGGAACCAAAGACCGTATAACTAATGGACGTGGTCTCCACGACATCACCCGTCTGTTTCTGAAACAGATTTGTGAAGCAAAACTGCCGGCGCGGCCATATTGGAAATGAGGCGGTCTTTGAGTCACCACAGTAACAGCCATAGGGCGCCCGGCAATCACGTGAGTTGAGCTGTGCCTCTGATTGGACAAACTGGCGATCTTAATATTCACTGTGACAAAATTTTGTGGCTAGATGCGTTCGTGTTTATCTCAAGTGGAAGGCACTTAATTTGGGGTTAAAGCAGCACAAACAAAGAATAATAATAAGATTCCTTTAGGTTTCAAGAGGGCCTTCACTGCACCTGTGGTTAGTGGGCCCTAATTAAAATCCACAGAGAGACTGACTAATTGGTCAACTGATGCCTCTGGTCGTCAAGATTTTTAGACTTTGAGATCAGCTCACAGAGGAACTCACTGGGTGTAGATCACTAAGAAGATAAAAGTTACTTTGAGATTTTCAAAGGTTCAAAATTCCTTCCCCAGACGAGACCTTAAAAATCTCTTTCAAACTGTTATTTTCTTCCTTTTCTCTCCTCTCGGGGCTGATGCTTTTCATCTGTCTCCAGGTTAAGAGTTTGTCTCACCATCGTCTGCACTGCTGCAGCGGCTCTTGCACCCTTTCGTCTTCTTTTCTCCTCTCTTGTCCTCTCTCAAGGGGGCTCTGCTTCCAGCTCCAGGGTGTTTTTACACTGAGGGCAGAAAGAACAGAAGCATCATGTCCGATACTGGTGAACATTTTTCTCCTTTGATGCTTCCAGTGGTCCTCTGTGGCCGAGGAACCTTGTTAGATTGGTAAAAATAGAAGCAGACAATGATTTGAGAGAGGTGAGTGTCTGTGTTTGTATGACAGGCAAAGAGAGAGGGGGGAGAGGAAACTGGTATGTAATGAGGGAGAGAGAGCCTGGAAATTATATG
This sequence comes from Labroides dimidiatus, assembly GCA_030710495.1. Classification (NCBI taxonomy): domain Eukaryota; kingdom Metazoa; phylum Chordata; class Actinopteri; order Labriformes; family Labridae; genus Labroides; species Labroides dimidiatus. Next base: position 34,903,427 of record CM061145.1, read on the forward strand.
TGCCTGCTGCAGGAGCCCTGAGAGTGGCCAAACTCAGACAGGTGCGTGGGTGAAGGAGACCGTGCACCCATGCGGCTTTGGCTGATTAGCAATGACCTCTGCTGGAAAGGCTGCTTCTTCCTGAATGCAGCTTGTACAAAGGTCCATCCATCCCTCCATCCCTCCATCCATCCATACATCCATCCATCCATTAACTGTACCACTTTCCCCTTCCAGGGTTGCAGGGGGACTGGTGCCTGTCTTAGCTTCACTCTCACACACATATGGGCAGTTTCGAGTGACCCTTCAACCTGATGAGCATGTTTTCAGACTGCGGGAAGCCAGGAAGATAACACACGCATGCACGGTGAGAACGTTACACCTCCACACAAAGAGGCAGCTGTCCAGTCTGAGATTCAAACCAGGAACAAACCAGCACAAACCACTGTACCACTGTGTAGCTGTCTTTATTAAGATATAAGCAAAAATTATAATGAAATAAAAAAAAAAGGCACACGGGATAAGAGAGCAAAATTAAAAAAAAAACATTACAAACAATTTAGCACTTCTGCAGAAGCTTCATATAATCAGACTGGAGCCTGCCGCTCATGCTCCAGCTCCCCAATGCACAGCAGGCTCCTTTATCAGCTGTCAGTAAGGTAAGGGTGGTGCAGCTGCAGCCTCCTGCACGCCTCACTGTTTTTTATCAGTCAGAGAATCAGATTATATCGGCCTGCATCTAAAATCTCTGATACAAGCAGTCTATTCCAGACTCCACTCCAGCACCCAGAGCCCACGTGATCACAACAACAGTGTGTGCTAAGGCACAAACAGCATTAAAGTCTGCCTGGGGACCCTCTTTGCGAACTAACAGATTTTTAAATTTTTTTGGTGCGTGGTATGAGACTAAAAATGATGCTTTCAGGGCCCGCTCGAACAAGGTAGCTTGCTGTATGAATGCAGCAGATTTCCTGACCTAATGCTCTTCTTTACATCTAGAGAAGTTGACTGTTTGTTCAGTCTCTGACGGGTGTTTTTGTATCAAGTGACGCTTTAGTCCAAGTTTGAAGGTTTTAAACACTCATTTGAAAGGGTCTCCAGACATAGGATGCATTTCGCGCAATCATGTCCATTTATCTGTAAGGCTTTGAGGCCATACTTACTGTACGCTGCATCATATTTTCATATTTTAGTTGGCCATGAGGTCTTAGATTTTTTGCAGCAGAATCCTCTACAGCAGGGTTGTTGGACTGCTCCTTCGGTCTTTTTCCTGTCAAAAACCTTTCCATTTTGTGCTAGCTAGCAGCTTGATAACAGGCGCAAACCACCAGTCGACACAGTTGATGACATCATCATGCCCAAGTTGGAACTGTCACACGAAGTGCGGTTAGGTACAATCGGAAACTTGAGAATCTGACAATTACAACAGTTTACTTGTTGTATGTTCGGGACAAAAGATTATATAAGAAGAATAATAAAATAGAAAAATTAAAATACTTTGATTCTATTTTTCCCCCTTTACTCCAATTTTCTGAGCCCCCCCCCCCCCCCCCCCCAGGGCCCCCTCTTTTAAAACCACTATGCTAAGGTGCTAACAAAGTAGTGAGGTTGAAAAAGCCATTGAAGCTGAGGGAAAAACTTGTCATGCACAAGTTTCCTGTGGTAATAATAATAATAATAATAATAATAATAATAATAATAATAATAATAATAATAATAATAATAATAATAATACATTTTATTTTAATGGTACCTTTCAAGACACTGAAGGACACCTTACAACATCCATAAAAAAAACAAAGAAAAGTTATAAAATTTACAAGTAAAGAGGGATAAAAAAAACACAGTTAAAACAACCAGTAACTGACAGCAGATATGGGAGGGAATGACTCAGACAGAGAAGGTTTGAAGAGTGAGTCACAGCCCGGTTAAGGTTCTCTTTTTATCAGTGGTGTTTGGAAAATGAGATTAAAAATAAGAGCTTTTCATTTATTTTTACATTGTGATCACATGGTTCAGGTATTAGCCAACAAGCAACAAGCGTTGTCCCTTTTATCACTTTTGGTGTCTTGTGGTCTTTGCAGCGTGTTTGCTAAATGCTGCTCATGTGTTGTCACATTGATGAAGATGTTTTATTAATTTGTTTGTGTGTTTTTTATAATGCATGTGTTCTCTTAAGTTGCAGTGCTGTGAGCTTTCAGGGCCACCGTACCCTTGGATTATTCAAGCCTTGAAGACCTGGGAATAGAGCTGAACGTCACACCATCCGTGCTGCTATATCGGATCAATATCGGTATCCAAGGCTGCAAAAATCGGTATCATATTGGAAGTGAAAAGGACGTATCGGAACACCCCAATATTAAGACCTTTGAAACAAACATGTCTTCATGTGTGATTTAAAAGAAGACGCTTAGATAGCCAGTTGGAGTTTTTCATGCAAGAAGACAGAAAGGCAAAAAAAAAAAAAAAAAACTGCTGCAGGAATTCAGCCAATAGTGAGCCAGGAAAGAATCAGCCAATGAATATGGAGGAAATCACAGTTTGATTTGTGGTCTGAGGTTCCATCTGTGGAATTATTTTGGAACAATCAGGGACCCGTGAGGAGCTGTTTGAGCTGCTCTCATCAAAACATTTCAGCTACCACCAGAGGCATCAGCTGATTGATTACAAGTACAACCTTCCTTTCTATTTGAATTGCATTCTACCTTAAATTTGATCCAACTTACCATTTCTTGGCTTTGCTAATCATTGGGTGGACAGAATTTATTGAGATACAGATTTTTTTTAGCTGAATTTATGGATGATTAAACGAAATCAAGTGTAAAAGTGGTCAGAGAGGTTTTATTTCTACATATTTACGACATGAGGTGCTTCACTTGAAGATGCTTTTGGAAACAGGAGAGAAAAATCAAATGAATTCTCAGTTTTTCAGGGTCAAACTTATCTGTTATTCTTGCAAAGGTGGTCGTGCACTGCAGAGAGAGCTCTGCTGAAACCAGCAGCAAAGCAATAATAGTTTCCACCCAACTCATCCTCGATCAATAAGATGCCAGTGTAAGTGTTTGCTCTCAAATGAATTTGGAATTCATATTGTTTTGTTCCTCCTCTTCCCCCTCAAGACTCTGCTGCTCGCCGCTCGAGCTGGTGGTTAACTTTTTCCGCCCCGATAATGGAACAGAGTGGACTGCTTATCGATTTGTTTGTCTAGATACGAGCCAGTGCGCGCTCTCAGCGGAGCGGCACCGCTACATTTTCCTGTTCAGCGCTGTGGCCTGTGGCGTTGATGCTTCAAACCAGGGCATGGCAGGAGGGGGAGGAAAAATAGGCCACATGTCAACTAATGACAAACATCGTACATTTTCAGCCAATTTGTTTTCTTTGAGCGCTTGATGAGGTCAGTGATGAATCTCATCTATATGAAGTGGCCCTCATGCTGACATCCTGTAATATTCTGTGGCGCTGAGCGCTGTGTGCGTAAGGTTAGTCTTCCTATGTTGAGCATTGTGATAAATGGGAGCCATTATAGTTGATGCATGTGATTTCAGCTTCATGTACAAGTGACCTCACAGATGTTTGTATTTTCCAAACCCCCTCTCTCTTCTCTCTGAGTTTAAAACTCCAGAAGAAGAAGCTGAATTCAGAAGATATCCATCTGACCGAGTTCTAACAAGAGTGCAAAAGTCAATTATGGGGTATTTGTAGTTGCTTTTAGCCACAGGTGTGCATGTGGCTGTGGTTTTTGGGAGACTTTCATCTCCGCGCTGCTTGAAGTGCCGTTCAACTGCCAGACGTCCTCCAGAGCCACCGCTGGCTGTCTGCCCCTCTCTCTTTATCTCTCCCTATACTATCTCTGTGCTACTGCCATGCTGCTATCTTGTTCTCCGTCCTGTCACTCAATTTAACCAGCCTGTCTCTCATTTTATCTCAGTCTTTTTATTTCAATAGAAAAATTTGACTCACAAGCGCAGATGGCCGAGCGGTGCAGGTCGGGCTCCAAATGGCTACGGCCTGTGGAGGCTTTCCTGCATGTCACTCTCCCACTACTCTATCCACTGTCCTGTCCTCTCCCTTTTAAAGCCATAAAAAATAACTTAATAACCTTAATAATAATAAAAAATTGACTCACCTTATTTCACTGCTGAAATATCCGCCTTGCTCCTGAGCCTGCACGTTAACTGGAGTACACACATCAGGATCAGGATAACAAAAACGTAGAAGAAGAAACATAGGAACAGATAGCAACAACTGGTAAACACAAAAGGCAACATGGAAGAGGACAAAGAAGAGGGAATGATGGTGGTCTGGGGACTATTTGTGATGGAAAATTCACAAACCAAAAAGGAGAAAATCTGTGGAAAAAATCCTGGAGAGGATGGGAATACAGACTTTCCTCACAAACTTTCTGTGTCAGGTCAGCTATTCTTGTTTTTGTTTACGTCTGCTTCCTTGTTCCTCAGTCAGCTCGCCTCCTGATTGGCTACATTCGAATCTACGTTACAACTCACAAAGTCATGACTTGAGAGTCGTCAGCTTTCCCCACACACATGAAGATTTTTGGTCATAGATATTAAACAAGTTTAATATTTACGATTGTCGGCCCTGACACAATTTGATGACGATTATCAGGACAAATTCACTCTTAACACACCTCAGACCACAGGATGATCTGATAGCATAATCTAAGAAGCAAGAAGACAATCAGGCGCTTGCTGTTTTTGGGAAGGAGGAAATTCGGGACAAAAACAGCCTGACAATTGTTGTGTGTACCCACAAATAAAGATTGTTGGGCTGTTTTTGTCCCGATTTTCCTCCTTCCCAACCAAGAACAGACAAACGCCCGATTATCTTCAGTCTTATCAGATTATCCTATCAGATCATCCTGTGGTCTGAGGTGTGTTAATTTTTCCTGATAATTGGCTTCGAAACAGGTCGGGGTCGACAATTGTAAATATTAAACTTGTTCAGTATTTACAACCAAAAATCTTCATGTGTGCAGGAAGCCGACGACTCCCGAGTCATGACTCCATGAGATGTGATGTAGATTTGAATGTAGCCAATCAGGAGGTGAGCTGACTTAGGAACAAGGAAGCAGACAATCAAAAGCAAGCATGGCTGACCTGACATGGAAAGTTTGTGAGGAAAGTCCGTGTTCCTGCTGTCTCCAGGATTTTTTCACAGTCTTTTCTTTTTTTTGGTTCGAGATTTTTCCTGCAAAAATAGTCCCCAGACCACCATCATTCCCTCTTCTGTGTCCTCTTCCGTGTTGTGTTTTCTGTTAGCCGGTTGTTGCTAAGTGTTGCTATGTTTCTTCTTCTATGTTTTTGTTGGATCACATTTGTTCATGTGAGATTTCTATTTTGGAGGACGAGATTCTAGATCAGTGGTGGGACAGAACCGTTGTGTTTGTGGTGAGCTGTGTTGAGATTATCAGAGCACACCACACACAGTACGATCAAAACTGTTCAATGTCTGATTTTTTTATCTTTTTGTGTGGGGTCTGTAGCAGATTAAAAATCTCTTCACGTTTAGAAAATCTTTGTGTGTGTGAACCCCGCTTTAGTCCATGCTAGTGGCACAGTCATAATGGTCTTGACAGTTACACAGTGAGGGAGGCCTACCAGTCAGTGGGTGCAGGGGGACTGACCCTTTCACAGATTCAGTGCTGTCAAGGTCCTTCTGTCCTTAGCCTACAGCCTCTGGACATGGCAGGTCCTGTTGTCTGAGTAGATTAGCATAAGACAGGACAGCAGACGAGTGTTCAAACAGTATCACACATGTGTACGCTGCAGACAGATGCACACACACACACACACACACATACACACACATGCATGCAGCATATACATGCTAACGCTGTATAACTCACACAGATGAATGGCAGGGTGTCAAAGTGCTGCAGAAATCCAGCTGCAGCAAAAATGAAACGGATGAGATGCTTGTTGACGTTTTGTCCGGTTCAGCTGAAGCTGTGTTTTGAGTTGGAATATGATTATTTGATGAGTCAGTCCAGAAAAGCATCTCTCGCCTTGGCAAATGACTCCCTCATTAATTTGACAGTCTATTTCTGGTCAGCTGTCTGCAGCTTTTTGGACCAGAAAATGAGCTCATAATTTTATTATCTTTTCAATCTGATAACTGAGGAACAATCTGCAGTTGCTGCATCTGCAAACATAAACAAACAGCAGCTGTGTTTGTTCTACCATTGGAGTGTGCTCGGTTCGTAAATAAAGTCGAGCTTGAACACAGCCGTTAGAACGCTGTGCATTGAATCAGGCCCAAAGGAAATCACATCTTAATGTTAGAAGGATCTTTAATGACAGTTGGCTTGAAGTTACAGAGGTGATCTGTTTTTGTTCAAAGGAGAACAACTGGCAGAGAAAAGACTGACTGCAACATCTAAAGTGGGGTACATGCATAAAGATTGTCCAGATTTTCCTCCTCCCCGACCAAGGAAGGACAATGCACGATTATCTTATGTCTTATCAGATTATCCTATCAGATTATCCTGTGGTCTGAGGTGTGTTAAGAGTGAATTTTTCCCGATAATCGACTGTGACAGGGGTCGGGCTTGAATCTTCACGTGTGTGGGGAAAGCTGACGACTCCCGAGTCATGACTCTGTGAATTGTGACGTGGAGTGGAATGTAGCCAATCAGGAGGCGAGCTGACTGAGGAACAAGGAAGCAGACATAAACAAAAACAAGCATGGCTGACCTGACATGGAAAGTCCATGAGGAAAGTATGTATTCCTGCAATCTCCAAGATTTTTTCCACAGTCTTTTCTTTTTTTTTTTTTTTGGTTCGGGGAATTTTCTGCTAAAAATAGTCCAAAGACCACCATCATTCCCTCTTCTATGTCCTCTTCCATGTTCCGTTTGTGTTAGCCAGTTGTTGCTATGTTTCTTCTTCTATGTTTTCGTTTGATCATGTTCAGTCATGCGAGATATCTTCATGTGTGGGGTCTCTAACAGATAAAAAATCTCTTCAGATTTAGAAAATTGCTACGTGTGAACCACGGTTAAGTCCATGCTTCTAGCACAGTTATAAAAGTGTACAGAAAACCACAACATAATGCTGCCACATGTAATATTCTATGTAATATTCTACTGTAATAACCACAAATTCACTGTCAGGAAGTCATGCACGGAAACTACATAAAAAAACATCCAGTGACTTTCCAAACAAAACAAACCGTGTCAAAACCCGATGATTAGATGATAACAAGTGTGAGTTGACATCTGCAGTCAACTCACAACACATCGGTTAGCTCGTCCTGGCCTAAACAGTCTCTAACTGTCCAATCAGAGGGTGTGAATACACTGACGTTACCGTACACCTCCTGGATGGTGTCAGTGTCCTTAACTCAGATTCAGATTCTTTATTGTCATTCAATATAACATCAAAAATGCACTGCAGAACGAAATTCCATTGCATTTTTTGGCCGCAACAAAACCATTTGTTTTAGACAAACAACAATCAAGGGTAAAAGTGAAAGGATAGACTGTAATATATAAATTAGTACAAGAGTATGTGTAAAAATTAGTGTTTTCTTTCTGCGTGTAACAGCAGAAGGCTGTACCAATCATAAATCCTCCTTTCTTTGCCGATCTTGTTAGAAATCACATGTTTATCGCCGGCTTTAACATGCAGCTGCAGCCAACAGGGGCGCCGCAATTTTTAGGTTTTTTTCAACTCAAAATCTGATTGGTTTAAGCAATGGTTTGATCAACACTTTTTTGAGACTACATGGCCTGCAGAACTGATTGTGAAGGCCTGCAGGCAGATTTCTTTGACCCTAGCAACAAATGATGGCTGAAATGTGATTGGATGAATGCTTTTATATGAAAACACATGTTTAGAAGCAGCACAGCCACAGGAAAATCTATGAGAGGAAGCAAACGGACCATTTGGAATTATTCAATAAGTATACCTTGAAAATAGAAATCACATTAGTCTGTTATTCAGATGTTTTTTTAGGCCTTGCAGACCCTGATGGCCTGCCACGGATTTCTACAGCTATGAATATGAAGTGGTTTCAACAAATGGTTAATAATCAGTTGTCTTTCTTTACTGTAGGGAGAAAAAAATATAGTATCATGGTTGCAAGCTTGACAGGGCTCAAAAAAATGTCAACGGTCTGTGGTGTGGGTGTGTTTGCTCTGAAGAGTCACTCTGGGTTTTGAGTCCAACCTGCCGTTTTGTTTCAAAAATGCTTAAACAGTCTGTCAGTCTGTTAGATTTCATGATTGTTTGTATTTCTTAACACAAAAAGTAAGGTATCAAATTTCATTCCGTCTCTAATGTACTGGAGCCGATGTGTTATCAGTACCAAGCACTGCTGAAAGTGACTCCTGAAACTCACAGTCTGTAATTTTCGAGCGAGACCATCTCTGCTCTAAATTGCCAGCTGCGACTTTTAAGGCAGGCTGAGCATGTGTTGCTAAATTGTTGTTGTGGCTGACTTTGAAGCAAGGTAATGACACAAACATCACTCAAAATGCAATTACGCCCCACCCCTTTTATTTTTGAGACCCAATGGAGTGTTAAAGTGAATGAAGGGAAATGTAGTGTGAAACCAGCGAGGCTGGGCCGAGCTAATGGACGCCACAAATGGTTGGACAGAAAACCAGCCTGTCCATGAGATCACCTCGACCCGCTATGCTCCACTTTTTCTTCTTCTTCTTCTTCTCCTGTTTTTTTTTTGGAAGTCACAGCACGCTGACAGAGTGAGAGAATGATGGAGTGAGGACTCCGTCAAAGTCAGACAGGAAACAGCGAAGAAGTAAGGCTATTTTACAAGATGACAAGCTCTGTTTATCTGCGCTGCGTGTTAGGGTGAGGTGGTTTGAAAGTGGGAACATCTATCCCAGGATGTTGTTACTAAGGGGGCATGACTCATCGGTTGCTTAGCGCCTGAAAGAGTGGCAGCTTGTTGCAGCAGCTCTCTCTTCTTCTTCTCTTTTTAGGTTTCTCATTTGTTGGCGATTGACACCAAACTGTTTGCGTCTGAAGTGGTGTTTTTACCTTTTTTGTTCCTGTTTGTCTTGGGATCCTAAATGTAACTACGGTTGCATTTTTTATACACAAGACTTCAGCTGTTAGTAGCTCATTGCATGTCGATGCTAACCGGTCCAAAGTTGCCTGCGAGAACACTTGCTGGTACTGTGGTGAGAGCTAAGAAGAGACAAAATCAACCCGTCCTCCCATCCATCGTTTTGGAGAATGTAAGATCGATCTACAATGAGATGGATGAGCTAGCTGTGCTAACGCAGCACCAGAAGGAATACTGGCAGACTAGCATCATGCTATTCACAGAGACATGGCTAACGGAGCTAACACTGGACACAAACACCACATTGAAGGATTTCACCTGCTGTGAGCAGACAGGATACAGGAGAACGAAATTGAACAGAGTGGTGAAGAAGACCAGATCAGTCCTGGACCCTCTGGACCCTGTAGACCCTGTGGAGGTGGTGGCTGACATGAGAACTGAAAATGTTGGAAATGGTCACCTTTGACCTTCCTGTAAAGTATTAATTTGTCTAAAATAAAGAATCTGACTCCTGATTAGCTTTTATCATTTCCTGTGAAGACCACATGTGGATGGAAGAAGCAGAAGAAGACGGCTGAGTTCTAAGTTTACACCACATTTATTGATTACAATGGATCAAGAATGTGTGAACAGAGTCTCTGGATTCAGAATTAGCTCTCTCCTAGCAATCAGACAGCATTGGAGGTCTGACCAGATCCGAATATCGTCTCTCACCCTTGAACCCGATATAGCCCTGGCTCCACCTATCTAGACATTATTTTTGCTACTCTGAGGTGTCGTCTTCCCATGGAGGTGTTTTCGCTCAGGCTCAGCAGTCCACCCATAGACTGTACATAGAATGGACAGCGTGGCTCCACTTTTTATCATTGTACATGTATTTTATTATTCCCGAAAAAACTACACAAGAACGGCAGCTGTCAATTATCGTTAAACGAGATGTAAAACCCTGTTTTTAACCTCTAATAACTGATAAAAAAGAAACATTTCAGAAAAAAAGAGGACCTGAACACAACCCAGCCCAATAATATCTAAATATCACCACAGCAAACAGATGTGAGACACGTTTCTATGAGGTGTAATAATTTTTCAAAGTTTGACCACAGCCCATCTGGAATGAATAGAGAGTAGGAGTTTTTGACTTGTACTGCAGCCAGCCACCAGGGGGAGCAGTTTTTGTGGCGACCTCAGTTTGAGCCGAGTGAGATGACAGTCAATGAGTCCACCTAACTTGGAAATTTTGTTTCACTCTCACACTCAAGTTCATTCGTATCTCACATACATGATCAAACTTGTATATAAAAATAACATTGTGCTGTCACTAAGCAGATGATAAGTTTTTAAAACCGTTTAGTTAGACGTCAACCATTCTAACAAAAAGAGAAAGAAAGAATGAAAGCGACGTCTCTGAAGGACTTTTTTATTTTTTCTATTATATTTTACTTTTTATATATTCTTGAAATTTTTGAATTTTACACTTTGCTGCTTTGAATCCTGAATTTCCCTTTGGGAATCAATAAAGTATGTTCTATTCTATTCTATTCTGTTCTATACGATTCTATTCTATGACTTGAATACCGATGTATTTAGACTTTATTTTATTTATTTTATTTTGTTTTTTTTTGACAGGAACAATGTACAGCTGCTTAGCTGTACCAGAGTTAGCTATTAGCTAATTTACGTCCATTGTCCTTTGGCGGGAGACAGAGAATCTCTGTTAAAAGAAAAAAAATCTCTACAAAATTACTGCACAACAATACATAAAACAGCAACAACACTAAACATGAACAAGCTAAAGAGCCTTATATTAAATCGAAAAGCTACATCACAATGTATGTGAGTGTGTTTGAGTGTGTTGAGGGACATGTCACAACTCATGTCTTTCACTCTCAGCCAGTGTTTAAAGTTACAGGTGCAAGTTGCCTCCTCTTACACACCTCAAACCCCTCAGTAAGCACCGACAGCATCAGCTGTTTGCCCCAGAGGGAGCAAGCATGACAGCAAGGCATATACAGAGACAGTGGAAGAGGAGAAAATGCAGAGAAACTGGTTGATACGAAACTGAGAAAAATGAGAAAACAGAAAGAGAGCGGAGAAAAACAATGAGGGAGAAAATATTTAGGGAAAGCGGCGGCACATTCAGAGAAGCTGGTCTCTGAGAACCACCAAGGGAGAGAAACAGGGAGAAAAGCCTGTATTGTTTTCTCTTTCCTTTGATTTTCTGCCCTCAGCAATAACACCCTCCTTCTGCACACACATACAAAAACAGAAACACACACACACACACACACGTACACAGAGGCAGAAACGCTCAGGGTTTATTCTTCCTGCAACCAAAGATATTTCTTCTCTCGCCTGTGAAAAAGAAAAAGAAGTTTACCTTTTTGTTCGCGTCTTCCAAGAATGCAATGAATGTCTCCTTGAGCCCTGCTAACAGTCAACACTCGAAACATGAAGGTTTAAATATGTGACACAGACCCTGAGGTCTCTATCACAGAATAATCGTTGCTGATTTGAAAATATTTTGAGAATTCTCAATGACTCCTGATCTTCTGGATCAAGAACATTCAAGCCTCTCTCTCTCACTCTCTCTCTCTCTCTCTCTCTCTCTCTCTCTCTCTCTCAACCCCGATCAAGGATTGTGACAAGAATTGAACAATGAGTCCATTTCTTTTCATCAAGAACCAATGAGAGAAACTACTTTGCCATTTCAATTTATCCAACTTTCTTACTCATCACCTGACTGCACAATGCTTGATCCTGATTGGTCATTATTACACTACTGAAAACTGATTGGCAAGTGAGTAGCCAAATTCAACCTAGATCATAAACATCCAGTGTCTCTCTCCAGTCCCTGGGTTGACTTAATCAGACATTCTCAGTCCTGATAAGCGGTTCTACGATGCTGGACATCAACTTGTTAACTGACACCAGGGTTTTCCAGTCTGGATCAGAGCGCGCTCGCATAAAAGGGGTGGAGTTTGCAGCATCTGACCAATCACAAACATGGAGAAACAGGTGGAACCCTGCTGAGCACCCGACTTTACCATGGAGGAGCAGACGATTATTCTTCAAACACACAAAAAATCTAAACACATTTTCAGGACAAAAGCAACACTGTTGCCACCATAGACTGTTTATAGAATGGGCAGCGTGGCTCTGCCTTTTACCATTGTACGCTTTGGAGCCGAAATACACCTGTCACAGGTGCCGCCATTGTGCAGTACAGAATCTGAGTGGAGCCACATGTCAAAAATATTTTTTTTTTCTTTCCAGAATTTAATCTCTTCTTGGCTAGTCAGGTTAGGAATCTAGGGGTAATACTGGACTCAGACCTCAACTTAAACAGCCATGTTAAATCCAGTGCTTAATTTGTGCCGGAGCTAGCCGGAGCGCGCTCCGGGACCTCTTGGATCGGATCCAGGACCTATTTGATCCGCTCCGGCACCTTTTTGATCAGCTCCGTCACCTTTCCTGTCAATAAATAAACTGTGTTTTTTTTTAGCTGTGTTTTCTCTGCGCTTTAATCCTCTCTGAAGTGATGCCTGTTGGCTTATTTCTTATGCATTTTACTCAGAAATTAGGTAAAACGAGGGAAAAGTGATTCATGCCGTCACGCGTCACAACGCAATGCGCATTGCGAAGGTATTGTTTCCGCACCGGCAACGCGCGCAAACGACACTTAACAGCCAGGTGACTGACAACGCTGTTACACTTGGCCTGCTAAAATGTCAAAACAACAATCAAAACTCTCAAGTTTCTTTAAACCAGTCGGTCAGCCAGACCCCAAACTGGCCAAAGTTGTTCCGGAGGCAGAGCCCGGCTCCACAGATACGGGTGGTGACAGCATGATAGCCACTGCAGATGTGGTCTGTGCAGTCAGGAGCACAGATAAGGATGAGGGAGCAGTGATGTCAGATCCTTCCAAATACAGACCTTTTTTCTAATTCTTTCTTGATTTTTGATTCTCAGGCTTTTGTTAAATTTATTGTATTTATTTTTTTCTGGCGTGGTGCTTACATGACAGTGACACAAAAAATCCCATTAGCAATAAAATATGTTTATTTGCAATATGTCAGTTATTTAAATTGCTCATTCCAAATTGATTCCAAGTGTTCTGATGGGCCACATGGTGTGCCAAATATTTCTGCAAATGTTATACTAGGTAAGTGCGGAAATTAAGGTGAAAAAGAAGATAAAAACGCGTTAAAACCCGAGAAAAAAGGTTTCTTTCGGCGCACAATTTCGAAGGGGGACCCGGCACCTGATTGGGGACAAATTAAGCACTGGTTAAATCAATAACATCAGCGGCTTTTTACCATCTGAAAAACATCAACAGAATCAGAGGAATACTGTCTAAACCCGACTTAGAGAGACTAATCCATGCGTTTGTCTCCAGCAGGTTAGGTTACTGTAACAGCCTGCTCACTGGGGTTTCTAAACGAGCTGTAAGACAGCTGCAGTACATCCAGAATGCTGCTGCGCGAGTCCTGACCAGAACCAGGAAATACGACCATATTAGTCCTGTGCTCAGGTCTCTGCACTGGCTTCCTGTCGCCCAAAGTATAGACTTTAAAACAGCTCTGCTTGTCTACAAGTCTCTTCATGGCTTAGCACCAAAGTACATCTCTGACATGTTAGAGCCATATGAACCAACTCGGACTCTGAGAACCACAGGGAGGGGTCTCCTTCTGGTGCCCAGAGTAAGGACTAAACATGGTGAAGCTGTGTTTCAGTTTTATGCTCCTAAAATCTGGAACAGTCTTCCAAGAAGATGTGAGACAGGCCTCAACTCTGACGATGTTCAAATCCAGGCTGGAAACAGTTCTGTTTAGCTTTGCAAACAACTGAAAGTATTTTATCTGCACTCCTCATTTTTAAATTAATTGTTTTAATGTTTTAATGTTTTATTCTATTCTTTCATTTCTTTTCTAATCTTGTGATTTTATGTTGTTGTAAAGCACTTTGAGTTGCCTTGTGTATGAATTGTGCTCTACAAATAAACCTTGCCTTGCCTTGACTCTTCTTTCTGCCATATTATAAGATAAGATAAGATAAGATCAGATAAGATTTTATTGACACATCACAACTTCCTGAAGGGACTGAATATGGCACCTGGCAACAACGACTGGCTTCAAATCTCTGCGTCAGAAAGAGATGAGTGATGTCTTAGAGACGTCCATGTATTATACAGTAAAGGTATTCACCCCATGTAACCTAACCTTAAACAAACGTTCAGTTTAAGTGACGGGAGCTTGGCTGTTTAAATCAGCAACAGAAATGTATTGACCATGCTCACCTATAATTCAGATCCGTCTGCGCCATACATCATTTGATCCTCGGTCAGAGACGGCCATCAAAGCTGATGCAAACCAAAGAAATATTCCTGAGCATCACTCCAGGTTTTCCACAGCAGTCGGTCGGGTTCTCTCGATTTTTTCTTTCTTTCTTTTTCATCGTCTTCCATCATCAAACCTGAGTTAAATCAAGCCAATGGAATCGACCGGCCCAGCTCAGAGGGGCGGTGAGAGCGAGGCTTGAGATCGGACATCACATCAGTGAGAAGCCGGCGTAATGTCTATATGAGAGTGGACCATCCAACAGAGAGTTGTGCCATGGAGACAGTTTTTGCATTTCTATGTGTCATGATTCTTATGATTTCAGCTGTTTGTCGTCAAACATGCAGACGACCGGTGATACTTTGTAAAGGTATTAGGAGTTTCTGGGTACGTGTGAATTCAGGCTACAATAACTGATATTGAACATAACCATCTTAGACATAGACGCGTTTATTGTGCTCATTAGCATACAGTGTTATTGGTTCAAAGTGGAGGATGACTGTGGTTAAATATCCTGATGGTTTATTTATCAGGAAGTTATGAGGTGGCGTGAACAATTTTCTTCACTAGTGGTGGACAGTAACAGAGAACATTTACTTGAGTACTTAAGTGTATTTTTTGAGTATCTTTACTTTACTTGAGTATTTATTTTTTGGCAACTTATGATTTTCACTCCACTTCATTTCAAAGAGAAATATTGTACTTTCCACTCCACTACATTTGTAGGAAGCTTGTCGTTACTTTTTCCTTTTAGGTTCAGCGTAGCTTATCATCAGCTGTTGGTGTTTTTCTTTTCTAAAATGTAATTGGCCACACGCTGTGCCCCACACAGAAAGGAACCAATCACAGTCGCTGCTCACAACTGGGATGAATTTAGAACTATGTCTACAAGACTAAGACTACATCCACAAAAAGTTTGCCCTCACAAAAAATATGGGCGTCGAGTTGAAAGCGCTGTAGTACATATGCCAGGCCTGTAGGTGGCGCTGTGACGCTGCCACAAATTGCACCAAAAACAGAGAAAGACACACGGAGCGTGGGTATTTCGCCTTGTGTGAAGGTGGCGATGAATTCAAGAAGTAAGTGAGAGGTGGGGGCAAACCATGCATCGGTTTGGTTCCATGTTTGTCAACAGGGAACCAAACCGTTTGGATGAAACTTGCATATGACAAAAAACCTTTGAGGATACACCTAAACGCGTCTTCATCTGGCAGCTCCTGAATGTGCATCATCTTTTAGGGATTTGCATCACTTTCCACAGACATGGAAAAATTCAGGGTAGATTTTGTGTGGTTTACAGGTTTTATTAAGGCATGTGTTGTGTTGCCATGTAGCCAAGTGGTTCAACAGGAGGAGGAGTTCTTGAAAGCAGAGTGTAGTTTTGTTCGTTGTAATGGACTAAACAGTGAACTTGCAACTTCCCCAAAGTGAATGTGTGGAGAGAAAAAAAATCCCCTCCTTCTTTTTTTTGCTTTTTGTTTTTTTTCGGTGGGGATATTTGAATAAAAAAAGACATTAGCTGTCATTGTTTTTGATTGCATTTTTATGCTGCAGGGGTTTCTATAGACTTTTTAAAGCAGAGTGGTTTTACATCTAAGTCAGTTCATCATGGGGTGGTTTCAGAGAGGTTCTGTCAAAGCACTGAGAAAAAAATACAGCAACATACTGATAAAAGAAAATGTACTTTGTACTTTTTACTTTAAAAACTTGAGTAGTTTTTAAATACATGTACTTTTGAATACTTAAGTATTTATAAAAGTAAGTACTTTGGTACTTTAAATCAAGTAAGAATTTGACTGAGGGACTTTTACTTGTAGCTGAGTAAGATTTGACCATGAGTATCAGTACTCTGACTCAAGTACTGGAGTTGAGTACTTTGTCTATCACTGCTTGTAAACCCCCTTAGTGATTAAACCAAATTCCTCTTCCTTACTTCCTCTTCAGTCTGGTTGAAGAAGCCCTGCGGACATCTTTGAGGAACATCTGAAGACTTTATCTCTCTCACGGAGGCCTGGTGGACCTCTGAGGGAAGCAGGGCATGAGGACAGAAATGTGTGCTTCTGAATGCCAATCAGAGTCTCAGGAGACACCTGATCCCCTCCTCCCCAATCCTTCCTTCCTTCCTCCCTCCTCTTCTTGTCTCTGCCTTTTTTTTTTTCTTTGTCAGGAGGAAGTGAGAGCTCAAGGCTACACGTGTTCAGGAGATGTGAGGGAATTGGAGAGAACATCAAGGTTAAGAAGAAAGGTGCATGAAAAACCCCAGGCATCTCCTCTACCTGTGTAAGTATTTATGTCTGAGTGTCTCAGGGGAGGAGCCGGTTATTTGCATATACAGGTATGTGTGTGCGTAAGAGAGACAGTGTGTGTGTGTGGCATTTTTTAAATGCTGTCTTTTAACGTTCATTTTCTGACCTTTGACACGTTTTTTAATGTCTAACGCAAAGAACATTAAACTGCCTTGTTGCCAAGTGTGCTATAAATAAAATCCCCTCGCTCTCTTTGTGTCTGTATGGATGTTTTTGTTTTTTTTTTGTGTTGATTTATTTATCAGATCTCTGGAGTATGTGTGTATCCAGAGATTCATGAAGTCATCTCACAGTGAAAATGATGAAGTAAAGTTCATGTGTACGTTAGCGGAAACATTCCCATCACAAAGTCATAGAAGTGTGTTTTAAGTGTAGTTAAACACGCTGTATTTATCGAGGTCACCATGCAAATGTCGTATCGTTTGTAAAGTTGTGTGACTAAAAGTCTACACAGCTATGAAGCCTTCATTATGACAACATTAAATATTACAGGCTGCAGAGTTGGGGCACCATATAATTCATACATTATCTATCCATGCAAGCTGTGTGAAGCCTGCTTGTCTGCCAGGAACTCTGCGTGTATGTTTCATGAGGATGATGATATGATGATACAACAGCTGTGTTCGGCTGAATAATTTTAACCAGCTTTCAAACTTTTCCCGCTGTGATGTAAAATCCTTTGATGTCTCTGCGGGTGCAGGGGGGGGGGTGATGAGATGATGTGAGGCTGTTCATTTGTTCCGTGTTGGCCTCATACATTTTTTATTGGCTTTATTTTTTAACAGCTACTTTTAATAATAATAATAAAAAAAAAGTCCAGGTGCAACAACTATTCATGCAAATTTCAGTTTTCTTCATGGGAAATCCTGTAAATAATTCAATAACAGCACAGATTTGTTTACCAAGGACAGTCTGGATAAAACCGGTGCTGCTTTGGGCCTTAGAAAAGGTCCAACGCAGGTAAACAAAATAAAAGGTATTGTTCTTATATACATTTTTTTTTAAATTCTACGAATATAATTTTTGTATATATATATATATATATATATATATATATATATATATATATATATATATATATATATATATATATATATATATATGTATACACACACATATATACACATATATATGTATATATATGTGTGTGTATATATATATATATATATATATATATATATATACACACACACATATATATACATATATATGTGTATATATATATATATATATATATATATATATATATATATATATATATATATATATATATATATATATATATATATATATATAATCAGATGAATGTGCAGGACACTTGGCTTAATACAAAAATTTAATTTACATTCAATTTTATCCTGAATTAATACATTTTATTTTGTGGGGATTCAAATGGCACAGATTCTGTGAAATGGTCCTTTAATAATTGAATGTGTTTATATAATTTCACCCATGCTGAACACACATCTCCTGCTCTTCTTTCCTCCTTAGATTCCATCTTATAGCAAACATCCTTAACACACACTTGCAAAGCTAACTCTGATTTCTTGTGCACATCTCCAGCTTGGATGACATCATTTCCAGCGGTAAGATGTCATATTCAAAATTCCTCAAGTCCTCAGAATAAATCTGGTTTACCAGCAGATATTCATTTCTGAAACACAAGAACCAGTAAAATTTTCTCCTCTTCTCTCTTTGGAACGAAAGTCTATTTAAACCAAGGAAGCCCAGCTTCTCCTGGCAGAAAGACTCGAACGCATGCACTGGTCCCAGCTGTCACTCTGCAGCCATGCGTAACAGAGACAAACAAACAAGCGGGGGCTGCTGTGTCTCTGAACGCAGCCCATCGATCATAACACAGCAGCACACATTTCCTGGAAGAGGAAGACAAGATGATGCAGAGAACAGTGGAGCCAGAGTACTTGTGTTCTTGTGTGTGTGTGTGTAAGTGTGTAATAGAGGAGCTGAAGACATTCCAGGGACAAAGACTCTCTCTGAGGTACCATTCTGACATCTGCCACCTCCCAACACTTCCTCCAGGCTGCGGTCAGATGTTCCCGTTCCTGCACCCACAGCATCCGGAGAGTGGTGCAGGAACGTGGAGAAGGAAACAGAAAAGAAAAGGAGGTTTCACGGAAATAGTCACTGTTAAAATGAAAAAAAAGGAAGAAGAAGAAGAAGAAGAAATCAGTGGGAAAGAAAGGCACGAGGAGATTAAAGGAGGTAAACAATGCAGGAGAGTGGTGGAAGGAGAGGAACAGTGGGATTAGAACTCCGGGGATAAACCTTTTCTTCTTCACATCCAGGGGCCATCCTCACTCCCTCACTCCCCCCCTCTGCTTCTCCTCCCACTCATCACACCCCTCCAGGCTGTCTTTACTCTCATCACCCCGCCCTCCGGCTCGCAGAAAAGTTCAATCTTTGCATTTTCATTGTGGTTGCCCACACCAACCCTGCACCTCATGAAAGTTTCATCTCCCCCCTCTCTCCTCCACTCCCTCTCTTCGTAGCCTTCTCGTCGTTTTGCACCCACAGATGGATCCAGCTCCCCAGGTAAGGAATGATGATGAGAAAACGCGAGGCAACCAGCAGAGATTTGCCACGCTGAGCTGTATCTGCCTTGAGGGTGAGCAAAAACAGCCTGCATGCCTTCATATCTATGCCACATGGCCCCCGAGCAAAGGATGCAGCTGGTCTGAAGTGAGGCCTTTTTGCTTCACTGGTACAAAGATCATGTAGGAAAAAGCCTCCGGTGGACAGCGCATGATGAATCTGATGTTTCATTGAGAGATATGGCTAAAATACCTGATGTGACATTTGAAGACCAGCGCTCACTCTAAACCTCAGCTGCACAAACACACGTAACATTTATTCAAGCTCACATTATCACAAAATAAACTCCGGCATGCCAAGAACTGGCCTCGGTTGCGGTTTGCCAGAGAGGCTATAAAAAGACGCCAGAAGCATGGCAGGCATTCACATTCACATAAAAAAATGGGTTACAAAGGTGAATATTTCAGAACACATGACTGTCAGGAAGCTCGGCGGGGAAATGTTTCAACTTTTTCAGGTTCTCACTGGTAAAAAGGAAAAAAAAAAAGCCTCAAGCAAAAAAGCAGGTTCATGTTGACGTCCCAGCAGAAAAAGCTGAACACAGTGGATATCAGACTGTTGCCAACTGGAAGATTCAGGGCCAATGTGAGGTGAACACACACACACACACACACACACACACACACACACACACACACACACACACACACACACACACACACACACACACACACAGATTTGATAAGAACTTAATTAGACTGCAATAAAACAACATGTTTAGTTAAGGTTGGTAAAGTTTTTGCTGGGAGTTGAAGAAAAATCAAAGCCTCTTGCAAAGTCATGTCAAAGGCAACGCAGACAAAAACAAATTGTGTCTAAAACAAATTCAAGCAGCAGTTTGTGTTTTTTTTCCTTCCAGTTACACGTACAGTTTTGTTTTGATCCTTAAAATCTGTGACTGTTAAAGGCAGGATGACGACTTTCTGGAATGTTTTCCTGGGATAAAGACTCCATTTCCCATGAGCACTATCACCTGCTGTCATAAGGATGTGATTCTTGCTGTTCTGTCCTCGCTGAGGCGTAGTTACTCCAACTAGACAGTGAGTTAAACTCTCTCTAAAGTTTTGTTTGTAGATTTATTTTCACTCTTCACATCGTTCTGAATCCTTACAAAGGATATGAGATGTGAGAGAGTGAAACTGGGACAAAGAAACAGAAAATATTGCAATCCGTTAAAAATACCTAGCTTCATAAACATCACTTAAATCTGTAATTTTCCCCAAACCTTCACCAACTAGTAATGCTAACATATCCATGAGCTAACAAAGCATTTAAAGTTTTAACAATGCCACAAAAGTGTTTTTAACATCTAACTTTGTTTTTACAAAATGAAATGAACATATTTATGAATTAACTTATTTAAAACAAACATGTGATACATACAAGCGATGTCTCTGCTGGGGAATCAACAGGTGAGATGCATTTTTTCTGGTGACATGAGCTGCACTGATACCAGCCTGCCAGCGTTGCCAGATGGGAAATATAAAATTATCGTACCAGAGCCTCAAAATTATCGTATTTTGGGGGAAATTATCATACACCCGACAAAATAACTGATAATGATCAAAACAACTGTCTTATTGTTGCGCGAAAATCACATTTGATCACTCTGTTTAGTGTCCTACAGGCACTTTTGTGGGCATTCATTGCCCTGCCCCACATAAGCAGCGTTTGATCAGCAGCTCGAGGCTCCGGTGCTCTTTTTTTTTTTTTTTTTTTTTTTTTTTTCCAAATTTTATTGACAGTCAGAAATAACAGTTTGTGGAAAAAAAACAAAATAAGAACAGTACAATGCCAGGGGGTCATATTGATTAAAGGAGTATACAAAACAGTTATGAATTAGAGCAACAAAATATTATATAAAAGGCATAGCTCAGTGGTTTTGATTGCTTTTTTGTTTGATGAATATTTAATTGTTGTGATGTACTGTTTAAGTTCCTTCTCAAATATTAAAAAAGATGGATTATGATTAGAAAATTTGGATTTATGTATGTGGTATTTTGCAAGTAGAACAAACAGGTTGATGATATAATATTGGTCTTTGTTGTTTGCAGGATAAGAGTGGAACCCAAACAGTACATTTACATCCGGTGCTCATTTTTCTCTCAACTGACTGACTTCCTCCTGACGGAGCTCCTACGACCGTGATTGGCTGTCAATCGTTCTGAGACGAATGACACTTAAAACTATGATTGGCTGGAAACGTCACATGATGTAAGATGCATTTAGGGTTTACAGATAAATCCGTCAGACTGCGGTAAATCTGTAACAACCACACGAAATAGTCAAATTATCGTACATTTAGCCTTTTTTGGAATTATTGATCGTACATCGTACAAATACGATAATTATCGTACGTCTGGCAACGCTGCAGCCTGCTGTTGTTAACATGCTCTATGGCGATCTTTTTTTTACTTCCTGTTTTAGCTCAGAAAACAACTTCAAAATAAGAGTCTGCATAAACAAAATATACACTGTAAACTGCATAAAAATTCATCTTAAATGCCTGAAAGGCAGAACACTTGCCAAGGTGTGCATTTGTTTTGGAAACAAGTTAACCTCTATCTGTATCTTATATATAAAAAAAAAACGCTTAAAAAACACATATTGAGTGTTGTTAAAAGGAAAGGTGATGGAACACAGTAGGAAACATGACCCTGCCCGAGCTTTATAGGAATGTTTTGCAGGAATCAAATTCAAAATGAGTGAATATTTACAAAAAACAATAAAGTTTATCAGTTTGAACAATAAATATCTTGTCTTTGTAGAGTATTCAATCATTGTAGTCTGTTTTTATTCACAATTTACACATTTAAACTTCACTGCAATTGGGGTTGTATTTCAACATACGTAACAATATGGATGAGCCATGAAGACCAGCACCTTTCTCTGAACCAGGCTGTCACCATGTTTGCAGAACACCTGACCCTAAAGGTTCTCCTGGATGTTTGCAGCCAGCCTCCAGTGGACACTTTAGGGACGTTTGCTTTTTGTTTCTTCGTCTGATTCAAACAGTAAAGGTTGCTGTCTTGGCTTGGCACATATAAGTTTACTCTAAGTATCAGGTGCTAACATTCACCACTTAGCTATGCAGAGTTTAAGATTATGATACATGTCCAAAGAGGCCGTATTGGTCTTATGTACGGTGGCCAACAGATGCCAAATGTCAATATGCAACTTTTATGAAGAGTCGACAGACAGGAAAACAGGAAGAGAAGGAGGGCGGATAAACACCACTTACTAAATACCAAATCACAGTGAGCCGCCAGAATTTAGGCGGGAGTGCTGCTATCATATATCAGGGTGACAGCTGAGTTTCTCCATGTTGAAACACGCGCCACTGCTCATAATGAATCTTAAATGCCAATGCCTACTGGCGTCACGGCCTTCACTCCTGCCTGCCTTTCCATTTCTGTGCTCACTTTCGCTCGCATCCTTTTTCCAGCAGCTCCAAGTTCTCCATTTCCATCCTTTCCCCTTTAATTCTTGCTCAGTTCAGCGTGTCAGAGTGCCATCATCAGACATCCTGTATGACAGCAGGGTGAAGATCTCTTAATGCACCTTTAACTCTGCCCTCCTCGCTCTCTTTTCACACCTTCTCTCTCACTTTAGTTTCAGTATAAATATGTTTTCTCTGAGGAACTAAAAATAACCTCCATGGAATAACTCCTGTCGGCATTGCCCTTGTCTCTTTCTTTCTTTACAGACTCAAAGGCTGGAGACTTGTCTGTCAGATCTCTCCATGAAGATGTGAGAAGGTAAAACATGAGGGAGTTTGAGTGCAATTCCAAGTTCCAAAATCTGTACTCGGCAGACAGAAAACAGGAGGGAAAATTCATTTTTAAAAGAAAAATCATACTCTCACAAACTTTCATGTGCTTGGGTGTTTCCAGGGTGTTTCCAGGGGACAACAGTGAAGCATACTTGTTTTTTGTTTTTATTTTACTGAATAAATAATAATATGGAAAGACTGTGGCTCGAGCACTAAAGGGAAACACAGATCTAACTTTCAAAGCTGAGGAAAGAAATATAGACTGGCAGCTGAAGCTTAGAGTTATTTGAGTTATCGTTTAGAACCAGACCGCTCCAAACCACATTCTTCACACGTGACATACTGCTGTACGGATCCACACGTCTCAGAGCATCAGGCTGCCAGTAGCGATAAATATAGCCAGCCACTAACCTACAGTACAGTACAAGTTTGATTGTTGTCAAGTTTCAAACAACAGCGCTGAGTAACTGTTGATAAATACCTTACCTCGTCACGTTGTATCCAGTAAAAAGTCGTCTTGAACAAAGAAAAGTAGTGCAAAAAAGAAGATCTGATCTCCATTCATTTCCAAAACAAACACGCCTTGGTCAGAGTCAAAGTTTTTAGTAGATATGCATATGTGCACACGATTCCAGCCAAAAGGTGTTAACAGATCATCCCCACAGCCTCTTTAAATTTCCTAAACTTTTTATTTTTTTTACTAAATACTTAATTAATACTAAATAATGCATAATAATAACAATGTACAGATAATAAGATATAATAAGATATCAGCACACACACACACACACACATATATATATATATATATATATATATATATATATATATATATATATATATATATATATATATATATATATATATATATATATATTTTTTTTTTTTTTTTTTTTTTGCCTGTCTTGTGTTTAAGCCTTCTGAGTGCCTGGAGCTGATTGTTAGTATTACTTGTAATGGTAATACTAACAATGGTAATGGTAGAAAGACCGTGTTGTGTTGTTGTTTTTGTTCACTTGTTCTGATAACTGTATATCTATGCATACCCTCTCTGATTTCATATTCTGACAGACATCGGTACATCATGAAATACCAATCTTAGATTTGGCAGATATGTTTGTACTTTTTTTCTTCTTTTCTTCACTTGGTATTCACATTTTTTCTTTTTTTTTGTGTGTGTGTGCTTAATTTCTGTGCATATTCATACTGCATACTGCTTGTCCTAGCAGCTGGTAGGCTTAACATTTAATCTTTTCTTGAGTTACCATTTAATTTCTTTCCATTCATCTTGGTATCTATGTTTGGCTTTTTTTTTTGTATTTTTTTTTTATATAATTTTCATAGATTTTTTTTGTCATTTATTTATTAACTAATATATTTCTACCCCTATTTTAATTTCATTATTATTATTTAATTATTTAAGTTTACTTTTTTTGTTACTTTATCTTTTGTTTCAATTTACTTCTTTATTTTTGTATTTATTCAAAAAAAACATTATTCTTATTTTGTCAGTGTATGTATGAATCAAAAAAAAAAAAAAAAAAAAAAAAAAATCAAATTGAAAAAAAAAAAAATCCCTAACATTTCCCCCCAGTATCATTCAGATAGTTGATCATGTATACACATCAGGCTGCAACATTATCTGAGACAGTTCATATTTACTATCAGGCTAATTGTTATGATTCAGTGTTGGGTAAAAAGATGATGCTGCCCTTGAGCAAACGGAGAGTGAGCCTTGTCACAGTGCACATAATATGTGGGCACATTTAGTGTTTGGTTGTGTTTTCATCTTATTGTTTATGCCATTGAAAATATTGTTTTCAGATCTTTTTTATTCCCTCCGCCTTACAAATAATTGTTTGACTGTTCTATTCAGAGCCGGCTTGTGCTTGGATAATGCTTGTGCCCTCATTAATAATGCAGATGTGCAGACAGCTGGTAAAAAGTTCAGTGAAGATGTTGTGTGTCTTCTTTTTCAGCATCAGCTAATCCATGCTGTGGAACATCATCAGTGATGGCAGCTTCTCACATTCGCCGTCTCCTCTGCACTAAATTTATGTCTGCTGACTCAATCTGTTCCCAACACTTTTTTTTTTCTCTTCCGTGCAATAATCTGAAGGTGTGTTGCATCAAACTTAACTTCCATATGGCCAGCGCAGATACAGAGATATTTTCAGAAATCCTTGCGCAACTCAACCGAAGGTCTTTGTAATCAAACGCTGGTGCCTGAGGCAGAAGGAGGGGGAGGTGAATCAAAAAGCTCCAGTTCCCGATCATTTCAGCCCTCATTGAGAGCAGATATTGATAGGCAATGATGTGTGTGTGTCAATTTAACTGGTGCTCTGTCTCCCTGTGGCCAGACCGGGAGGCACCCACAGTGAGGAAATGGAGGAAGGGTTGTAAGACTTGAGCGAAGCGTGGTCGAAAGAAGGTTGTAAGACATTGATCAGGATGGGTTCACAGATACAGAGAAACTGTGTGAGACACATAGAGAGGAACAGGAGGAAAATGTGTTTGAGTAACACAGAACGGGTGAGTCTGGGAGGAGTGGAGAGGAGGAAGGTAGCCGGGGTGAGATGAGATGAGTCTGTCTGGGCCGGGGAAGATGGATTAATGTGTCTGCAGCTACCTGTGTGGGGGTCAGTGTTAAACGGCCGGGGCCCCAGATAAGGGCTTGGCAATAGCCTGAGTGTGGGCAAGCATTGACTGGTTAGCCCATTGATTTAGCTGGGAGAGAGTACAGAGCGATGAGCAGAGTTCAGACCTGTACAGCTGTTCATCAATGTGTCAGAGCCCGGAGCGCCCACTGGGGCCTGTTTCCACGACTACACAGGACACTGAGGAGACTCCATCAGCCCAACACAGCGTCGCCTGACCTCTCCAAACTCTCCCTTTACCCTTTAGCTCTATATGCTTATTGGAAGCATGATCTCTCAGATCTTTTTAATCTGAGCAGAAAAGCTGAAGACGTGTGAAGAAAAAGGGTGCAGAGAGAATCTTGTTTTTGGGTAGAGTAGGTATAAAACCATCACTCCTAATAAGATGGGTAGTATGGGCAGTATAGTTTAGTTGTTTCATTAGAAATAAAACAAGACTAGACTTTGATTGCACAGTTAAAGAGATAAAAACAAGTTTCTTAAAAAACTCCTAATTTTTAATCAGGGTCTTATTGTTGTTCGACTGTCTGGAGTATTTACTCTGAAGCTACGTATAAATTGATTCGTTGCCAATGCACACATACTTCATATTTTGTGTAGAAGTTTAATGTACAGCATATTCAATAATTTACAACATAACTTTTATTGAACTTTTGGGAGCCTAATTATGACATCAAAAAAACAGGTAATGTATGAATTTTTTCTTTAGCTGTGAGGATTATCCAGAAAAGCTGTTTTTCCAGGATAAAGACTACATTTCCCATGAGCCTCATCACCCATTGTCGTAAGGACGTGACTTTTCCCAAGGCATGCATTTGTTTTGGAAGCAAATGATTTGATTTTTTTTTTTTTTTTTTTTATTTTAGAGCTGCATTTTAGAAGCTATTAAGATGATGAGTTTAACCAATCAGAGGCACAGATCAGCTGATTGACAGGTGAGTGTCCTGTAGCTGTTGGTATGGAGGCTCAAAGCCTGCGTCATTTCCAATATGGCCCCCCACCAATGATTTGTTTCAAAATTCTGTTCCAGAAACAGACGAGTGATGTCACAGAGACTACCTCCATTTATTTTACAGCTTATGCTGGCGAGCAGAGAGTGCTGATTTTGGCTGGTTGTTTGGCGTTGTCATGGGGACATTGCTGAAAATGGATTCTGTGGCTGGGTCGTTCACAAAGACAGAGAAATAGCATTTAGAAATAACTGATTTTGGAGCTGGTTATCTCATTTTAAATTGCGGATTACAAGCAGGCAAAGATAAAAAAAAAGGGAGACTATATCAAGAACACTTATAGAGTCCTAACAGTGTCTATGAAATGTGTATCTACCAAGCGGCAACCTCCGATCTGAAAATATGAGACAATGCTGAAGTGCCAAAATCTGCAGTTCGTCGAGTGTCCACTCGAGGCTGGCTCCAGAAAGTCACAAACACACCAAGCCAAAACAAAAAAAAAAAACGTTTTCCAACTCAGCAGTTTAGACAGCATTAAGATTGCTATTTCATCCAATCAGAGGTTCAGCTAAGCTCACGTGACTGCCGGGTGCCCTATGGCTGTTAGTGTGGAAACTCAAAGCCCGCCAAATTTACAACATGGCCGCGCCAGCCATATTGGAATTTTGCTTCAAAATTTCATTTCAGAAACAGACGGGTGACGTTGCAGAGGCTATGTCCATTAATTATACAGTCAATGGTATCTACTAAATTCTTATGACATACGATGTGATGTTTATTATATTTTTTGTTGTTGTTGGAACAGGCTGTAAATGTTTTAACTTTTGACTCGAGAGTCCAAAAAGGGAAACAGTAAACTAGGAAATAATTAAGCCAAATTATGAAATAATATCAAATCTATGGACGAATAGAACAGCCATTGATTTTTCCTTTTTTTATGCACTGTTATCTCGTGATAACGACTAACAAGGATTGTTTTCTCGTGATAATGATGATTTCACATGATAATAATGTGTTTGTCTTGATTTCAAACCACAAGAGCTGCCATGAACGGCTTCCAGCCACTGGGTGTCGCTGTAGTCTACCGGTAAGTTACACTTTAGTTAGCGGCTAATGGTTAGCAGCTGAGAGGCTGGCCCAAAGCATCTCACATTACATCACGGAGTTAATGTTAGCCTACATAAATGTTACCTTAGCTTAGCTGAAGCAGCCCGATAGATGGGAGTTTGTCAGCCTCTCATCTGCTAACCTGCAGCCCCTGAAGTCAACAAACTAAAGTGTAACTTACCGGTAGACTACAGCGACACCCAGTGGCTGGAAGCCGATCACGGCAGCTCTTGTAGGTTGAAATCAAGACAAACACGTTATTAATTTGTTCGTTAATACGAGAAAATGATCTTTGTTAAGTCAAGATAACGTAACAAATTATGTCACGATCTTTGTTATATGGAGATAACGAGAAAATAAGTCATTATCGTGAGAAAACGATAACAACAAAAAAAAAGAAAAAATCCATGACCATTCTCGTCTTCCATACAAATCCATTTATATCCGTCTAAGTGTATTATTAAATTAAAGTTAAATAAATGTTTGAACACTGACTGCATATAGAAACGACAACCTGTCATCATCATTTTTACACATCGAGACAAGACGGGAAAAATGCCACTGAAATATTGAGCCGATGAGCTGATGTCACACCCCTGAAGCCAAGCAAAACGTGCATCAAATGACTCAATAATGAGTCCCTCGGGTTTGTACAGCCTACAGCTGAACAGATCCTTGTGTTGATTTGAAGTGGACACTTATAACCACAGTATGGAGGGCTCATTGACTCTTGTGTTGGCGTTAGTTATGTTTTTTCTCAGCTGCTAATCTTTAAAGACCACAGCTGAGCTGACAGAGCTCTCAATCAATCTTCATTTTTTTCTTTCCAAAACAAATTCCAAAGTAAAGCTACAAACTATTCAATAATGATAACAATGAGAAATTCAACTTCTTGTATTTAAAGAGTTTTACTCATGCTTAATCTGATCGACTAGGAAGCTGAAGAGCAGTACCATGACTGGTCAGCAGGAGGAGCTCTAAATCTTTTGACTTCACAATCAGTGAACATCTGTGGGGTCTAGTTTGACATACAGGCTTTTAATTAATGCACCATTGAATAATAGCAGATTTGTTTATTTTGCCAACTGAATTATGTGTGACTGTCTATAAGTGTGAAGTCCTCCAACGCTAAAAATTAAGCTAATAAATGGCTTTCCCTTTGCAGTGTCCTCTAACAGGAAGTTGATTTAGCTCATGGTTGTAAATTAGAACACATTGCTTTAAAGTGAAAATAAACATTTAAGCCAGGAAGCAAAAAATCTGCGATGAGCTGTAAGGTTTGTTTCCCTTTCCAGGATATCTTTACAGAGAACTGATTTAAAAGTGACTTAAGTATAAAATCACACTACAGTTTAAAGCGAGGGTTGGTAATCAGACTTAGACTTTTTGTTATTCTGGTTAAAATTATCTTTATGTCAATCAATACATGATGTGTTCTTAAAATAGAGAGACAAATATCAGCTGTCTGCAGCAGGAGTAAACCTGGGAAAACACCAACCAATCCTGGCGATTAGGATCCAATTCATTAAACCAATCAAAACCCGTCCTGCCGTTCTGCCTGCCTCCTGCGCGTACATTTAGCCCCAATTCAATGCGCATAACCAAGAGGGATCCAAGTTCACTAGAGAATGGCAGAAAAACTACCTAAACCCTGATAACTGGTAATGTAGTCCAAACAAAAACGATGTGCTGAGGACCGGTTTGAGTCTGTGGTTTTAAACCAGTCACTATCATTTGGTTGCGAATCAGTGGCGCTCGTGCATGTGAGCTGGGGCGTCGTTTTGGAGGAGCTCGAAGTGTGGGAGGGCGGGGCTAAACGGAGTCCTGAGGAGATGCTACATTCAAATTCATGCTAGTTTACTGTGACTACTAATCCTGCCTTTAACAATGAGCATAATCTAGAGCAGGGGTTCCCAAACTTTACCATGCGAAGGCCCCCCAAACAGTATTAGCTTGCGAACTAACAGTTTTTGGTGTGTGATATGAGACTAAAAATGATGCTTTCAGGGCCCACCTGTCAAACACCTTTCCATTTTGTGCTAGCTAGCAGCTTGATAACAGGCGTAAACCACCAGTCGACACAGATGATGACATCATCATGCCCAAGTTGGAAATATCACACAAGTGCGGCTAAGTACAATTGGAAACTTGAGAATCTGACAATTACGGCAATTTACTTGTTGTATGTTCAGTACAAATGGTTATATAAACAGAATAATAAAGTAGAAAAAATTAAAATAATTTAATTCCCCCCTGGGGGCCACTGCCCCCACTTTGAAAACCACGTATTTAGAGGTTTGTCTGTTTAGAGTGTCAAGTAGGTGATGAAAGCTTTAGGCCAGGTGTCAGTTCTGCTCACTTGCTGTGTGGTTTAAGTTTGGTGTAAGATAAATAATGATACTATTTCATTAGCCGTAAACTCTGTTTTTCTTTCAATATAAATCTAATAGTGTTTAAACTCATTCAAAAGCTGTCATATTTAAATGTAATAATAATAAATTTTATTTATAAACACTTTTCAGGTCACCCAAGGTCACTTTACATGGATAAAAACAGTTCAACAGTTTAATATCTAAATCAGCAGAATAAGATAAAACAGGAAAAAATACAGAAATACAAACATGGTAAAATAGATAAAGTAAAACACAAAGAATAGCAAGTTGAGCTAAGCGAAATCAGCGAAGTCTCATTCAAAAAGATGAGTCTTCATACTACTGACGGTCAAAGTTATTTTGATGTAATGTGACGATCTAATACGAAGTGATTCTGATGATGTTATTTTTACTTTATTTTATCCTGTTTTTTTCTTTTCTTTTTTTTTCTTTTAACCCGTGTGTCTTTTTCTAAAAGATGCTGTATATTTATTTTCATTGTGATTTCTTGATTATGTATTTTCTCCGAAAGTTTTTTTGTTGATCTGTCTGTCTTGAAAACAAAATTAATTAAAAATATTATAAATATATAAAAAAGACGAGTCTTTAGTTTGGTTTTAAAGAAAGTAAGGGTTGGGCACTGATGCAGTTCTTGAGGTAGGGCATTCTGTAGTTTGGGGCCAGCTATGCTAAAGGCCCTGTCACCTATAGTGCAGAGCCTGGAGGAGGGAACAGAGGGGAGCAGAGCTTCGGAAGAAAGTCGAGGACGACTGGGAATGTATGGTCGAGGAGGTTTGATAGGTAGGGTGATTCGTAGACAAGCAAATCTGCTGTATACCTTAGCATATGCTAACCTCTTGCTTCTCACCAGACAAACCCTCTCATCCAAATATGATCACTCATGGCTCCAGAAGCACATGAGTACCACCACAGTGCCAAACCCAAGAATTCAAAACAGCAGCTCTCAAACCAACAAGTGACATTATGACGGTCGTGTCGACACTCTGTGATTCAAACAGAGCGCCCGTGGGCGGGTCGGTGTGACAGCTGACTTATGTTACGTCTGAACTCATTCCGGTCTGTTTGAATTAACTTGGCCAAGATTTGCTGTATGTAAGCTGTGTGTGAGGCTGACAGATTCAGGAATGCAGATACTTTGCTTTCAAGAGCTCCGTCTCTAGACTTCAACTCGTTTCAGTTAACAGATCTCATTTGGATCAAATGTCAAAGCGAAAACAGGAATAATTGGTCAAAGATGCTAAACGGGGCATGTTATGAAAGAAGGCGAACAAACTGAACTCCAGGTCTGTTGTTCCTCGTTCTTCTGAGTGCTGCTCTGACATTTGTTTTGAGGGTGCTGATGTTGGTGCGGGGCTGCTGGTGGGAGGTGGATGCTGAGAGAGAGGAACGGCCCAAGGTAGGATGTCTATAATTACATATTGATTTCTTGGGGGCCACTGTTCAGCCAGCGAAGTGAATGTGTGGAATAAATCACTCGGCCTCTATGATAGCTAAGTATTTATTCTTTTTAATTCTGTTTATGGTGATCTTGATTCATTCCCTTCAACCCTGTTCACGCCTCAGTGCTGCTGCCCCCTCGTCATGTCGGAGGGAGGTCACGGTACACGGCTTTGTGTACGAGTGTGTAGAAGTGTGTGTTCACATTTTCCAGGGACAATTTTAACATCAGTGAAATTTAGTGCCCTTGAGATGTGGGACGGCAGTAAAAACACAACAGAAACTGTGTACAAAAACATGAATGGAAGGTAAAATGTCAGGTAATGCTGGCTGCGTTTTTAGATTGCGTTATCACAACATGCTGTTTTGGCCGTGTTGTTTCAGCGATAAAAGTCTTTCAGCCAAAAATCCAACATGCGACCCAACTGTGAACTAACAGCTGTGAACAGCTGTTAGTTCACAGCTGAATTTAATCTAATTAAATCTAACTAAATCTAAAAAACATCGATGGACTTGGCTGTAGTCCCTGTGGTATAAAAACTGGGTTCCCTTTCAAAACTGTTGCTTTTTCATTCAAAAAACAGTTATGGACTGTGAACAGCTGTTCACAGCTGTGTCAGCTGTGAACTAACAGCTGCGCTACCACGCAGCCCAAGTTATCATTCTTTAGATACTAAATTCAAACTGTAAGCAGCTGTTCTAAGCAGTTGTTCTGTGGTCGGTTGTCAGAAATGATACTAAACCATGGAGTCAACTTCTGTGACCTTTACAGAGCAACCGGTGTTTTGGTGTTAACTGGTGACTCTCAGCCGAACGTGTCAGTGATGGTCCCCTGCAGCGCTGCCAGATGGGAAATATAAAATTATCGTACCAGAGCCTCAAAATTATCGTATTTTGGGGGAAATTATCGTACACCCGACAAAGTAATCAAAATAACTGATAATGATCAAAACAACTGTCTTACTGTTGCACAAAAATCACAATCGATCACTCTGTTTAGTGTCCCGCTCACCCTCGTCTTCTCCTTCGGTGCTCATTTTTCTCTGAACTGACTGACTCCCTCCTGACGGAGCTCCTACAACCGTGATTGGCTGTCAATCGTTCTGAGACGAATGACACTTAAACTATGATTGGCTGGAAACGTCACATGATACAAGATGCATTTAGGGTTTACACATAAATCCGTCAGACTGGGGTAGATCTGTAACAACCACACGAAATAGTCAAATTATCGTACGTTTAGCCTTTTTTGGAATTATTGATCGTACATCGTACAGAGGGCTAAATTATCGTACAAATACGATAATTATCGTACGTCTGGCAACGCTGCTCCCCTGAGAGTCACCAGTCAACGGGGTGAACACCAGCGCCGTCTGCAGCTGTGTTATTAAATGTGTCTTCTTTATCCAACCTCAGTTAAGCAGGTTTGAGCACCAATAATCAATATTAACTGCTGATATTCTAAATCCAGTTTTTACTTTGAGTGTTTGATGAAAAAGTTGGTTTGGAGCCGAGGTTATGACCAAATATGGACTCACTATGGAGAGGAAATAATAAGTGAAGCTATAAATGATGATGAACAGAAACAGATTTGAAGTTCAGCGTTAAACTACGGTATATTATCAAACTATGAAGCAGTCTGATTAGTAATACAAAACTATTAATATTCTGATTTTCTTAATGATTTAAAAATAACCCTCATAATAAGACACATTGACCTTTCTGAATAGACATGACTATTGTTTTATTCTATATGTTACATTTAGCATCAAGAGTAATGAGAGTAATAAGGAAAAGGTTACTCTCAGTGTGGAGGGAAATGTAAACAGTCCCATAAGCTAGAAGATGAGACTGGAGCTTAGATGATGGTATCTGTATTGTGTGTTCAGTCAGGGTGGGGGTATCACAGATCCGTGCTTTGAAAATTCTGTCACATTAATGCACGGCTGATAAACGGCTTGTGAGTCACATCTCCCGCTTATGTCATTCACAGCAACACAAGTCGTTTTTATCCATACAGATCAAAGTTAATGTGCATTTTGAAATGCAATATATAGGTGCTTCGTGTTTATTAGAGGAGGTGAGCGGAAATGAAATGATCTGTCAGTCTGTTTTTCATGTTCTTGTCCTTTACCGCATTAACGGCACAATCTGCTCTGTATCTTTATGCACAACGTGAAATAATGCACAATCTACTTTTCCAGAACACGAACAGAAGAGGAGCAGCTGTGCAGTAATAAATGTTATATTTCTTAAAGCAGATCCCAGTGTTTTATAACATTGTTTTTTTGTGTGTTTTTTTTCTTCTCATTGTGAATCTTCCTTTTTCATTCAGTGAGGACTGCAGCAGTAAGGAACATCCAATCAAACTCAGTTTTATAACAAGATATCACTTCAGCCCGTAATGGCTTCTTCCTCTGTATCTCTTGGTCGTGTGGTCACAGTTCTTTCTTTCTCTTTGCTTTACAGATTGTTATTATCATTTTTAAAGGCTAATGAGAGTGAACGAGGCTTAATGATAATTAGCTTATAAAGCTTTGAAGTGAGATCCCATCACGAGTGATTACTGCAGAAACATCGGGAAAAACAAGCTCACAAATGATGCAGTTTTCAGTAAGCTTGTTCTTCAGCTGTGTGTGTGTGTGTGTGTGTGTGTGTGTGTGTGTGTGTGTGTGTGTGTGTTCTTCCTCTTAGCATGTAATGGTAACTAATGTATCCCCACCCACTGTCCCCACTTATTTATTGTTGTTCCAAAAACATCATTCGGGCTGTACACTTTTGATATGTCAGATAGAGTAAATTAAATTTTAAATAACTGCTTAAAAATGCAGCTTTGGAGCACAGATGGTCTTGTGGTTAAGGTTGTATAAAATATGGACGTAGTTTCCACGACGTCACCCGTCTGTTCCTGATTCAGTCAAATGAAGCCAATCATTGGACAAGGCCATCTTGGATATGACGCAGACTTTGAGCTTCTGTTCTAACACCTATAGGGCGCCTGTCAGTCACATGAGCTGAGCTGAGCCTCTGATTGAACACACTCGTAATCCTAATATTGTCTTAACCGCAGAGTTAGAAAGAAATTCACTCTCCGTGCAGTGTGTGCTGATAGCGAAATTAGCATTTCAGCCCCAAACTGTTTTTTGAACCAGGCTGTAAATATGCTTTTAATGCTGTAAAAGTCTGTTTTTGTTTTGTCTTGGTGTGTTTGAGACTTCCGGTCTTTCTGCAGCCAGCCTCTAGCGGATTCTCCATGAACAGCAACTTTTAGCAATTCTGTATGGGCTTCGCCCCTTGGTTCAAGTCAGACCTGTGGCAACTTTCCTGCATGTTATTCCCCACTCTCACCCTGTTTCCTCCTCTGCCCACTGTCCTGTCCTCTCAAAATAAAGGCATAAAAAGCCCAAATAATAACTTAAAAAATGAAGCTTAATTTTTGGTATTATCTGTTCATACTCCAGGAAAAAAAGAAAATTAAAGCAACAAGCTTCAGGGTTGAGAGAGTTCTAATCACAGTGTAAACATACTACCTGTTGACAAAAGGGGTGCTGTAGTTAAAGGTAAAAAAAAAAGAAAAAACAAAAAACAAATAGATGCATTCAATCTATGACACCGAACATGTGTGTGCATTTTGGTCCAGATCCAATTTTGCATATGAGAACTATTAAGATTCGCATTTTCCGAAAAAATCGCCAAATTTGGTCGTAGTTTGTGGCCACGCCCATTGAGATACGAAAAATCCTTTGATAACTTTTAATTGTCAGTGTGTCTAGTATACACAAACAATGTTTTAAAGTCGATCCAAAAAATAAAAAAAATGAAAAAAATGTTGGACTAGTTTGATCAAATACGTACACTATATATCGTCAAATTCCGACATTAAATTCCATTTCCGAACTTCCTGTTCGGAATTCACAATAGTCGTAAGAGACTATTTTTTAAAGTGTTGGCCTGATAGTTTTGCACACCAAAAATCAGGCCTGTAGATGAAAGTAGCAGGATGGGGATGTTGTTTTAACTCAATAGGGGGCGCTGTGGAGCACGTATTAGCACGCAAACACTGGATTCATTAATTTTTCGCCATTACTGAATTTTGTGCAAAGTATGAGTAAATTTGGTGCACAGTGAGGGAACGCAATTTGGGATTAAAAGTGCAGAAGAAAGGGGGGAAAAAAGGATTATTTTAAGGCCTTCTCTGCACCTGCGGTTGGCGAGCTCAGGCTTTAAAATGTTGCAGTTGTTGATGATTAGCTGGGATGCAGGGCGAGCATCATATGAGGTAGAGGACGTTTTTATAGCCTCTGTGTTGTTAAAGGAGGTAAACAAGAAAGATGAGTTGGACTGTATTGATCCCTGAGGGGAGATACCACAGCAAGAATCCCATATAGATAAAATACAGTATATACACCATATTTACAGATCATATTAAAGATTAATGACATGTGGCCTGCCAGCTAAGGTAACAACACACAGATTCAGCTGCAGATGTTTTACAGTGAGCTGCAGGAGCATGCAGGGTGTGCAGATGCTTATCTCGCCGTTAAAAGCTCCGCTGTGGTCTCCGTGACGGCAGCTGTGCGGAGGTGAGGGATGAGGTGGAGGTGAACAAATGCTTCTTTGGCTTTTCATTGCTCTCTTCAAAGTGACAATTTCATCTCAGCTGACTCCTTTGTAGCTCAAACGCCCCACCGTGAGGCTGTGAGGAGCAGAGCTGTTAGTAATGACGGGACAGATTAGTGTGTAGATTTTAAATTCTGTGTATTATAAACAATGCAAACACCTTCTTGCTGTGAGGCTAGCTAACCGTCCTCTTCAGTCTTGGGACGTCTCATGAACCTCAGGTCGTAACCCAGTAGGTTTCTTTCTATTTTAGGGCCTGAGCCAGAGAATCGGGGCGAAGGCTCTCTTGAAACCCTTAGGATTATTCTTTCTTTCTTTCTTTCTTTCTTTCTTTCTTTCTTTCTTTCTTTCTTTCTTTCTTTCTTTCTTTCTTTCTTCTTTATGCCTTTTTAACCCCAAATTGCGTGCCTTCCTCTTGAGATAAACCCAAACACACCTAGCCACAAAATTCAGTCACAACAAAAGATTTATGAATCCAGTGTTTGAGTTCCGATGTGCTCCACAGCGCCCCCTAGTGAGTTAAAACTGCAGCCCCTCTGGCTACTTTGAGCTACGTGCCTGATTTTTGATGTGCAGAACCATCATGCAAAGACCTACAAAGAGTCTCTTACGACCTCAGTGAATTCAAACAGGAAGTTTGGCAATTGGAGTTAGATGTCAGATTTTTGTGATTTTTTAGGGTACGCATTTAATCGAACTCGTCCCACAGTTTTTTTTCCAATTATCCTCAAAATTCTTCTGTGTATACGAGACACATTGACGGTCAAAAGTTAAGGAATTTTTATATCTCAGTGGGCGTGGCCACGGGAGGTCGCCAAAGTTGACGATTTTTTCTGAAAAATTTAAAACTTCATTGATTGCTCGTTGGATCTGGACCAAAATGCACACACACATTCAGTGTCACAGCTTGAATGCATCCATATGCTTTTTTTTTTCACCTAAATCCACAGCGCCCCCTATTGTCAACAGGAAGCCATATGTTTTACACTGTGATTATAAATGTCTATTTTTTAAAACATTTCTTTCTATTCTGCTCTGTAATGTCTTTCAGGCCTTCATGAAGCATCACCGATCAGGTCATGTCCTGTAGTTAAACAGTGTCTCCATGGTGACGCATCAAACTCTGATGTCTCGCCATGAACCAGGAGCTCATTGTTTCTCCTTCATTCAACCTCCAATCTGATTCATATTCCACACACATGATCAAGGTCAACTTCTCAACACGTCCGTATGCTCAGGTCTCTGCTACTGCAATAGCGCCACCCTCTGGAAATGCATGGTATTGTCTTTCAGGCAGAAACGGTCACAGTCCCTCTCTGGACTCATATACACATGTGCATGTGGGCAAGGGTCTGTTTATCACCGCTTGCAGCTTTTATTTGTTTTTATTTTCTAAATCAACATTAAAAGTTCCCGTGAATTTCTTCTGGCCTACTCACAGTCCTTCTCCCAGCAGAATATTCTAAAGAAATCAATTGAATTCTCTGCATGAAGCCAATCAGATACCCCCCTCTCCAAACACATTATCTTCAGAAGCCCCTCCTCCAACTGATGGACATGCATTGCTTTTCATCTCCAACAAGTAATTAACAAGAAACAGCGTGGTGCGTTTCGAAGCGTATGAAGCCTAAGGGTAAGTCAGCCTCAACAGAGAACGCGTTTTGTTTTTGTCTCGAGCATGGTGTGCCATGTTCCTCAGGGTCAACAGGGGTCGGAGGGCAGCCCATAAACACTGCATGTTGCAGCTCAGCTGGAACCGTGTTGTGTTTGTTCCGAGCCACTTTGTTTTCCATTTGCAGAGCCAGTGTTTCAATAAAACTCTTTTTTTTTTTTTTACAGTTGAAAGGAAAGTTAGTGAACTGTGAGGAGATATCTGCTGAGCCCAGCAGAAAGCGTGCTAGATTACAATCTCACCCCCGTATATTGTATCTTCTGGAGCCATGAGCTGCATGTAAAGCGAGCGATATTAGCATGAACAGAAAACACTCATGAAAGAGTCATTTCTCCTTTTTTTTCCTGCTATGACAGCTAGGGCTGCACTCTGGGCAGCGTTTTGTCATTATTTCAGAACCTGAATTTGATCAAGACAGAGGCACCATTGATATGATTTATAGTAGCCATCACAGTTGCTGTGGCAACCCAACTTTCAATGCTCCATATACTCAATACCTCTCTGAAAGATGCTTTGGTCTGCACTGCCTGCCCGCTAATGGCCATCAGGGTCCTTGAACATACAGAACATACGTCAAAAAACAAAGAGACTGTATTAACTCTGACCTGCACATACACATACACACACACACACACACTCAGGATTGCTTCGTGAAAGCAGCACAGTGCTGCGGAGGCCAGGGTGCTTGTGTAACACACTCCATTTGACACATTCAGTGTGCAGTTTGAGCTAAAAGCTTTGCACTCAAAAAACGGACTGAATTCATTTGCTCTAAAATAAAAGAACAAAAACATTCCAGTCACCCGCCGAACGCTGCTCCCCGTCTACCGTTCAGCCGCTGCACAGCCAGAATGAGTTATAGCTGAAGGGAAAAAAGGAGACAAATCCAATCCACCAGAGCTGTCACTGTGCCTGATGAGTATAATAGCACCTCAACTCATCCCTCAAACTCTCACTTGCTGTTTTTTTTTTTTTCTGGCTCAGCCAAAAGCAGCTCATCGCTGCGTTGCTCCTGTAGTGACCGTCAGAGCGGAGGTGAGGCTTCACTCATGTCTGGTTCTAGCAATGATCCCTGTTTATCAACCTCATCACACAACACGGTGCGGTCAACAGCACAACAACTCACACATGACGAATAGAGAGATCCGAAGTGGATCGAATGCGTAATCTGCAGGCGAGGAGGGAGCTGAGTTTGAGTGTCTCGGTGAGGAATGAGAGACTATCACGCTTTATGACGGATTTCCCATCAGAGAGGAGGCAGAGCTGGCAGCCGCTTAGAGGCATTACATGTTCCATCCAAAGTGATGCCTGATCGACACCACGGTAAACAAAAGGTGTCCGTCAAACTCCAGCTTCTGTGAACTTTGAAAACTTTTAAGTCAGAGAAGTCCAATTCGAGTCAACTTTTTAGGTTTAAAAGATAAAACGAAAGTTTATCCCAACATCAGCAAAGTGAATGTGTTTGTTCACGGTTGCTGTATCCTCAAGAAATCCAATTAAAACGGTGTATCCAAAACACTATTACAGTTTATTGTTACTGTAAAGCAGCAAACACTTGAAGACGAACTCATCCGTGACCTCCTGCGTTCAGCTGCACGGGTCAGCTTCTTTGTTCAGGAGACTTTACAGGTTTCCTCATTTAACGCATCAGAGCGGCGAGGCTGTGTTTGGTTTTCATTGCTCTGCTGCTAACCATGGCGATGCTGTCTGATCTAATGAAACATGATAGAAAACAAATGTGAAATTGATTTAGTGATTTCCACGTCTGCTCCTACTGTAAGTAATTTGCACATGGTACTAATCAAAGGCAGCTTGATAACCACATTCACCTGCGGATTTTCATACACTCCATTTATTCAGAGTGACACCGTGGGAGCATGTTATCTTATTTGTTGTTGGGAAAGAACGAGTATTGAACAACGGTGGGGATTGAAGCATTCCTCACGACATGCTGTGATACTATGGTTAACATTTAACATACCGGTAATGTTGAGGAGAGTAATCCTGATTGAATAAGCATCACTGATTCAATAAACACTGTTAAAAAAAGGACCAGCAGTCTCCAGACTGTACAGGAGTTCAAAGATAAATTTTCATTACAACTCTAAAAACAAAAGAAAAGAGAGAAAAGAAAAAGAAAAGTTTTTAATTGTTAGACTTAAAACATAATTGCTTAAATCATATTTCAAAGTTTTCAGAAAATAAGTACAAAACGTTTTTATGTATATTCGTTATTTTTAATACTAAGCGTGTTTAATCATTGAAATACTACATTTACTTTATTCTTACTTTTTCTATGACAGTAACATAAAAATGATTAATTTTAATTGTTTTTATTATTCTGATGTTTTCCACTTCTTTATTGAGTGGTGGGTTTTAGCCTTTTATATATTGATTTATTCTTCCACTCCTCCTCACATTTCTCTTTTACTTCTTTTATTTCTTTTTAGTTTGTTTTGTTTTGTTTTTGTTAATTTTTATTTTGTCAAACACCTTATTATTTTTATTTATTATTATTATAATTATTATTATTAATTTTATTTTTCATAGTATTCTGTTTCCATCATTTTTATTATCATTGTTAACTTGTTGTATTTAAATTTCTTTAGCATTTGTGCTATTAGGCTAATGTTATGAAATGTTATATATATATATATATATATATATATATATATATATATATATATATATATATATATATATATATATATATATATATATATAATTACACAACCTTAGCCTAACGTTAGCACCAATTATGCTATTAGGCTAAGGTTATATATATATATATTATATATATATATATATATATATATATATATATATATATATATATATATATATATATATATATATATATAGTAGCGTCTATGGAAGAGCCTGTTTTGGTTGGGTTGCAGGGGATCATGGGAAATGTTGTGAAAGACAGATGTTATTGGATTCCTGCACCGTTAACAAGATTTTGTAACACTGTCAATTCTTTTGTTGTTGTTATTAAGGCATGCAGTAACTCGGGTTAGTTTTTTTGGAGAATCACAACCCTGAGCGAAATGGTGTTTGCTGGTAGTTAGATTCAGAGAGAAACACGGTTGTGTTGTGCTAAATGAACTGATTGTCTGTTTGACAAGATGAATGATCCACCAACCACACATCCCCTAAAGCAGGGGTCAGAAACCTTTACTATCGAAGTAACCTTTGCCTCATCTCACCTGGATTACAACGCAACAAAGACAATATGGTGTGTAAAATTACACACATAGTTAAAATGTATTCAATAATTATCTAAACAAGAAGTTTTTTCTGAATTTTTGAAATTGTAGAACTGCAAAAAGAATACCTGAATCTGATAACATATTTTGATAATGACGCTTTTGCTAATTTCTGCCACATTTCAAGCATGTTTATAAAGCCAGCACATTGGAAGTTAAATGACTCCGTCCAC
Source organism: Labroides dimidiatus (assembly GCA_030710495.1). Lineage (NCBI taxonomy): Eukaryota > Metazoa > Chordata > Actinopteri > Labriformes > Labridae > Labroides > Labroides dimidiatus. Next base: position 34,944,762 of record CM061145.1, read on the forward strand.
ACAGAATTAAAATTTCTATTTTTTTTTCTAGATTTGTCTTTTTGTTGATTAAGTTATCTTACCTGGGGTGCAAAACTTTAGGTTAGCGACAGGTGCAATGAAAATTGTTGGGTTGTTGATGTTGCAGGAGGTGAAGCAGAAAGGTGGCAGGCTGTGATGCAGGATGTGATGTACATTAAGTTCAACAAAACGATAAATCATGATTTTCTTTTTGGTGTCAACGTTGTTAAACATCAATACTTTCTGTAAGAAAAAAAAAAAAAGAAATCATAATTTCAGTAATGATTTTTCAAAGTTACAGGGAGCCACTGCAAAGGAGTCAAAGAGCCGCAGGCCGCAGATGGTCTAAAGACTCAAAGACTGATTTTCACACATATGCCGAAAGTATGTTTACGTCAAAGGAAGGTGAGGGTTTAATATTCCTGTAGCGACATTGTGTCTGCTGAGTGATCCATTTTATTTAAATGAATCAATGCTAATGTGAAGATTATTCACTGACACAGGCCCCCTGGGCGTACACCTGACCTGTCATCACTCTCCCTCTGCTCTCTGCTCTCTGCAGCGCGTTCCATCCATCTCACCTCGCCCCTCCTGCTCGCCGCCTCCCACAGCATTCGGTTTCATGCCTTGTCTAAATGTTACACCCTGGCGTTTCTGCGCAGTTACCTTTGGTTGCTGTTGCACTTTTAGCTTTTGGAAGAAAGAAAGTGAGCAAAAACGCAGACGCTTAACTTTCTCACACATGGAGCGCGGGATCTGACAGCCGTGGGTGTTGATTGGCTAGCACCTCTGACTTCTCTCTTTTTCTGGCATCTCTCCATATTGACACCCCTCCCTTCTTCTTCTTTTTTTTTTTTTTTTCTCACAAAGTAATTTCATGCCAGCCTACAACTTTATTTACATCTCCTCAATTCCCTTAGCAATAAAAGCCACAGCTCAAGCAGCTACAAGGACATGTGCTTGAGGCCTGGCTTTTTATGAACATCTTTATCGTTCCTGTTCCCGGTGTGTGTGCTGGGAATTCCACAGGAACAGGGGATCATCTCAATCAGAGTTTGTTTTTACTTTTTATTTTTTTTAGTCCGTCTGCTGTCCCTCAACCCTGACTCGAGGTAAACACCTCCCACAAGGGCGATCAGAACTTTACAATTAGTTGATTGGACCTGCCTCCAGTGAGCCATCTGCCTGTGCACACGCTGGAACCGATGTCCTCACCTGCCAGAGGCAATTAACTCTAAATACGACTCTCCTCACTCATGCAGCGCGCTGCTCCTCCCCGATGAGAATAATAAGGTTGAAGTAAGTTGAAGTTGAAGAGGGGGCGGGAAACCTGCTTATGGCCCCCAGAGGTTGATGGGTAATTACTTCCGTCAGATTTATACAGGCAGTCACGCGGAACGGTGGACGAGCGTCTTCGACCCTGGTAGGCCGAGGAAAGGGAGCGGAGGTTTCTCAGCTGCAGCAGGTCAGCTGGTCTGGAAGAAGGGGGGGGGGGGGGGTGATTAATCGAAGGAACAGCTCAGGGTTACTCTTCATTGTCGGGGTGATGGGTCACACTGAGCGCTGTCACCTGACGCACAACCCGCCCCCTGCTCCCCGCGGCGGCTGAGCCATAAAGTTCTACCTCAGAGCGCAGGAAGTGAGAAAGACGCCGAGGGATAGAAGAAGACGCGAGGACACCTGAGGGAGAACAGATTTTGTGGATTCTCAGACCCTTTCTTTTCGACTGACATTTCAATTAAATTGCCATCACGAGTGCCAAGAGTGTTGTTGACTTCATATCTTGTGCAGATATTTCTTTTTTTTTTCCCTCTGAAGGATTTGAATTATTTGAAAAGAGTCTAAAATGTCCCCCAAACAAAGGCAGGAGAGGATAGAAGTGCCAAAGATAGCTTCAAGCTTCAGTGACAACGACGAGACGTCTGCATTAGAAAAGATCTGCTCTTAAAAAAGAAAGATGTGACGATCAAAGGTGAATTCCATCCACAAGAACGTATCAAATACTTTTTAATGTGATTAGTTTTCACCAGTCACATCCAGACACTGACTGTTCTTTATCTTTATATACATATATACTTACCTCTGGGTGTCTGATGTGCCTGTCGCTGTAGCTGTGTTTCTACAGCTCAGCCGTTAAAGCTGGAGCATGACAGATTCTTGAATCCGCACCCCGTCTCTTCACAGCAGCGGATCTGTCCTCCCAGCTTCAAAATGACGTTCTGTGTTTTCAAACATGCTGTGCAAAGAGTTCACAGTAAAGTTTTTTTTGTTTTTTGTTTTTTTTTGGTATTTGTATTTTCCCCCTTTTTTTCCATGTGTCCCTTTAAATTGGGGGAGAACGGGGCTAGTTGTCACATGGGTTGTGTGGTAACTTGATTGAGGTGTCTTCTTTGTTTCTCAGAGTAAAAACTGCAACTCTCACTTAATGCCAAGCCCCCCCACGCCAGATCAGGGCCAAAAGTCTGAAACGAAAAAATACAATCCGAAAGTGAAAAAAAAAAAAATCTGAAAGCGAAAAAAAAAAAAAGATTTGAAACTGTAAAAATCTGAATCTGGAGCTGAAAAAAATAAGACCTCAAATATTAAAACATAAATTAAAGTGAAAATTGAAACTGAGAATTAAATCAAAATTATATTTAAATCGACAAAACTTTTCGTATACTTATTTTTATTTTGAATGCATAGATGTATTTTTCAATGTTCAAACTCAAAACTCAAACTTTGGGTTTTAATTTTATTTTTCAAATGATCAAAACTTTTGGCCCTGATTTAACACCATCCGGTCCCTCTGTGTTTTCAGCAGCATTGCTGCTACGCTTCAACCACGACGCTGTTATTTGTGTTTTCATCCTGTCATGAGGGAGACTCTTATTTATGGGGGATAACAGAGTTGAAAAACCTTCTGAATTTAATATTCAGTTTATGAACTTAAACTTATATTTGATTCAAATATTGACTGAATAAATAGTGTTGAAGGATTTTTGCTTGGTCGCTTTTTTTTTTTTTTAGAACACACATTTTTGAATCTTAAGTACCCTCAGGAGTACGTGAGAACCACTGCATTAAGTTATCTATTTGTCAACTTGTTAGTGCAATTCAACTTTCAATTTTTTTTTTTCTTTTTTAGAAGATTTGTCCCTGTGACGTAATGCGTGACATCCAACCCCATTCTCCCCTATTCATGAAACGTCACTTTATGTGGTGTTGTGTTCAGCTGATGTCCTTGAAAAACAACAATAAAGACCTCCTGGATGCTGAGAGGCTCATGGGTGCATCATTGATAGCAGCGCTGAGCTATCAATCTTTAAAACAGATGGGCGATCAGTCACCTGGATTTGTCCTCATCATGTCTGCGACACCGCACAGAGGTGACCCTTCAACGCTAATGTGCTCTTATAGATAATAATGTACGCTCAAGTCGCTTTAAACTGGAATGACTTTCTTTAAACTGTAAAAACAGCAGATCTATAACACTTTGATCATCCCAATCGTCGTTATTACTGCCCATAATTAGCATGACTTCATCTATTTCCACGCCCTGTTTCTCAGAGGCTAATGAAAGCTGGGATGAAATGTAAAATAAACGATGAGGTTATAACCAGCTGTCCATTGTTCCACCGGCACGTCCCGCTTATCAACAGCTCCATGTTGGCTTTCACAGCACAAGAAAGAGCGGCCATGTCAATCCTCATTAATTCTCCCTGTGAATTAGAGGCACAGTGGATGATAGGAAATTAATGTCTGCAAAGGAGATACTTAAATTATTCAACAGTAACAGGATTATGATGAAAGATCACCGCGCTGGCCTCTTTCTCTTCATCCCATCCATTCTTCCCCCTCCTTCTTTTCATGCTCCCTCTTTCCTCTTACTTCTGTCAGCCACTGCATGGAACACGTCCACTTTTAATTCCTTTCTAGACTCGTCTTGTCCCCGTGTTTGTGCGTGCACAATCACACATTAAGAGAAGGGAACATAAAGGCTGGGCTCACAGTTAAAGTTAAAGTAGGGGAGAATGGGGTTGGTTGTCACACTTTTTAATCTAGTGTGAATCGCTCATCAACAAAACATCTTTCAAAAGTCATTCCTACATTAAACTGTAGTTTAAGGTGTTGGTAGAAATGTGTCTCCCTCTCATTTTCAGACTCATTGTCACAAAGAGGTGATTAACTATCAAAGAGACTCTGACACATTTTGACAACCAACCACATCACAGGGATGGTTGTCACGCACTGTAGCGTTGTTTGTCACAATCTTATTTTAATGGGAAGAAATCTTAAAAAAAAATGCAAGAAGACAGAAATAAATTTGAAAGTGAAATTGCACTGACAAGGTGACGAATACATAACCAAATGCATCGGAACACAAAATGAGCAAAGAACATAAACAGGAAACTCTCAGAAAACACCCACTGATCGCTGGTGATGCATTCACTGCAGCTTGTAATTCTCAAACACAAAATAACCCATGTTAACAATAACACATTCCCATTATTTACTACCAACAACCCACCATGTCTGTTACAGTAGCAACGTGAAAAACTGGGAGTGTTGGCAAGTATGTTGTTATGTCAATGCAACAGCGGTCTCTGACTCTGGTTCTAACAGATCCGAACTCCAACCCCATCGCATGCTTTGAAAGATTCACTAATCAATAATGGGTGGCGTTTGTCACTCTAAACCAGGGGTGTCAAACTCATTTTCACCGAGGGCCACATCAGCCTAATGGCTGTCCTCAAAGGGCCAGATGTAACTTATAAATGTAAGTAAATGTAATCGAATGTAATGTGAAATAAACGTAATACTCCTTATTTTGGGCTGTGGCTTTCGAAAACACGCTCTGCTGCAACCGCAGTTTGCCTTTTAATTCTTGGGCAATTTGTTGCTTTTCTTGAAGGCTAGCTTTGCGTACTTAGCTCCGTGTTTGGTGTCAAAATGCCGCCGCAGATTGTACTCTTTGACAACAGACAACGCCTCGTAACACAAAAGACATACCAGTCTTTCTCCTTGTATTCGCCTTCCCATCTTTCTTGAAACAGTCTTCCATCTTTATCAACTTTTCTCTTCTTGGACATTTTGGGATCATTATTTATTTCTCAATTCCACTCGTTGGCATTGATGTAGAAACACTGCTGTGTAGTGGCGGTGAGCTGTCAAATCGCTGGTATCATAGTCGACAGGCATTGTGGGAAATGTAGTTTTTGGTCAAAGCACACTTTTGACCTATTGATTTTTAAACACTCAAACCTTTTAAGCTCTCACGGGCCACATAAAATTACGTGGCGGGCCATATTTGGCCCGCGGGCCTTGAGTTTGACACATGTGCTCTAAACCATCGCTCAACAGGTAGATATATCAGGCGCTCACTTCAGGAGGGTGGCGTGAGATTGTGTGAAGCCAATGAAATGTGTGTGTCCTACAGCCAATGCGTGAGTGTTGGCAGTAGGGGTGAGCAAGTACACCATTATCTGTATCTGTATCTGTTTACCCATCCATATTATCCGTATCCGTATCCGTACTCGTAGGGGGCGGGGCCTAAACAGGAAGTGATTGTGTTTTGTCCGAAAATGGGCGGGACTTAAATCCGAACATTATTTTAAGTCTGCAACTGGCAAGAATTGATTTGACATGGCTATATTTATTTTCAGCTATGTTTCATGTTCAACTGGTAAAATGTGTATGTAGTGGTGTGAAAGGCTGTCTCTTTATTTATGATCTGTGTAAATTTAATAGGTGATTTGTGCAAACATTCAGTGGCAAAAAAAATTAAAAAAAATATGCCTTGTTGTTCACTGTATTTTCAAAAACACTGTGCTCAGAATGGGCAAAGCTTTCCAACTAACTTTCTCACCAGCCAAACTAAAATCACGCAGCCAGTTAAAAAAAAAAAAAAAGAAAAAAGAAAAAAAGACCGGCGTGGAGGGGGACACGGGAGACAAGGAGTTTACAGCTTTAAGCCTTCAAATGCGTTGCGTGTACGTTGCAAAACAGTTAATCAAGTAACTTTAAATATAAAAAAGAACTAAAGAGATGTGAGACAACGAAAACCTTAAAAAAACGGTCCCGAAATGAAGCAAGAGGCACTGACCAGCGCGACACGAGCCGTTTTCAGCCCCGTCTTGTCACATGCATCGCGTATGACAGGAAATAAGTTCAAGAAGTAACTTTAAATACCAAACAAACTTCAATAGAGACAAGCAGAAGAAAACTGAGTGAGTAGTACAGAGATTAGAGCAACGTAAACTACAGTCAACTCAAGCAAGCAAGAGAAGTAGTCGCCGTCACTCGCTGCCTGTCTGTGTGTGTGTGAAAGAGGAGAGCAGGCACCTCCTCGCTGCAGCATGTGGGTGCAGGGAGGGGGTGTGCTGTGTGTGACTGGCCAATCACAGAGCAGGAAGAGTGAAGACAGTAGTTGTTGCTACCCAATGAGGATTCTTTTAGTACGGATACGATTAATCCTAAAAAAAACTTGTGTTGCGCTCGGACTCGGCAAAAATGCATTATCCGTAACGAGCACTCGTTTGAAACGAATATCCGGCTCATCCCTAGTTGGCAGCTATGATAGCAAATTCTCATATATGAAACAGCCAACCTCAAAGAAAATGTGACGACCAACCCCGACTGGAATTTCATGCTAGCACCATTGCTAACAACCATGTAACAACAAGTTAGCTAGCTAATAGCAATCTAAACTATAGCTTCCCCGTCACAGTTTTTAAGGGTAACATTTGTTTTGTTATAAACTCATTGTGTAAAAGTCTAAAAGAAAAATACTGAGCTGAAAAACACGAAAAGTCCTCTCACCTCAAGTTCAGCTGTCTAACTCCAGAGAAGACTATGAAGGAGCTCTTATCCCAATTCTGTAAACTTCCATTCCACAATTTGAGAGACAGCGCCCTCTGGTGGGGCGAGATATAATGAATGTGACAACCAACCCCATTCTCCCCTACATGCCTTAATTGGACATGAAAGCATTCAGATGGAGAGATGGAGGAGGATACAGCAGCTCTTAAATCAAGCAGTCTGAGCCAGCAGCAGCATGGTACAGACGGTCATGGGTCAGCAATAAATATTTATCAGGCAGAAAATTTGGGAGCCCACTCTTTAAAGTTTAAGGGGTGTCTGTAGTCCAAGATCCTGATGTAACTTAAGGCTCTGCCTCCCATACTGCCCTTAAAGATGTTAGGTACAACAAACCAGCCTGTAATCTGTGAGCGCAATGCTCAAGAGACCTTTTTTGACCTAAAAGAAAAAAGAAAAAAAAGTGCTGACTGAGAGTGGGACTTTAAAAAGCAGACGAGAGGTTGATGATTTAATCATCAGTCAACATGGATCGGTAGAGTTAATTTGAGGAAATTCAGGCCAAGCTACCAAACTTGGGTGGCAAAGGGGAATTTTGGCTCAGAAATTTTGTTTTGTTTTGTTTTGTTTTGTTTTTCTCTTTGCCATCAACTTAAATATTTTTCTTTTCTAAAAATTCCCATAATTTTTTTGTTTTCTTTTTATCAACTTGAATGAGGTTTTCAAACAGAACTGAATGTAAATTGAACTCTGTGCCATGAATCCCATGTGCAAACAACTTCAAGCACATTTAATCATTATCAGTCACTACTTTTTTAATGGGACTTGTTTTTTGGGGGTTGCCGAGGGAACATAAACAACACATCTCAGCTGTTGTGAATACCTAAATCTTCTTTTATTTTTTATCATTCATGGTTCTTATTGTTCTGTGGAAAGAAAAAATAATAATAAAACATTAAAGTTGTAAAGTTCTAAAAACTGATTTGCGACATTTAAAAATATTGTTTCGGGCACATTTGCGTGTATGTTTGCTAATGACAAAAAATGATGCCTCTATTCAAGACACTTAATCGCATTTTGGGAAAATTCATTTATAATGTCAATAAAAGTATTGCATTAGACATGTTTACATTCATGTCTGCTTATCCACCTGTTTCTTCAGAAGCCGATGGTTGCTGACTTTTGCCTGCAGTTATCGACTTCGCTGCGGCCGGCTAGTTAGCTCAAAACATCTCGCGTGAAATCGTTAATGCTAGACAGGGTTCAGTGTAAACTTTTTTTTAAAACATCCGCACTATGACTCCACCTCCGATTTTTGTTCATTTGTTGCTTTCTTGCTTTTAAAAGCCGGTTAGCCGAGTATGACGGCTAGGCTAACGTCATCAGCTTTGTTGTCTCCATGGCGACGTAAACAGACCGTTCAACCGTCAGTCAGGAACAAGTTGGATAACAAACCAGAATGTTTAATATTTATACGTGTATACGAGCAGGTAAATTCAATTCATATAAATTTCCTGTTAATTTCCGTTTATTTCTGGAAAGTTTCCAACTTTGAAAATTCCTGGAATTTGCAATCCTATACAACACCATACAGATTTTTCTCTAAGGATTACCTTCAGTTTGTAGTTTATACAGTTCATTTCTGGATTAAGCAAACATCTCATTTAAGGTATTTCTTGGGGGTCGGTTGTGAAAACCATAAAAGACGTTGAAGCTTCAACACTGTGGATTTTTGAGAGTCGGCAAGAGCAAGCAGTGACCCATGACGGAGTGACAGAAAGAGAGACTGAGGAGGCATACAAGGATAATACAGAACCATGGCAACAAAGACTGAGGATTCTCTGTGTGGCACACTGAAAGGAGTCAGGTAAAGCTTTTACTTTATCTGTGGAGATGGTCTCACAGAGATCTCAGCGTTCACAGTTCTTAGCTGTGTGACAACAGTGACCTGAAAGTGACAGAGGAACACGGTCGCTTGATTTAAAGGAGAAGTAATATTGGATAAAGAGGTAAGGATTTTCTAAATCTGAAGAGATGTTTTAACTATTAGAGACACATGAAGGTAAAAAATCAGGCATTGAACAGTTTTGATCGTACTGTGTGAGGTGTGCCCTGATAATCTCAACACAGCTCACCACACACAGAACCATTCTGTCCCACCACTGATCTAGAATCTAGTCCTCCAAGACAGAAATCTCACATGACTAAACGTGATCTAACAAAAACGTAGAAGAAGAAACATAGCAATAACCGGTGAACAAAAAACACAACATGGAAGAGGACATATAGAAGAGGGGATGATGGTGGTTTTTAACAGAAAATTCCTGAATCAAAAACACAGACTTGCCTCACGGGTTTTCTGTGTCAGGTCAGCCATGCTTGTTTTTGTTTACATCTGCTTCCTTGTTCCTCAGTCAGCTCGCCTCCTGATTGGCTACATTCTATTCCACGACGCAACTCACAGAGTCATGACTCAGGAGTCGTCAGCTTTCCCCACTCACAAAGATTTTTGGTCGTAAAAATTGACTAAGTTTAATATTTACGATTGTCGGCCCCGACCCTTTTCACAGACGATTATCGGGACAAATTCACTCTGAACACACCTCGGACCCCAGGATAATCTTAAAAGACAGACGATAATCCAGCGTTTGCCGGCTTTAATCGGGAAGAAGGAAAATCAGGACAAAAAATCTCGATAATCTTGATGTGTGTTCCCCGCTTAAGTCACTTTAAACTGAGAAGTTTTTATGTAACGGATGTAAAAACTTTATGATCATCAAACAACCTGCAGGCTGTCAGGAGATTTTACTCTGTACTCACACTTCTGTACTATTTTTCACTCTATTAAACCTTACAGGTGTTCAACATATTCTGAAATCTGTGATTTTCTATCTGAGTCAAATGGTCCGGTCTTACTCGTCAATGTTTAAGTTGAAAAATGAAGCAAACGTCCGAGCGCTGATGTCTCTTTGCAGATATGCACTGATGAGGAATTGTACTGAAGTGTGGCTCCAGTCTTTAGCGTCCTACCTGAAAAGGGAACAGACAAACCTTGGTGGTGAAATGTTGGAATTAAATCTGGCATGACAGGTGAAATTGGCAGGAGTGTGTGGCATCTGTTGCTACATGAAGTTAGGCTTTCATTCATATTTTGGAAACACAGAAAAGGAACGCAAATATTTTCACTTTGAGTAAGGATTAGAAATACGCACAGGTAAATATTTTTATTAAATATCAGTATGGAACAGCAGCACTTTTCTTTTTACCATAAATTACCTCATTGTTTTGATGGCTCTGTTTGATCAGCTGTCTGTACGGCAGAGAGCCGGTGTAAAGAACAAACTGTTCCTATAGGGGAATCAAGCCCTTTTTTTTTCATGACAATCCTTCGATCAGAAACACTTTTCAACTGCTTGACCATCAACATGAGCTCTTACAGATGCTGACTTCAGAAGATAAACAAACACTGAGGCGATGAACGACATCAGCCGGCCAGCCTGGCGTGTGTTCTGTCATGTCACAACAAAAAAAAAAAAAAAAAAAAAAAAAAAAAAAAAAAGAGGAAAAAACATCAGTGAGTAATGCCACAAAGCGGTCGCCTTCTTCGTCTCCTCCTTTTTTTTTTTTTTTTGAGTTTCAGTGGCATGCTCGTAAGCCGGAAGATTCCATTGATGACACTTCCCAGCCTGCTCCTTTTATCGGTTGCTGTGGGTAAAACATTTGAGGCAATCCAAAAAGGAATGGTAAATATTAATCATGTTTAATTCTTATGATTCCAGTTCAGGGAGACCGCGATGCAGTTGGTAAGACTGAAATGGTTGTTGTGAGGACTGTCTGGATAAAAATATTTGTTCTGATGAGTCCAGAAACTAGTCATGCCAGCTGGTCTTGCCAAGGGAGGCTGAATCTCTATCCCTCACTGTCGTAAAGATGTTACTCTTGCGAAAATGTGCCTTTGTTTTGGAAGCAAATGAATGGAGAGCAGATCTTCTTTTGGACACTACTTCTCTTTGTTCAAAACAACTTTTCACAGAATGCAAAGTGACGAGGTGATATATTTATTTACTGTTACACTGCGCTATTGTTTGATGTTACGGACTCCTTAATTTAAACGAACGAACCAAGACTCGTAAACAAAAAGGAGACCATAACATATAAAGAAGGACACCACAAAAAGTGTTTGTAAAAATTAACCCACAGGCAAAAAGAAACACAAAGGGAAAGATGCCAACCCAGCCATGCAATGGGCCGTCGCGCCAGCACCCCTCCCCAAACTAAACTACCGCAAAAATCTAGAATAAAGAAAAAAGCGAAAACTGGACCATCAAGATCTCCAGCCCAAATTAAAACGACAAACTAAAATGACAAAGACCAGCAATAAAGCACGCTGATCAGATTAAATGTAAGAAAACCTGTGGGGAAAAAAAGAAGTTTACCTGTAACAAAAGAAAAGTGTGGGTGTATGCATGCGTCTTCCTTCTCACTCTGCCCCCAACTGCTCTCCCAGCTCCTCTAAATCCACTCCTCCAATCTGAGCGCTACAGGCCAGAGGAATGAGACTAGAGAAAGCAAGGGAGGAGAGAGAGAGAGAGCAAAAAAAAGGGGGAGAGACTGTGGTATAACTGGCCACAGGTAACATTTGAAATGTGAAAACAAACAAACTTTGTAAATTTAGTTTGTAACATAATTTATTACCGAGCTATATTTAGTGCTACTCACAGCCCGATGCTCTGAGACCTGTCTGTAATGTATGAGATGAGATGAGATGAGATAAGATAAGATAAGATGAGATAAATTATAAGATATAAGAGATGAGATGAGATGAGCTAAGATGAGATGAGATAAGTTAAGATACAGTATAAGATGAGATGAAATGAAATATAAGATATAAGAGAAGAGATGAGATGAGATGAGATGAGCTAAGATGAGATGAGATAAACTAAGATAGAAGCTAAGATATAAGATAAGAGATAAGATTAGATGAGATGAGATGAGATAAGATACGATATAAGATGAGATGAGATGAAATATAAGAGATGAGATGAGCTAAGATGTGATGAGATAAGCTAAGATATGATAAGATAAGATGAGATAAGATAAGATAAGATGAGATAAGATGAGATAAGATGATATGAGATAAGATGAGATAAGATGAGATAAGATAAGATGAGATAAGATGATATGAGATGAGATAAAATAAGATAAGATGAGATAAGATTCACTTTATAAACCTCGAAGGAAATTGTGTTACCAGAGTGCAAAATTAAAAAAAAAAATACAAAATCTTAGAAAGAAAGGACAAAAGATGCAAAATTCAGAGCAAGTGTTTTTTGTAATAACACAAAGTGTTGGAGTGGAGATTCACTTTTGTGTCCAAGTGAAAAATGCAAAATGTAGAGAAGCGGCCAAAAATAACTACAATTGATAAATGAGAGTTAAATGATCTTTATTGATGAGGTTCCACATGAATTAACAATTGCATTAAATTATCGCACAGTGAAATATTGCACATATTTAAACCAGCGAATAAATAAACTGTTGCAGATCAGTAAAACTGAACAAACTAAAGATATTGCACAGACCCTTGTTTTGTTAAACGTCCTTCCTGCAGAATGGGGAGAAGTGTTGTGCATGATGCTGAGCATCTTCCTCTCAGATACCTCCATCACAACCTCCAGCTCAACCCCCAGGGCAGAGCCAGCTCTCCTGATCAGCTTGTTGAGTCTGTTAGCGTCCCAGAGAACCCCCAGAGAACTACAGCGTAGAAAATGATGCTGGCTACCACCCAGTGACAGAAGCATGAGTTTTTAGTCCAGCCCAGTTTATTATCTAAATGCACACACAGGGATTTGTAGGGATTTCCACAATGTCCACCTCTGATCCACTGATGGTGACTGGGTTCGGTTGAGTCCTCTGTTTCCTGAAGTCCACCACCAACTCCCTTGTCTTTGTGTGAATCCTGGTCGTGTCCTACCAGAGCTCATCTACCAACTCCAACCTCACCAAACAGAGCTAACGTCACCTCACTCTTCATTTTATTGAAAGACTCTCAAGTTTGATCAGATCACTGCAGAATAACTGCTGCATGTGGGTTGGAATGAACAGTATCACAATCAGTTTGACCAGTGTTTTAGCCTTTAGCTCATGTTTTAGCCTTTAGCTCGTGCTCTATCGCTCTCCTGTTTAACTTTCTTCTGCTCTTCTCTCCTTTTTCTTTTTCCAGCAAAGAAAAACACAGATTTTGCTCCTAACCACCAAACTTTATGGTCAAACTTTTTGGTCTATGCTGTAAATGGATTGGTCAGGTCATGAATCCATCCTGCTGCACCTTTTCCCCTGCATTTCACTCCTCACTCTCCTCCAGTTTCCTTCCTTTCTTCTCCGATTAAAGGCTTATAAATAAACAAATGAGTAACACATTTTGGCACTGATGATCCAATTTTAAGTTGTGGATTATAAAAAGGCAAATAAATAAAAATGAGACTATTTCATTGTCACTTCTTAAGTCCTCAGGGGGCCTTTTAGTGTAAGAAAGAAACATCATTTTGACAGCATGTCTGTGTCCAGACTGTCACTGTGGTAAATTGTTGATTTCATCTGTAATTCAGTGTAATGACGTGGATGTTGGGCAGATTGTTGCTGCAGTAACAAACCCTGCAGGGAAATTCAGGGAGGTCCTGTATGTCTGGACTCGTATGCCCTCTGAGGATTTCTCCTAACTGCACATTATACCATACATTCTGTTTTTATAAAACTCCGAGGTCATTACGGCACATTATTCTGTACGAAAACTGCTCCTCTCTGTCACCCAGTCTGGAAAAGGAAATAGAGTGAAGCAAAATGAAGCTGCAGACGGCTGCTTTGTCCTCAGCTGGCACTACAGGATGTCTGCTGAGAAGTAACCTGAGGCTGGGGCTGTACAATGACTGCGCTCCAATTATCCACTGCTTCAGTTAATGGACGATTAATTATTCATCTTTCATGGGTTATAGATACATGACACTGATATTCAACAAATGGTACCAGAGTTTTTAATTCTTTATGGTGAAGCAGTGCAGCATTTTTTACTCCAACAGTGACACCATGAGCTCTGGCTGGTTGTGAAACACTTAGAAACACTCAGGTTTTGTCCAGTTATATCATCAATGTGTGTTTATTTGAAAGCAATGAGCCGCAACACTGTGACATTATTTTAAGCCATTCACACAGGGCTGGGATTTGGTGTGAGTAACTCGGTGAACAAAAACTAAAGGCTCTCCTACGTCAGAGAGCCCGAGGGCACAGTAAATGTGGGGAATTTGATGAATTAGCTTCTAATGCTTAAAAAAAGAAGGTTGAACAAAGGGGTACAGAGCAGATTTTTTGTTAATTGTTTTTCCTGGGGTTGGAGAAGACAAATGAAGAGGGGAAGAGGAAGAGACCGGATGTGCAACAGGAAGAGTAATGAGACGCTAATAGCGGGGAATCTTCTAGCACCATCTTTTGATGTTTTGTTGAAGCGGATTTACGGTGAGTAACGCTAAAAGTTAAGCAGGAAACGTGTTTCTATGGTGATGGTGGAAACAGGATGTGAACGGGTGTTGCTGTCTCGCTAATCAGCAAAGGTATGATTGTTAGCCTTGATGTACCCAGTGGATGCTCCAATCATACTCCCCTTCATTTGACGTAATGTCCTCTCCATTTCAAAAGTACAACTTAGGGCCACAACACTTGATTTACAATTTTAATTGATTTTTTTCCATCTACAAAAAAAAACAAACTCCCAGTGATACAAAAATTACACAAATCAAGTTTAAGTTTTGCCTCTACGTGGTCAAAATATTTTCCCAAACCAGTTAAAGTGTGCGTCATAAAATGGTGATTATGTAGCTCAAACGTAGGCGGGTTTGACATAAACACTCAGGGCTGAATATTTTCACAGTATTTTAACATGAAACTCTCTGATCAATATTTAATCTCATTTGAAAAAACAAATACAAGCCTTTAAAAGTCCTTCTGTCATGAACTTTGACCCAGATATGGACACAAATGCACTACTCGAGACCAAGTTCCAAAAAGGCAAAAGGGTTTTTAATGAAACAGGTAAAGTTCGGTACACAGGTGTGGTAGACAGACAAGAAGGAAAAGTGCGACAAACTGGCAACGAGACAGTGAGACACATAAAGTTAAATACAAGAGGTGATGAGATGTAATGACCATAGACTGTAAAAAAAAATGCACGCCATCTCGCTTGGCTCAAACTGAGGTCTATTCATTCCAGATGGACTGTGGTCAAACTTTAAAAAATTATTACACCTCGTAGAAACGTTTCTCACATCCGTATGCTGTGGTGATATTTAGATATTATTGGGCTGCATTGTGTTCATGTCCTCTTTTTTTCTGAAAAGTTTCTTTTTTATTAGTCATTAGAGGTTAAAAACTGAGTTTTATGTCTCATTTAATGATGATTGACAGTTGCCGTTCATGTGTAGTTTTTTCAGGAATAATAAAATACATCAGAAAGGAGAGTTAAGAAGAGATTAGACTGTCAAAAGAAAAAAAAAATATTTTAGTCACCTGCTTCCACTCAGATTTTCCCAGAGTTCCTCGTAAGTCTCTACTGCACAGATTTTTTGGCTTCAATACCGTATAATGGTCAAAGGCCAAGGACAATCAGGGATCAGGTGTGACAGACGGGGGCAGTGCAGACAGGAACAAAACTAGAAAACAGAGACAAGGGTTAGAAATTTCAAAATAAAACAGGAAACCAAAAACATGAAACATGAACGTGCAAAATAATGAAAACTTTACAGACATGACACCTTGTGCAAAACTGTACATTGCAACAACTTACAATTGGACTGAGGCAGGAAAAAAAAACTTGATTTTTATTTTTTTAAATCTTATGCCGAAAATAATTTCAATTAATGGATTTAATCTATATATTGCCCAGCTTTAGTACAAATGAGATCCACTTGGAAGAACAAAGTGAAGTCGGGGCTCCTTTAACAAACTCAGGAGGAAGTGGTCTACATTGTCAGCGTCAAAGAGGCAGGATGTCAGCAAGCTGTGGATAAAATGTATGTTGTTGTATTTCTAATGCTCCCTCTCGTTTGAATCTCCGGTAATTACCAATGAAAATATCTGTCCCTTTACAAAGTGCTTCCTGAATGTTAGCTCTCTTGGTGCCGACTCCCTGTCTCTGTAATCTGTTGCTCTTGAAGTCATGTATGTTGTGTCTATCAGAGGTTTTTACCACTAAAAGCAGCCGCCTGCTGTGGAAAAAGCAGGAAGAGCGCAGGGGGGAAAAAAAACAGTCTGAAAAACACTTGTGAAAGTAACTTCTGACTCAGGTCTTGAGCCCCATTTATGTGAAAGCCACAACACGAGTGAGTCATTCCACATCCACACAGTTCGATCCATCGTTCATGTGAAAACGGTGCTGCTTACATTAGAAAACAAAGTTTACGTGGGCCCTTTGGAGGATCTGTAAAATAAAGTGTTTCGCTGCTCCATTAACATTCAAACACCATTCAGGGTGTTTCTGTGAGTAGTAGCTTAACTTCGATATTCAAAGCCTTCTGTCTTTTCTGATACAGCTAACGTTGTTCCCACCTGCTTATTACTGTAATCGTTGAAAGATGGGTATTATCACTTCAAGCTGACACACTGGAATTTATTCAAGTCCATTTTTAATGCTTCGCTTTCATTACATTTTCTCTTCTGCTGCTCTGCAATCCTTCGTGTGTGTGTGTGTGTGTGTGTGTGTGTGTGTGTGTGTAATACTTAAGTAGTAGTGCCTGTAGTTAGTGCATGCTGCTTTCTGCTTTCAGTTACCGACCCAGCTAGCCCTCTCCACAGGGGGCAAAAAGAGGAGCTGAGAGTCTGAAGGTCTTTGCACACTGAGTCCATTTTTTCATCTGAAATTGATGCACAATAACAAAGTAATTTATTCCCATGTTATGTCAACCATGTTCGCATGCTTCAGGTTTGATGTTCTGTTCCGCATCCGTCCAGGTCGTTCTGAGGGTTGTTTGACTATTCAGGGACACCGTAGGCCACTTGCAACATCACCATCATCATCATTATTATTTAATTCAGATGGCATATACACTATATATAAACTCAATTTTAAATAAAAGATTTGCCAAAAAAAAAAAAAAGACGGAATAATGAATTAATTAATAATGTGTTTGTCTTGACTTCAACCTACAAGCGCTGCCATGAACGGCTTCCAGCCACTGGGTGTCGCTGTAGTCTACCGGTAAGTTACGCTTTAGTTTGTTTACTTTAGGGGCTAACGATGAGCAGATGAGAGGCTGGCCCAAAACACTATTAAATTTATTAATAAATGTTTATTAAGTCTCATATTTCATTGCAAAGTTGAGGTTAGCCTACATTTACGTTACCTTAGTTTAGCTAAAGCAACTGAATAGATAGGAGTTTGTTAGCCTAGCTGTAACCTACCAGTAAGTTACACTTTAGATCGTTTACTTTAGCGGCTACCAGTAAGCAGCTAATAAACTGACAAACTCCCATCTATCCGGCTGTTTTTACAAGAAAACGATCTTTGTTATGTCGAGATAATGAAATAATAAGTCATTATCATGACGTCTTCCGTAGCTACATGCTACTGTTGGCTAATTTCTCCCTGTGGAAAAATCACACTTCTTTAGGGTGGGATGCAACTTGTGGACATAAATCCCATTTAAGCATACTGATAAAATTTTTTACTGGCGTCGCCGTCTTTGGCTCATGTCCCTCTGTGTTTTTAGCAGCATTTGTTTATTTGTTTATTTAAAAGGATCCCCATTAGTTGCTACCAAAGCAGCAACTAGTCTTCCTGGGGTCCATACAATCAAAAGTCATACATAACTAAAACATAAAAGACAGCAAACACTTTATAATAATACAATCAACCCCCCCACCACCCCCAACACACACAAAAATCAATAAGTTATCATGAGTATCCAAATGTCAGAGATACGATTTAAAAACGGAAACGAAGAAGCCTCGCTTCACCAAAAATATGAATTTATAGCAGCTAATTCTATAATTTAGGTTCATAGTGATAAATTGTATCCATCCCTCGTTTAATTTGTAGTACTGACAATTGTTTTGTAAAAACAAAAAAAAAAACTATTGAGAAATATATTACATAAAAAATAACCTGTATTTCTAGAATGTATAATTCATGAATATGTAATCAGCCTAAGTATGCAAATATAAGTTATTTAATTTTTTTTAAATTAATTTTACTATTTGATTTTCTAAGGGAACATGGCAGTGTTTTCCACTGAGAAGCTGCTCTGGATAGAAATGTTTTCTGCATCACACATGTTCTTGGCATGGGTACAACTACATGATCATGTGTCACCTGTCTTGTTGTATGATTGTATCTGTTATTGATATAAAGGATCTTTGAGTGCAGATATTTTGGCTTAAATGTTGTACATATCTGATAAAAAAAAAAGACAAGGAGATTAGAATACAATCTTTTCCTGACTTTCTGCCATGAAAGAGCCCAATGCATTACTGCTACGCTTTAACCACAATGCTGTTACTTGTATTGTAAAAACTTATATATGATGCAAACATTGATTGAATGAATAGTTTGCTTGGTTGCTTTTTTTTGAATAAACATTTTTGAATCTTACGTACCCCCTGGAGTGCCCTCGCTGACCTCCAGGGGTGTGTACCCCCATTTTGAGAACCACTGCTCTAAAACAACTGTTTCTCAAATTGTTTCGGACCAAGAACCATGTATCACCCCCCCCAAAAAAAAAAAAAAAAAAAAAAAATCTTCCCTGAGCACCAAGCTAAATAGCCCCGGAACAACAGCCCAGATAGCCAACTGATGTGATATAAACTGGCATCATACATGTACTGGCTTCTAGTACTGGCGCTAACATTAGCTTCCACAGTGGCTGAATCATCTCGCTGTTGCACCTTCTCCTGGTCAGTGTCAGAGGTCTTCTCTTCCTTATTTGATTTTCTTTCTACTGTCCCCGTCTTAAGCCACTGATACATGAAGATTTTACCTGTAGGCTCGTTAATGGAGTAACGTTGGCTAACGTTAGCTTGACCGTTTTCTCTGTAGGGGGGTTGAAGGAAACTTTTGTGAGTCCCATCAAACTTTTTTTAAAATTTCTACAAAAATAAATAAACAAATAAAAATTCTCACTTGTCACGGTGGACCCCTTGTAGTCCATGGACCACAGTTTGAGAAACACTGCTCTAAAACACACAGAGATAGCACTGGGAGCCTCTGATGGAGCCACTGCTCCATCCTACAACCACTGCAATTGTTTCTACTAATTTGTCTGTGCTTTATACGCCAAAACAAAACAAAGTTTAAAAAAAAAAAATAGCCTGTAAGGGGAAAGTTGTTTGCAAAGGTCACAAATGTTTACTCGCCCATAAAAGCACATTAGACCTCCAGTGGAAATATCACCATCGGAAGTGCCTTCCCTCCGTCTCCCCCCAGACGCTGCTGAGGCAGATGTCTATCCCTTTAAAGAAAAGAGCAATGAATGCTTTACCGAGCCGACATCTATTTAAAACCAGCAGATTGAGTGAGCCAGATGTCAGATGTGTTTTCATATTAGTCACAGCTCACTGGCAAGGAGGATGAAGTTGGCTACATCAACAGGACATGCTGGCAAACAGCCAGAGGTGTCCAGGCATTACACAGATGACAGCCCCATCAACTGAATGACAGAGCTAGGTGGCTAAGATAATGTGATGTTATTCATTGACACTGCATTTCCCACTGAGCCATTCAAAGTGCCATCTACATAAAATACCAAACAGGAATATTAAGTGGTTCAGCGTGAAGCTCTTTGACAGAATCTCATTCATATTGATGTTCAGCTGCTCGTATCAGCTCGCTTTGACTTTTTCCCCTTTAACACACACCTCGGTTGTACGAGTAAAAGGGGAGGAAAAACAGCATCACCCCTGTTTTAAGCTTCCCTCGAGTGGTTTCCTCGATTTCTGCCAAGACTACTTCATATGTATTTTCTGATCTCACCATTGCAACTTGAAAAGCTTTGAAGAAATGTGACAGAGTGGGTGTAGGGAATAACCTGATGCAGGGCTGCGGGGCTTACATGATAAACGGTCTTGGTTTTTCCGTGGAGGTGGCAGCTCTCTCTTCATGTTGTATTTGACAGGATTATGTGCCTCCAGCAACTTGGAAGTGCACTTTTAAAAGAACAAATCTAAAGGACAAACATTTCAGGTTTGATGTTTCCTGTGCGTGGAAACGGCAAAAATAAAACGAATATGTCAAGGTGTAGCATATTAAACATACAGACAGTGACGAGCCGCTCTGATCTGTGAAATGAACAGAGCTGTGCTGATACAAGCGTTTGAGAGCTGTAGCTCTCTGAGCAACAAACTTCGTTGTTCTTTAATTCCCTTATCTTTCCAGTTCTCTTCGTATTTGGAGCCTCTCATTACGTTTTATGGCTCATTTGTTGACCACTGACACCAAACTTGTTGTGTTCTCAGTGGAGTTTTTATCTTCTTTGTTCCTGTTTGTCTGGGGATCCTACGTGCTACCATGGTTGCATTGTTTACACCAAAGGGCATCATCTGGTAGAGAAAAATGAAGCCAATGCTGAAGTGCTAAAAAGTTGCTTTTCATGGAGAATCCACTAGAGGCTGGCTGCAGAAAGACCGGAAGTCACAAACACACCAAGTCAAAAAAAAAAAACAAAAAAAAAACAGACTTTTACAGCATTAAAAAACATATTTACAGCCTGGTTCAAAAAACAGCTTGGGTCTGAAACACTAATTTCGCTATTGGCATACACTGCAAGCCGTTTAGAAGATATTAGAACCACAAGTTTGTCCAATCAGAGGCTCAGCTCACGTGGCGCCCTATAGCTGTTTGAAAGGAAGCTCAAAGCCCACGTCCTATCAAATATGGCTCTGTCCAAAGATTGGCTTTTTTTGCACTGTATCAGACAGATGGGTGACAGCGCAGAGACTACGTCCATGTTTTATACAGTCTATGATTCAGCTGTTATAGTAGCCTGTAGCATGTCGATGCTAACCAGAGGGGATGGCATCAACCTGTCCTTCCAT
The DNA here is from genome assembly GCA_030710495.1 of Labroides dimidiatus. Lineage (NCBI taxonomy): Eukaryota > Metazoa > Chordata > Actinopteri > Labriformes > Labridae > Labroides > Labroides dimidiatus. Next base: position 34,965,633 of record CM061145.1, read on the forward strand.
CAATCGTTATGGGGAATATTAAATCTATCTCAAAAAGATGGTCTAGCGGTAGCATCATGCTATTCACAGAGACATGGCTAATGGAGCTAACACCAGACACCAATGCCTATGAAGAAGGCCAGCTCAGTCCTGGACCCTGTGGAGAAGGTGGCTGACACTAGCGTTATGGCCAAGCCGACGTCTCTAAGAGACTTTTTTTTCTTCTAATTGACATTTATTATATTAAACTATTTATATGTTCTTGGAATTTTTGCACCATACACTTTCTTGTATTGCTGATGTAACTGAATTTTCCTTCAGGGATCAGTACAATATGTTCAATTCAATTCAATTCAATTCAATTCAATTCAATTCTATTCTATTCTATTCTATTCTATTCTATTCTATTCTATTCTATATGACCTAAGAATAACTCTTGAAGTGATGTGTCCAAAAATAATTACAAATAGGCAAACTCTTCAGAGACCAAAGTTAAATTCAAAGGTGTTCACCACTATTAGACCACGTGTGTTTGTGCATGAGTTGTTTGGAATTCCTCAGCTAGTTCTAGATTCATTTAATTCATTTCTGGTCTTCTAACATCTACCGGACTACGCTCTGGATGTTTTATGAGTCTGTGGGGGCCAGTGCTGACATCAACAGACCAAACAGACTGATCCACAGAGCCAGTGACGTTGTGGGAATGAATGTGGACTCTCTAACAGAGGTATCATGCTATCCAAGTTGCATGCCATCTTGGACAACATGTCCCACCCACTCACTCTGAGTGTTTCATGGTTTAATTTTGGACTCACTTTGGTTCAAGGAAATAATCTCCAATAATTACCTGAAATACTCAGAATTTAGATCAGTAATCAATAACCCAAAACTTACGTCATTATTTATATACCATATATTTCTGAGTAGAATGTACATACTTTTTATTATTCTTGCATATATTTCAGTTTTCATATGACATTTACATTTATATTTGTACTTTTACTGTATGTTAATGATTCTTTTTTTGAAAGGGACCAGCTGTAAACTACGAAGTGATGTCCCCTTGGGGATCAGTAAAGTATTCCTGATTCTGTATAAAACATGGCACCCATTGGCCACCCACAGTCCAAGCTCTGTCTTTTCACATGAGTCAAAATTCTGCTGTTTCTTGGTTGATGTTTTTGCGCCACATATCAGATAAAATGTTCTCCCCATCCCAGCCTGTCAGCTCATCCAGTAAATGTCATACATGCATTCCTCGGTCATTGAGCTGGAGACTGAATTCTTGCCGACTGTAGAGATGAAGAGACCGCTTGTATACGGATGATGTGGTCCAGCAAACCCGCCACCTTCCACCAGCTCTATGCTCCTTTACTCAGATAATCTAATTACTGCTATAAACACACACCATAAAGATAATCTCATTTTGTGGCACACGGGGGGGAAAGACTAGCCCATTTACGAGCTAATGAATTAGCCATTAGTGCGACTTTAGCTGTGACAACCTCCTATTTGACCTCATCTGCTCTCTAGCTCCACCTTTTCCTCCAAGCATGACAACTTCTGGCTTCAGAAAGCAAACACGCAGGCAGCCAACTGTCAAACTCAAGGCTTCATTAATGCAATCCAGGAGACATCACGGTGTTTATGTCCAATATTTATGCAAATCCTACATGTTGTTTTTTTTATTATTATTATTATTCACTGGCTCTGTGACACAGAAAGGTCGAGTCAGAGTCTGGTGGCGTATGCATGTGTGTGAGTAGGACAAGTTTATTACACAGTGTTAATTTTGGCCGCTGCTTAAGATTTAGATTTAAGGCCTTCTCTGCAAAAACTGACGTCTAAGCAAGTGTGTTTTTTTGTCTTATTTAACGTAAGAATTGCCTTATTATACTTGATATGAGCCACATTCAACAGACAAGACCAAGAACATGTCTTATTTCAAGATATTGAAAGACAAAAATAAGGTCTGAATTACCTGCAACAAGTAAAAAAATCTCCCAGTGGGTTAAGAAAAATTTACTGGTCAAGTTTGGAATAATGTCTAAATCCAAGAAACTTTCACTTACTCCACTGGCAGATTTTTTTTACTTGTTACAAACAATTCAGAGCTGATTTTTGTCTTTACATATCTTTAAATGAGACATGTTTCTGGACTGGTCTGTTGAATGAGGCTCAGATTAAATCTAAAAAGACATTTTTACTAGAAATAAGACAAAAACACTTCATAAGATTTCTGTTTTTTTGCAGTGTTTGCACACTGAGTCCATTATTTTCCAACGTTTTTTGGCTCCGGTAATAAGTCAGCAGATTCACTCTGAATCTTCTGTTCACTGGGAAAATTCGCAGTAGAAGAAAAAATGGAATCACCAATCAGTGACGATGATTTTGTGATTCATCCAGGGTTCATCTACTCCTGAAAACAAGACAAGAGCAGGAAGCGTTTCACCTGCTGGTAGAGATCCAGAGCAGCGGCTGGCAGCATGTTTGAGAAAGGCACATACACACTTACATGCACGCACATACACACACATACACAAGTCTTTATCATCCAGACAAAGGCTGAAATGAAAGAAAATGTGTCGGAAAATGTGAAAACATGAGTTTGCAAGTAGCCTACGGTGTCTCTGAATAGTCAAACAACCCTGGAAACGACCTGGATGGACACACAAAAAAAAAAAAATGCAGAAAATCAAACCTCTTCTTAAAAACAAACATATAATGACTATAACTGATGATGTGTTAAAAAGTAGAGATTCGTGCACATAGGATTTTTTAAATATTTATTTATTTTTATTTTTGTCATGTCATGTCATGTCAGGTCTGTTTTAATGCTCAGGTTCTGTTTCCGTGTGTGTTTTTTAGCTTTTATTTTGAAATTTTACGGTTCAGTATTGTGTTTAGTGTTACTTCCGTGTTGTTGATTACCCTGATTGTTTCCAGCTGTGTCCCTTACCTTGTGTGCATTTCAGCGTTGCCAGATGGGAAATATAAAATTATCGTACCAGAGCCTCAAAATTATCGTATTTTGGGGGAAATTATCATACACCCGACAAAATAATCAAAATAACTGATAATGATCAAAACAACTGTCTTATTGTTGCGCGAAAATCACAATTGATCACTCTGTTTAGTGTCCCGCTCACCCTCTTCTTCTCCTTCAGTGCTCATTTTTCTCTCAACTGACTGACTTCCTCCAACGACCGTGATTGGCTGTCAATCATTCTGAGACGAATGACACTTAAACTATGATTGGCTGGAAACGTCACATGATATAAGATGCATTTAGGGTTTACAGATAAATCCGTCAGACTGGGGTGGATCTGTAACAACCACACGAAATAGTCAAATTATTGTACATTTAGCCTTTTTTGGAATTATTGATCGTACATCGTACAGAGGGCTAAATTATCGTACAAATACGATAATTATCGTACGTCTGGCAACGCTGGTGCATTTAGTGTCTGTCTTCCCTAATCCTGTGCCAGTTCGTCTTGTTCGTCTGTGCCAAATCCTCTTGTCTCGTCTCGTAAAGATCTCTAGTTCGTCTGTACCAAGTAGGTTCATTGATTCCAGCCGTCTGCTGTGATTTTTTTGTTGCATTTTGTTATTTTACATTTGGTTGAATAAAAACTTTTGTTCGTACTATTCCGAGTTTCCACGTTTGGATCCTTCGTCTGAGTCTTGTCAATTTTTTTTTTACATAAATATTTTATTTTTTAAGTTTTAACATCTTATTTCACTTTCAGTGTTTCCTCATTAAGATCTCCTGACAGTGTTTCCTCAGTTTGTCAGCACACATCCTAACTTTGTTGTTTACTTTTAATGCACTGGGGGGTGTGCCGGCTGTGTGTGTGGTTTTTTTTTTTTTTTTTTTTTTTTTTTGGTGGGGGGGCAAGGGTGGAGGGGTTTGCGTTGATCTGTGGGTTTGGGGGTGGGGGGAATCTTTTTTTTTATTTTTCTGTTTTTTTTAAGCACTTTGCGTATGAAACGTTCTCTATAAATAAAGTTTGATTGATTGATTGATTGAAATATTTTCTTAATAATTTCTTCTTGTAATGACCTGCCGCAGGACAACAGATGGAATTTAGCTATTATTAGCCAAAATGTTCTCTCTCTCTTTCTAATCCAAACACAGTCGAGGCAGATGTCTGTCTAACATGAGTCGGGTTCTGTCCGAGGTTTCTGCCCGTTAAAGGGAAGTTTTTCCTCTCCATTGTAACTTGCTAAATATTGCAAAGGTCTGTACTCATGGTGGGTTAAGATGAGATCAGACTTCTTATCTTGTCTTGATGTTGGGTTTCTGTTAATAGAATTTTATTACCATTTACAGGTCTAGACCTGTTAACGCTTGGAAAGCGTCTTGAGATAACGTTTGTTATGAATTGGCGCTATATAAATAAAGATTGATTGATTGATTGATTGATTGACGGATGAACGCTGTCCAAAACAAATAAAGTAATAAAACAATTAAATGAATTAAATTTAGCCCCAGTGAACACGGTCATAATCTGGCTCAAGGGTCATGACAGAGAGGCAGCGGGCACTGAAGTTAGCAGCAAAGTTACGAGTTTATTGTCCAACGTAAAAAATAACAACAAAGATCAGATGTGTTTAACGAATGAAACACAAACAAAAGTGTGTGTGACGCTGCTGAGGTGGATCCTGGAAGAATGAGAGCACCAAGCCCAGGTGCTTCAGATTAGCATCTCTGACAAGATAAGGAGGAGTTAGACAGTAAGACAACATATAGCTGTATCACTCAGGTCAGATCAAACACACACAGGTGTATCGATATTTAGTCCAGATTCTAGTCAGACAAACTGCTTGTGCACCTCTGCAGTTAAGTAAATTATTCAGTTTGACGGTACAGCCTGTCATGTTGAGATACATGACGTGTTAGTTGAAGGTAAGATTGATATACGTGAAGTCTATGAGCTTAGAGAGATTTTTCTGAGTGAGTATCGACTGTGAGCGTAAAACGCTGTGTGACATGAAACAAAAACACAGCAACAGCAACAGTCGGACTGGGAGGAGAAAAAAAAAAACAAATTACAACAGCACACGGGGTGAAAGGTCTGAATCTCTGCTGGAGGACAAATTTGGCTTGAAGGCGGAAAAAGAGTGAGGTGAAGATGAAGGTCGGCTCTCTGGTTAACAAGGTCAGCAGAAAGCCGACCCAACGGTGCAGCCAATCCACAGCCAGACGCGCTCTCCGCCGCAATAAAAGATGTCCCTCCAAAGGTCAAATCAGCGGCTGGGAAAATTGTCAGAGCTTGCTTGTTGTATTTTTATGAGAGAAGCACATCTAGAAAGTAGAAAGCGACAGAAACTTGTTGAAGAAATGGATTATTTTTTTTTACTTTTCTCAGCACTCGATGGGAGGGATGTTTTTAAAGAGAGTCTAAAACGGTCTTTGCCAGTCATGCTTTGATAAACAACACTACAATCCTAGAAATCCCAGTGTCTCCGATTTCTACCCCCCCCCCCCCCCACCACCACCACCAAAAAAAAGAAAGCGCCACAATAATAGCTCCTCTGATGCAAGCAGTGCAAACATTTGCATAAACATGACAGCAAACACTTCATGAAAAGCCGGCTGCGTTCATCACAGCACCTGTCTACCACTGATCTGCAGCCAATGGATGCTCGAGCTCTGAAAGAGAAGATGAGTCACTGCTGTGGAGGAGGGAAGAGTGCTTTTCAGTTTGGTTTCCAGTAAAAGATCCAGAAAAGTGTGATACATAATGTAAAGAAAAGCCCTGACAGCTATGTTTTCTACTGAACACAAGTGTCTGAATCGGTGGAGACGAGAGATGGTGAATCATCCGGGCGATGCCTCGCTTGTCCTTGAAGAACGAGTGTATAAAAAGAGGATGGTACTAAATGGCACGCCCATCTGTGATGGTTTTTGGAATACACACACACACACACGAACATGAGAACAAACATATTTTTATGATGTATTACCTTGGTATTGCCTTATCTCCATACCCATGACACTGGTCCAGCCTGCAGTAAATAACCTTGTGTCCTCTCATTAGTAGGACAGTTGTGTCTCCCTTGGCCTCACTGGCACACACAAACACACACACACCAGGCCCCCTGAGACCAGACGAGCCATCGCCATCATAAATCCATGGGGTACACAGTCTGGCAGCGGGAGCCGGGTGGCTAATTATACTGACAAGTAGAGGCTGGCATGGAGGTGACCCAGACGCACAGGCTGGGAGACCCTGAGAAACACAGAGAATACAGGCTGTTAGCAGAGCAGTGAGCTTGAATGAGTGAATGAATGAATGAATGAATGAATGAATTATTTCGAACACATGCGAGTATCACAAGAAAGTAAAATAAAAAAGAATCAGGAACAAGGTTAATAATAAGAACCCAACATGTCTGAAAAGGAGTACGATGAAGCGTAAACTTATTTAACCCCTTCCTCACTCAAATAATCTCACCAATTAAGAAAACACAGATATAACACATATTTACAAAGTAGGAAAAAATAGTGTAATTAAACAAATACATAAACAAAACACGTTTATAAAAATAAATAAAAAGTAAATCAACAAATACATAAATCATTTGTGAAAACACCTGATTGTTGAAGCCCTTCTTCCTCCCTGTATTTTGTGAAAACCGCGTGTTTGTACCACTTTTTAAGCTTCTCCGCTTCTGAGGAGGTTTCCAAACTTTTTGCCTCGTCAGCAAAAAAAATAAATAAATAAATGAACTGGCTTCGTCCCCTTATGACTAATGAGAGTGAGTAAGGTTTTGAATTCAGGCAAGGCAAGGCAAGGCAAGGCAAGTTTATAGCACATTTCAGCAACAAGGCAATTCAAAGTGCTTTACATAGCGGCAAAACATATTAAAAGAAACAATTTAAAAATTAATTAAAAGAGCAAAAATAATTTTAAAATAAAAATAAAATAAAGCAAAGCAAAGCACTGGTTTTATCCATGCACAATTTACCATTAGCTTCCTCCACCCATCAGCACAACTGGAAAGTCTTCACAGCAACTCGACTCAAATTTAACTCAAGAATCCGTCAGAGCTTAATGTCAGGGATTCTTTTTTCCTCACTTGTCAGATGAGATGATGAAAAAAAACGACAACTTTCCTTAACATTACACCCGCCAAAAAAATACAGGAAAGAAAAATTTACTCAGATATGGTTTTATGAGGATCCATCACAATGTTTTATTTTTTCAGCAGCAACGTGAAAAAGTTAATCCACGAAAGGCCAAGAAAAGATCGTTACAGGGGATGTCAGATGGTTGCATATGACACTTCCAATCATAACCAGCTGGGTGTTAATAGGAACATGGAACAAAGTACACACAGTCCCTGGATAGACACTTGAATGAATCTAAGTACTCCCTAACAAGCCCAAATTAGTTTTGGTTGGGAAAGAAAGACATAAAAAAAAAAGAAAAAAAAACTAAAGACGTGTTAAAAAGTAAAGATTTGTGCACATTTGTCAACTTAAAGTGTCTCATTTGGTATCAAAATAAAGGACTGTTCTCAAACTGTAATCATTAACCTCATAACAGATAAAAAAAAAAGCTTTACTCACAAAAAAGACAAAGTTAATTTTAAGTAAAAGATTTGATAATATGTAAATAATTAAATATATAAATAAGCTGCTGAAGATGGTGCTACGAGGGCTGATTGATAAATGGTGAGCCTTGTATTGAAGAAGTGAAGCAGGGATGTCCTTTTTCAGCTCTACTATTTAAGGCTGTGTACCTGAAGACTGGTGTCATTTGGTCAGTTTATGTTGAAGAGGTAGCTCTCTAAAGTAAACAAGCCAACTTTTTTACAAAATGGACAAAATCACTGAAAGAGCAGTGATTCAGTATTTGCATAAGAAAGGTCTATCACCTGAGGATATCCATACTGATATGGTAGCAACACGAGGGAATGATGCCCCTTCATTTGCTACAGTGAAAAGGTGGGTGGTGGAATTTAAGCGTGGCAGGCAGAGCCTTGGGGATGACACCCGTCCTGGAAGGCCTGTCACTGCTGCAACCCCAGAAATGGTCAATAAAGTCCATGATGTTGTTCTGACTGAAGGGACAAACAATCAATGGCTCATATTATGCATCAATTCTGAGGCAGTTAAGAGAAAATATTAAACTCCAGCGCCGCAGAAAACTCAGTAAAGGTGTGTTGTTCCACCAGGACGCTGCTCCTGTTCACAAGTCTGTCATTGCCATGGCTGCCATTAATGATTGAGCATCCGCCTTAATCGTCTGATCTCACTCCATCAGACTTTCATCTATTTCCAAAACTGTAAAAGCCTATTTCCTGTACCCACTTTGGGTCAGATGATGACATCATAAATGCAGTGGAGGACTTTCTGAACGGTCAAGAAAAGGACTTCTTTAAAAGTAGCACTGAGGCCCTTAAACATGGCCAAAAGTCAAACCCTTGAATATGAGGCTCACGGCTTATCAATCAGCTCTCTTATAACCTTAAACTTTTATTTGATTCAAACATTGATTGAATAAATAGTGTTAAATGAGTTTTGCTTGGTTGCTTTTCTTTGAATATTCATTTTTAAACTTTACGTACCCTATGGAGTGCCCTCCCGTACCTCCAGGAGTCTGTGTACCCCCATTTGAGAACCACTGCTCTTGCTGTTTCAGCTTTGTGTCTGTCTGGTCTATAAGTTACAGTTCGCAAACAAACTTGTGATCGTATTAGATTTACATGATGACCACCACTTATGTCACATATGATTATAATTTTCTTGTTAACATTTTTGAACATATATTTCAGCCGGATCACGGCAGCCATTGGTTTCATTAAAGCATAGAAATCTATCAGCTCTTTAATTCGTCATGCATGGATTATTTTCAGTAACATGATCACGCCATGGTCACGCACATTGAGTCGACATGGTGCCACTACATGAAAATTGTGAAGTTTACACTTAATCTGATTACGGCCTGGTTGTCACTGTGATGGATTACACAGCTCTGGCAAGATTTAACCCTTTAAATGCCACTCACTGAAATACTTTTAAACTATAAATATCAACCCTCGAGTGCTATTAAAGGACGTGAGAGTTCATTACTTGTGTGAAAATTTTCAAACTTTTACTCTTTTTGGGTGGAACTGTTCAAATTTTGTTCCATCGGGTCAAAAATACCTAAATAAAGTCATGATAGATGAAATGGAAATAGAACGAGTTCATAAGATTAAATTCTTAGGAGTCACTTGGATCACAAGCTGTGTTGGAAACCTCATGTTGATTAATTTAAACCCAAAATATTAAAGTCAGTGGCTATATTGAATAAAACCAAAGATTTTCTTCATTTAAAGTCGTTATATGTATTTTATTGTTCTCTCATAGTTCCATACATTACTTACTGGTTCATAAACCGAGGTTCTAAAAATTTTAGAACTTGCAACTTCCATCTGCGGTTATCAATCTATCGATTGTTGCCGGCAAGCTAGCTCAAAACAACTTGTGTGAAATCATAAATGCTCGACAGGGCTAAGTGTAACCTTTTTAAAACATCCACACAATGACTCCACCTCTGATTTTTGTTAATTTTTTACACTTTCTTGCTTTTAAAAGCTGGTTTTTAGGGTATGACAGCTAGGCTAACATCATCAGCTTTGTGGTTTCCATGGCGATGTAAACAAAATGTTCAACCTTTCAGGATCTTGATCTTTTATTTAACAGACTAAGCAGCCTTTGGGAAAAATAATGTCACAACCACCACAAAAAATGGTCCCAGGGCCATCCCTGTGAAGATGGCAACACTCTCTTGCTCTCCTGCGAATAACACATCACCACAATGCCCTTCTTCTCGGATTTCTGCTTAAGATAAAAACATCTCAAGTACTTTTTGAAACCTCAACATCCTCCTGTCATTAAAAGAAACAAAAACACCATGAATCCAAACAACAGCTCAATGAACAAGGAAATGCAAATTGGTAAACAGAGAAAATTCCTTCATGAGACTGACGGATTTTAGAATAGCCTCACTGATGTTCAAGGCAAACAATAAGATGTTACCAGATTGTATCCAGAAGTCAATTTTTGCCGGAGTATGCTGCAGAGACGCGTCAATTCTCGCCGAGCAGATTGTACCAAACAAGAAAACTGACACGAACGATCAGAATATGATCCAAGTTTCCAATCTTTTCAAAATAAAGCACCATGTGCACCATGTACGATCTTAAAATTATCCTGGTATATCACAGCCACGACACTGTCACAGGGTGAGCAGTCATCAGCAGGTCAGACCCAGAGGAAATCTGATGCCATGGACGAGGAAAATTTTATATTGGAGGAGAAAACATTACAAATATACCGCGCTGACGGACTGCGGCGCTCAGGGAGTATGTGTGAATCAGGGGTAAGATTAGAGAGCGTGAGTATGAACTGAGGGGGAGCTGTATGTTCAAAAAAACAAACAACAGAACAAATGTTAAACTGAGATGTGTTTCTCCAAATGTGTATGGTATGGAATTCGTCTGTGGAATGGATTAGACACAGAAATGAAAGAATGTCAAACATTTAGTAGGTTTAAAAAAGTATTTGAACAATTGACCATAGAAAGTTATAAAAATGTGGTGTGAGCACATAATGTGGTTGTGATTTTGGATAGAAAATGGGTCTGCGTATGATTTAGTTATGTGTATCTTATTGTTATGTAAATCTAAAGGAAGCTGAGTGAGTCATGAATTTGAAAAGGGGGAGGTGAAATAAGCGAAAGCTTCAGCCTACGCCTTTTTGGTCTTATTTTGTTATTTGTTTCATTGATTTTTGTTGTTGGTTGTTTGTTGTTAATGCAGAAATGGCATTAACACAATATTTGTTTGTTTGTAAATTCTTGACTTTAATGTGTGCAATAAACCTTTATGTTGAAAGTGACTGAAATAAACTAGACTAAACTAATTTGACCTGAAACAGCCTCAGTGTACCTAAATTTGTAGCACTTGAACAAAAGTAAAGATTTTTTTCCTTGTTTTTTTTTTATATAACTTTAAGAAAAGTCATTGAATTTGGGTTTTAAAAAATAGTGATGTTTATGTCATTTTAACTGCTGTCAAATATCAGTATATCAGTATGTAAGGATCAAGATATCACATATCTGGCTCGCCAAAACAAGGATTGTAGTTGCCGATCCGTTCGTCTTGGCCTTAAACTTGTCACTCTGTGTAACAGTCTTCATACACATGAAGCCAAATGTCCAAAAAAAGTAGACGGAGCATGAGTCAGAGCACTTCATGTTAGAGCTGGCTCTATATGTCTGACTCCCACCTGGTGTGGTCACGCTCCAGTGGGACGGCTCAGTGGGGGGTGCGAGCAGAGTTGGCTGCTGATAGAGTTTTACTTCTGCTGTTTGGGATATGTTTGGGAGAGCCGCTGACAGACAGGCGATGGCAACCTGCTGGGCTTCAAGTTGCTGTGGAATGGTAAAGAGCATGAATATGTGTGGATTAGTTGTATGGAGTGTGTGTATGTGCATGCGTGTGTATGTGTGATGGGGTCTCGTGAGCAGACTGTGAGTGGGTTGTGCGAAGTCGCTGCAAGCGTAAGAACAGAGGGGGCGAGAAAAAAGAGGGTAGCAGAGTAGAGTGATAGGGAGCCGGGGAGAGAGAGAGAGAGGGTGGCAACAACCGGCTGAGTGACGTAAAGTGGAGTCATTAACAGTGCTTCATTGTTTCAGTACTCATGTAACCTAAGTTGATGTTTTGATTGTAGTTCTTGATAATCATTGAGGCTTTGATAAACCAGGAGAAACTCTGAACCAAAATGATAAAGCATTGAGTTTTGAGTCACTCTGTAGTTTTGTAATCATGCCTGTTGTTTAAGGAAATGTTGCCGTGTTTTAAAACTACAGGTGTTTTTATCTAACATAATTCAAATCAGGTCACAAATCACTAAAAAACAACATAACAAGCAGCGTTTCCCCTACCATAACACCCCCCATCTCCACGCCCTAGAAGTCAAGTTAATTTTATTTTCTATATAGTTTCAGATCAAAGCAGAAGGTATTTAAGGTTTCTTCTCTTATCCACCTATTTCATCAGAAGCCTATGAGCTTGACTTCCATCTGCGGTTATCGATTTATCGATTATTGCCTGCAAGCTAGCTCAAAACAACTTGTGTGAAATCATTAATGCTCGACAGGGCTAAGTGTAACCTTTTTAAAACATCCGCACAATGACTCCACCTCTGATTTTTGTTAATTTTTTTACACTTTCTTGCTTTTAAAAGCTGGTTATTAGGGTATGACAGCTAGGCTAACATCATCAGCTTTGTGGTTTCCATGGCGATGTAAACAAAATGTTCAACCTTTCAGGATGTTGATCTTTTATTTAACAGACTAAGCAGCCTTTGGGAAAAATAATGTCACAACCACCACAAGAAATGGTTCCAGGGCCATCCCTGTGAAGATGGCAACACTTGCTCTCCTGCGAATAACACATCACCACAATGCCCTTCTTCTCCGATTTCTACTTAAGATAAAAACATCTCAAGTACTTTTTGAAACCTTAACATCCTCCTGTCATTAAAAGAAACAAAAACATCATGAATCCAAACAACAGCTCAATGAACAAGGAAATACAAATTGGTAAACAGAGAAAATACCTTCATGAGACTGTTTCATTTCATTCATTTTATTTATTTGTTCTGTACATGTCAAAACTCCTCAACACAAATAAAGGAAAACAGAACCCAAAGACTCACATTTATTCTCACATATGGAAAGGAACAGGGAGAAGAATCTTATTCTGCCTAACCCTTACTCAAAAACAACAACAAATATTTGGATGGTCTGTCCAAATGCAATCAATGACTATGGAAGCCTCTTTTGGATAAACGGCTGACCGTTTCCTACAAATGCCTCTCATAGGTCCCCTCAGACTGCACTTCAACCTTCTAAAACCACATCTTAGATGACATTTATGTTTATAGAACTGTCACTTATCGAACTGTCACCAATCCACTTTGTAACACATTGATGCTTCTGTTTTGTTTTAACTATTTGTTTTTCTGTTTTTTTCTTATTTTGTTCCTCACTTTTGTCTCTTTGCACAACTCCTTTCTACATGGGTTATGTACACTTCATTACCCCAATCTTAACTACAACAACTTTCATTTGTGTACGACCTTTTTGTGTTCTTTGTATCTTTCTGCCTTGTACTTCCCTAAACATAAAAAAGAAATACTTCCTTGTTTCCTCTGATGTATTCTGTCTGTTGTGTTACTGTAGCTGTCATTAGCTTTGTGAGCCATGCAGCGAGTGGCCCTTCTCTCTGAATCTGGAGTTTGAACTACAAGGAGGGGGAGGTTTTCCTGGCAGAAAAACTGTGCATGTGGGGTTGGCAGGGATTGGTGCCAAAACTGGGCTCAGCAGCCGTCCAGATAACAAAAACCACAAAGTCCCAACTGAAGCCCTCCGACATCCAGTTTTTCTTCTGTTTTTATTTCGTTGGATTGGTGTAAAAAGAGCATGGAAATGGGAAACCAATACATGTAACTGGTATGTCATGTATAATACGAAAACAGTGCTGTGAATAGTTAAGTGTAGCAAAACTTACATCCTAATCTTTCACATTTGACAAGCCGCAACAAGCAAAAACATCATTATTAATTAAAAGAAGGGGGCTGTTTTACTCCAAACTGCTGACTGTCTGAAGCTGGAATCACCGTTTGTGATATTTGGATTTGTATGAAACATTTCTGTCATTATCAGTAGATTCTAACAAACCATAGTGGTGTGTACCATGATTTACCATCTACTTCACAGGATGCATTCCCGGAGTTTCTAAGGGAACGCATCGTCACACACCTCAGTGTACACAGACGTCTCTTTTCCGGGTGGGGCCGGAGGTGTCAGTCTCAACCTGTCATCAGAGGAGAGTGGCCCTCTCCTCCCTCTCTTCACATTATCTCCCAGCTGGACAGGAGATTCTGAAATTCTTCATGTTGGGCCAGCATCTTTGGGTTTGGCCTCTTCAGAGACTAGTTTTTCTGTCTAACCATTAACATAAGCTCAGCTCCACTCGTAAACCAATCATCACATAGCCGTCACAATTTACATACTGCCTCTTCTGCTTGTCAGTTGTCTTACAGGCTCACATCACGACCCTCCTCCTCTCCAGGCACCTCCAATCTTCATCGCTACAGTCCTCAGTTCTTCAGCTCCGCAGTCCTCTTCAAGTCTTCCGGATCCAGCCTACTCAAGACCTTACAACCACTACCAGTGTCTAGACTCCATTGGGGAATATTCATATTTCATCATGTCACTGGACCCCCTATTATTTTATGCTTGATGGGGTCTAACTGCCAAACTGTTCATTTTAAATTTTTTGCATTAAATCTATTCCCAATTCCAACTGCTGTATAAGTCTCATCCGATTGAACTCTTATTGGCTGTTGGATTTTTTTTTTTACAAGACCAATAAGATGTGTCAAAATGCAGAATATCTGCGCCTATAATCGACCAGCTGATAATCGACCAGCTGGTCAGTTATCTAGCCGATAATCGGCCGATAATTGACCGGCCAATAATTGACCAGCCGATAATCAACCGGCTGATAATCAACCAGCCGATAATCAACCGGCTGATAATCAACCAGCCGATAATCAACCGGCTGATAATCGGTCTACCCTAGTTTCCAATAAACTCGAAAACACCTGCGGCCCATCAGCTGTTAATCAGGATGTTTACCTTGCCTCAAATGGTTTAGTGACTTTGGTTGCCTACATGGTACAAAAAGAAAATCCTGAGTTGAAGAGTTAGTCGATAACTCTCGTGGCTGCATTTAAAAATCTCATTGTCTAAACATGAGTCCTGTGGGTAATATAATAATTAAGCTAGATTCAGTTTTGATACTTTAAAATAATGTTTGATTTAACATCTTATTTAAGTCTTATTTAACATTGTCATGTTCCTCAGTGATAAAAATGACTCCATTTGTTGTATCGTTGTCTGTCTTTCTTCCCCTCTTTGATTTCGTGAACTTTAAATGTCACCTTTCAGGAACCTTTGATTTATTTGTTTCTTGTTGTATCCCACGATTGAAGGTACTGTCAAATCAAAACCGTGTGAATGTGAAATACAAACAAACCCAGAGCTAGATCCCTGACCTTATCGCGTTTTCTCTCCTCGTCCACCCAGCCCCCTTGACTTTTGTCAGTTCAGGTTCCTGATGCAATCACTTCTCTGTTCTGCATGTCGCACAGCGGCCAGCTGCACTCTGACAACCCAATCAACAGCAGCAGCAGGAGAACAGCAGCAGCCAGCCATGCTCAGTGTGGTATTTCTGTCTCCTCTACCTTTAATCAAGCCCGATGTATCATGTAACTATGACAGCAACCTTCCTTTTCTCTAATTTTAGCAGTGTTGTAATGCTCAAGTCCAGAGTCCACCTCGAGTCTCTGCTTTGACTCGAGCCCTGACTGCATTCATACTTGGAAGGTGAAGAAGAAGACTGACTTATTTATTGACAGAGGGTTTTACTTTGTGTTTTATATTTTATATAAACCCCTGATCGTGTTTTTAGTTTCGAGCAAGGTCTGGCGCATGTGTTGACCTGGATGCTCATCCATGTGCAGTCTTATTCAGAAACAGTCCCTGCCAGAGTGCCAAGAGAGATGTGTTTTGCTTTTGAAGATTTTGCAGTACTTTCCAAGCAAGAGCAGTGCAACCTCTTCATTACAGACTTAGACTTACTTTTATTACCATAACATGAATTACACAACAGTGAATTTGGGAATGAATTAAGGTTGCACTGGCTTCCTGATTGAAACAACGCAGTGTTTTCAGCAAGGGGCGACATCCGGTAGAGAAAAAGAAGCCTATGCAGAAATGCTAAGACCGGAAGTCGTGTACACATCAAGCCAAAAAAAACAGACTTTTACAGCATTAAAAAACATATTTACAGCCTGGTTCAAAAAACAGTTTGGGTCTGAAATGCTAATTTCGCTATTGGCACACACCGTACAGTGAGTGTTTTTTTTTTTCCAACTCAGCAGTTTAGAAGATATTAGGATTACAAGTGTGACCAATCAGAGGCTCAGCTCAGCTCATGTGACTGACAGGCGCCCTATAGCTGTTAGAACAGAAGCTCAAAGTCTGCTTCATATCCAAGATGGCGCTGTCCAGACAGGTGACGTCGTGGAGACTACATCCATATTTTATACAGTCTAAATTCAAACTCAACTTTATTTATATAGCAACTTTCGTACATTTGAGTATACAGCCCAAAGTGCTTTACAGAACAATAAAACACCGGATAATCATCAGTATATAAGAAGAGTTCTAAAAATAGTAAAAGTAAAACCAGTGCAATCAAATCAATGTAACTTGTAATAAATACTATAGAATAAGTAAAAATACATAAAACAAATAAATATAAAATAAGATAAACTTAAAATAAAATAAGATAACAAATTAAAAATTCCAAATTAAAAGCTAGGTTAGAAATGTTTTTTTTTTTTTTTATTTATTTATTTATTTTTTTTTAGTTTGCCCTTAAAGACACCCAGAGAGCTCTGAGCTGTTCTAATGTCAGGGGGCAGAAAGTTCCAAAGTTTGGGGTCATAAAAACAGAAAGCTCTCTGGCCGGTGCTTCATTGGGAGACACGGGGAACATTTAAAAGGAATGCATATAAGGACCTTAATGCACGAGATGGAACGTAAAATGAAATGAGGTCTGTGATGTATGGAGGAGCAAGGCCATGTTGAGCTTTAAAAACAAGTAAAATAACTTTAAAACCGATTCTTAAAAAAACAGGGAGCCAGTGCAGAGTTTTAAGAAGAGGCGTGATGTTGTATGTTTTAACGTGTTAAAACTCTGGCTGCAGCATTTTGCACAAGTTGCAGTTTTTTCAGGAACTTTCTTGGTCGACCAGTAGAAAGGGAGTTACAATAAGTCTATGGTTTTAAGTTAACCCTTTGAGTTTGAAGGTCCCCCAACTGGGGGACTTAGACATCACTCTGCAAACACAGCGTGAAATAATACACTAATCACAAAATGTTCAACAAAAGCCAGTTGTGTCTGGCATTCTGTCGTACTTTCTGGGCTGATACGGCACAAAGAGTGAAGACTGTGGCTCAGTGGTTGTCGTCTCTTAATCGGAAGGTCGAGGGTTCGATTCCCAGCTCCTGCAGTCACATGTCGAAGTGTCTTTGAGCAAGACACTGAACCCCAAATTGCTCCCACTGTTGTGTGTGTGGTTTGTACGTCGCTTTGGAAAAAAGCGTCTGCTAAATGAAATTGTAGAATTGTAGAATTGTAGAGTGTGTGTTGCAGTGTTGTTGCAGTCGGTGGATGGAAAATGAGGCTCTGACTCCTGCCCTCCCTGCAGTCATCCGACAAAACCATTTTTGTGACATTGTGCTGTGGATGAATCCACCGACTGCCATCCTCCCACCTCCAACACCAATCACAGAGGAGAACCAGCCTCATTATTCTGGACAATTAGCCAATGGGCTGGGTGTCTGCTGTCGTTACTCACGGCTCATTTGGTCTTAGTCAGTTGACAGTGCCTTGTCCACTCAGGGTGCGTGTCACTCAGGGGGGGGGCTGAGAGCAGCAGCCAGCTCAAGATCACATCAGTCAGGAACACCAGCCTTTTATGTTTGAGTGTTCATGTGTACATGCAGTAATTTGTCCGTCCAGAGGTACTCACAGATAACGATCATTCTAAACGAGATAACGAGAAAATAACCGTGAGACAACAGGCGGCGTCAGAAAGCTTGTAAGGAGGGGGGGGGGGGGGGGGGTTCTGCAGCTTTAACAAACACGAGGCTCTGAATGCTGCAGCCCAGCAGGATGTACTGATGTGATGACAGCTAGTGATGCTTCAGGCAGCAGTCGTTCACACACACACACACACACACACAGATGTAAAAATGTGCACACATGACTTATCTAGTTAACACTCTTCCCTCACCAGTCTGGTCACAGTATGTTGCCCAGTAACCCAGAGCTGGTGAGATTCTGCTTCCTGCTTTCTTGTGTGTGTGTGTGTGTGTGTGTGTGTGTGTGTGTGTGTGTGTGTGTGTGTGGGTGGGTGGGTGGGTGGGTTTGTGTAAATAGCAACTGGACCTAAGTCCACCAAAAGCGGTATATGATGTTGGCGAATTAAAAGTATGATATCATTTCCACAAAGCATGTTTGGGAAGTTATTCATTAATCCTGGAGGTCACCACAGATCGTATGACGGATCTTCACTGATGGTGTATGTCAGTGAAAGTATCATAGCCCATGTTTTGAGCTGTCAGCGTTAACACATTAAGGAGGAAATTAAGGTCTAATGTTAAAGTGTTTATTTTATTTATATACGTTACAGCAGTGTTTCTCAAATTGTGGTCCGTGGACCACTAGTGGCCCCTCATGACTGTGAGTAAATTGTGGGGTTTTTTCTGTTTGGAACATTTTTAAAAAATAAATAAAATAAACATGTTTGCTCGGACCCCCCCAAAAATTCTTTGAATTAAACTGGCGTGAAACATGAAATTTTTATCAAAATCATTAATTATACAAACACACACTCACACACAGTATTGCTAAACCAACGCAGCAAAATGCTTTTTACTCACTGTCATGGCGGACCACTAGGAGGCGCATTGTTTCTTTTGAAGAAAAATAAACGTGAAACTCACAAAATGAAAACTCTGAAGCTGTCGCCACACACACCATGCTCAGTGCGTTTACATATAGCTTCAGAAATCAGACTATGAGCTTACTCAGTGCAAGATCAGACTATTGAAATGCATGTAAACAGCTTAGCCGGACTGAATACAGACTGCATCGCTCGATTAACACACCTAGATAATGCGGTTACTGTCAGACTTTGGTTGGACTCATCAGGACTCGGCAGGTTAAGCCTCGGCGTTCAGCCAGAAGAGGAAGTAGATGACCATGATAAATATGGTTGCTGCGCTCTTATAGTCTGAGGCTCCAGCACAACAAACAAACACAATGACACAAACATAAATAAAAACATGAAGAGCTACAGCTGCATCCATCTCAGCCATCATCGTTAGAATTTTGTTTCCTCTTCAGGTGAACCAAAACTAGTTTGATACACATGCAGCTTCGCTCATCAAAAAAAGGGACACAGCGCCACCTATCAATGCGAAGTGAGACATTCTGAGCCGGAATTGAGCTGGCTCTCTTTTCTGCATTTATCCACCTTTTTCCTGACTATCCATAGTTCATCGAAATTGCCAGTTTTGCACGTCCGATTGAACGTTTTGTTTACATCGCCATGGAAACCAAAAGCTTACGATGTTAGCCTAGCTGACATGTGTGCTCTAATAACCTGCTTTTAAACGCAAGAAAGCGACAAAATGAACAAAAATCAGAGGTGGAGTCATAGTGCGGATGTTATAAAGAAAAAAAGTTTACGCTGAGACCTGTCGAGCATCAATGAATTTTGTTTTGAGCTAGCTTGCCGACTGCGGCAACTGGAAGTCGATAACCACAGGCAGAAGTCAACACCCATGGGCTTCCGAAGAAACAGGTGGATACACAGAAAAGACTGTGGTTAATCATAAAGTGCAGTTAAGTTGCAATCTTTTGATCTTTAAATCACCCCCCTGCTAAGAACCGTTTAATGTTGCATGTGAAATATGTCGTTAAAAATGCAACTAAACTCGGCTCATCTATTGAAAATCTGTGATTAATTATAATACAGAAGATTATGGTTTTACAGCCCTTGTTAATGCTGTGTTGTTTTAAATGATGCCCTTGAGTTTATCTACTTACCTGATTTGTCTTGATTTGTTTGTAGCTGTGAGTGTTGATGCTGTTTAGAATAAATAGTATTAAATTCTTTAATGATCTCATGTTTTGAACAGTGCTGTGTGGCCATTGTGTTATGATATACATAGATTGCTTGATGATATCTGTGGTATAATTATGTCTTCAGGGTTCCAGAGAGATAATGGTTTTATCCATCATTATTATTATTATCCCCAAACACAAGATCCTCATTTTAGATATGGTTCATTTAAATTTCAAAAAGGTTCAAAATGTGATGATTATTCTATTAAAAGTGTCTGTAGTCGTGGAATTACAGAAAGGAACAGTCAGGTGAGCCATGTGCTCTGAACAGTAGTCGTGCCCTTTCACTTTTAGAACACCATCCTTGAGTTGTGACTGGAATCACGTCCATATTCACTCATTGACGTCACATTCTTACACTGATGGATGCGATTTAAAGCACCAATCAGTAAGCACTAATCCCATCCACAAACAGCTGTTCCAGTCACTGAGGGCAATGTTTTCCTAAGGTCAGTTCAGCACCACAGACACACTGGATTGAGCCCACAACTTTTTTTTTTTTTTTTCTGGTGGTACCTGCTGTAAATTTTCATGACTTGTTGTTTGGGGACCAGCTGTAATTCCAGTCCATTCATCAAAATGTAGCAGCTGTCTCTTCTTTGGTGACATAGTTGGTATTAAACTGTATAAATTAGCACATACAAGTACTTCCATGTCACGTGTTTGCCATAAAAAAGCCCAGAGGTTGTGAGTTTTAGGGATTTTTTTCCCTTTTATTTATTCTATTTTTTTTATTTCCTGTGAAAGGTTGATGACCTGTCCAGGGTGTACCCCACATTTTGCCTGAAGACAGCTGCGATGGATGGATGGATGGTTCTTCCTGCACATACAGTTTGTCTTAACAGTTTTTTGAGCTGATGAGACGACAGGGGCGGACTTGGGCAAAAAAGAGGCCCGGGAGTTTAGTACCTGACTGGCCCACTCAGGGGCCCGGGGCGGCGGCTAAAGCCACTGAGCTGAACTCTACAAACAATGACGTTTTGACATCTAAACTAGCCTACATGCAGACACTAAAGAAACGGTAAACCAGTCTTGGCCGTAACAAGCCCACTGAGGCAGCAGCCCACCGGGAAACCTCCCGGTGCTTATGATGGCCAGTCCGCCCTTGAGAGACGATACAACATTTTTGCTGTCACAAAAGGGGAAAAACATTAATACTACATATTTATTCATACTAAACATGAATTTGTGTTTCTTTCACATTGCTTCACTCTAAATGGAACAGACTTCACACACTGAATACTGCTCACTACATTTAGGCCTAACCAGCATGTGCCAATGGTATAATAGACCCCTTGTGAGGACATTCCTACAACAAAGCAAATAAACAAATAAATAAAACAAAAAGAAGATGCTGTGCTGCCTGAGGGGTCAAAGGTCACGGGCATTCAATGTTGGTTTTCAGCCTTGCTGCTTACGTGCAGCGATTTCTCCAGATTCTCTGAATCTTTTGATGATATTATGGACTGTATATGATCAAATACATCAATTCTTTGTAATCGTACGTTGAGAAACATTGTTCTTAAACTGTTGGACTGTTTGCTCACGCAGTTGTTCACAAAGTGGTGAACCTTGCCCTGTCCTTGCTTGTGAACGACTGAGCCTTTCAGGGATGCTCCTTTTATAGCCAATCATGACACTCACCTGTTTCTAATGAACCTGTTCACCTGTGGAATGTTCCAAACAGGTGTTTTTGGAGCGTTCCTCAACTTTCCCAGTCTGTTGTTGACCCTTTTCCTAACTTTTTTTGAACGTGTTGCATGCATTAAATTCAAAATGAGTGAATGGGTTTTGTTACCCACTGTGACATGATGGGTGTGTGATGACCCTAAATGTTTATCATTTTTTGTATGTATAAAGCATTTTGATCAGCAACTTGAAACTAAACCAACCTTGAACCAGCCCACGGAGTTTGATTCCTCTTTTTTCTCACCTTCTTCTTCAGGATCGTAACAGTTGTTGGGATCAGACGAACAGACTGATGCAGACTTTCGAGAATGAAGTGAGGGTTTGGGACAGTTTTCCTTGAAGTATTTCCGTCAGATGAGTATTGCATAACAGCTTTGTTGGACAGCTTTCAGAAGCCAGGTCTAATCTAGACGATTTATAAGCAAGTGAATTTATTAAATGACTCCGGTTTCCATTAGGCATGTTGCTCCAAATTGTTTATCGACCCATATCTCAGTGCTGACACTCCTGATTAATGATGTTATTAAGGAGGGAGGGGGGCAGTGTTGGGGGGGGAAGATGACAGGCAAGTCTGTGATTGACCACAAACTTGTGTGGGCATTTGTGCTCGGTGTTTTGAGCAGGTCTGCCTGTTACATGTGACCGTACCCAAAATTAACATTTTAATGTGAACTCATTTGTGCTCACTGGTGCGTTCATGCCTGCAGTGTGTCTGTTGATGTCTATTAATGCATTCCTCTGAGGAGCAGTGTGTAAATGTGTGTGAGGGATGAACATACATGCTCATCCTGTGTGTATTGACAAACTTATCCAACCAGGAGTGTCGCGTCTTCTGACAGTGCTGTACGCTGGTTTTATTCCTCCGCTGTGGGCCAATTTCTCAACCAAACGCACATTCAAGTCAATTACCGCAGAAAATACTTATTTTGAATTCTGCATCGCACTCTATGCCAAATGGAGGTGTTTCCATTCAGCGTGACAAAGGCTTTTTCAGCCTGGTTAAGTGTTCAGCCGCTGCTTCGAACGGCATGCTAATTATGTTAACCGCACACAAGGGTTTCCAAATGACAAGATATGATCCAAAATTTAAGCTTTTATGCTCTTTTCTGCAAAGATTTCTGTGATTTAACCGGGGAGATGTTTTCCACAGCCGCCGTGATGACGGGGGAAGGCCGGATGATGCCACAGAATCATATGTTAGGACGGATCAGCGGAGCAAATCCAGCACTGGCACAGAAATCCACTTCTTCAAAACACCAAGGGAAGTTTTTACGCTGTCATCCTGAGGTGTTTGCAGAAATCCCCATCATTCTGCCTGCTGCTGAAAGTTGTCTGTCAGCCGTCTGGTCCTGCACTGCAAAAACTGACATCTAAACAAGTGTGTTTTTGTCTTATTTAAAGTAAGAATTGCCTTATTATCAGTGGTGTAGTTATTATGCACTTATTTTTCAGTCAGCATTGAGTATACCCACTTCTAAACCCCCCGATGCGCACCATTCAGTAATATCTAACTGCCAGATTGCCCTTTTTTCCCTCAAGGTTGGTGAAGCCATGACCCACCCTCCTCTGCCTCTAATTGGCTGGTACTTGCTGCCTTCACTGATTAAATTGGTTAACTTTAGGCATGGTGACTGATGAGCCAATCAGAAGCAGAATAGGGGTGGTCATGCCGATTAAAATATCGCTAACACCTCAGGTGTCTGTGTGTGCCACTTGGCTGTGAACGGCAGCAGAGCAGACCGAACAACGGAACAAGCGGCGGTGAGTTGAATATGAACAAGATTGCATCGTCAACTTCAGATTTAAAGTATTTTATTTAAATAAATGTTCAAAAACTAACCGAAACACCATGTTTGCCTCATGATAAATACATTTTACATTCATCCATTCTGCTTGTGTGACCAGTAGTAACTACAAACTGCTCCTAATTAAGTCATGATAATTTTATAATATTGAGCAAATAGAAATGACAGATTTTTGGGTAAATAGAGTAGTCTTACATGTCACTTGTTCTTTAACCGTCTTTTTTTCTGTACTACTTAAAAAATAGGTGAAAATTTAGAGTATACCCACTTCTCAAGGGACCTCTACACCACTGCTTATTACACTTGATATGAGCCACATTCAACAGACAAGACCAGGAACGTGTCTTAGTTCAAGATGTTAAAAGACAAAAATAAGGTCTGAATTACCTGCAACAAGTAAAAAAAAATCTGCCAGTGGGGTAAGAAAAATTTACTTGTCAAGTTTAGAATAATGTCTAAATACAAGAAACCTTTACTTACTCCACTGGCAGATTTTTTTACTTGTTACAAACATTTCAGAGCTGATTTTTGTCTTTAAATATCTTTAAATGAGACATGTTTCCGGACTAGTCTGGTGAATGAGGCTCATATTAAGTCTAAAAAGACATTTTTACTAAGATTACTTCCTACGATTTCATTTTTTTGCAGTGTGGATAGAGCCCAGCCAGAGAGACAGAGGCACGGTAGTTCTAGGTGACCTTTGAGCCGTAGCATCCTTCAAGTCATCTGACACCTGTCTCAATCACATCTGCTGCGAGACCCATGGGCCGCTGGTTTCGGTGCATGTGCGTAAGTGAGACGGAGGGCGCGGGAAGCGGCCTCGCCTCACTTCACCCACGACGGATCAGTCGGGGGGAGGAGAAAAATGAACTAATCAGCCTCTCCAGTGGTGGAATCTCTCCCAATTTATTTCCAGACTAACAGGCGTTGGTTAATGAGCTGAAGCAAAGCGTCCTCTCTCTCTTCTCTCTCCTCTCTCTCTACCTTCTTTCTCCTCTTCTCCTGTCCTCCGCTGGTAATTCTGCAGACCACACCAATTACTTTGCGTAGGCACACACACAATCAGATTTGTGGGACCGGGCCCACATATTCATATCTGGCTCACAAAGAAAGAAAAAACAGGTGAGATACATACTCCTGCTCCATGAGTGCTCACACATGCATAGTCAACAAAACATCCTGCTGCACATCCTCTGAGCGTCTCTTTGTTTGCTCTGCCAATTACTTAAAGTTTTGTGGAAGAGTAAAAGTCCCAGTATTAGAAAAGAGTGAGACCCAGACACTGCCATTATCTAAAGACAGTACCAGACACAATAAATACGGGAGCCAAATTTTAATAACACCCCCGTGACTTTTGTGAAGGCCAAGGATGCAGCAGAGACAGCTCCGTCTCCTGAGCAGAGAGACAAGTTTTATCCAGGTGGTGGAAGGCGCTCCATATTCCTTTCATGAAAAGTTCTCCTGCATAAACTTGTTGGATTGCAAACGCACTCACTCGGCTCACACCCCCTGAAGCATCCCAGCATGACAGCAGCTTTCATTGTTGCAGTTTTATTTCCAAAAATGTCTCTACAAGACCTCAGAGTTATATTCAGAGTTACTCTTTGCTTTGCATGCAGAATAGAGACTTAAAACTGTCTGCTAGAAGCACAAGAATCTTTGAACACCAAAACAGAAGAGGCTGGTGTTAGCAACTTATATATATATATATATATATATATATATATATATATATATATATATATATATATATATATATATATATATATATATATATATATATATATATTTGTTCCTGTCTGTTTGGGGATCCTACGTGTAACCATGGTTACATTGTTTACACACAACACTTCAGCTGTCAGCAGCCTGTGGCATGTTGATGCTAACTGGTCCAACGTTGCCTGCGAGCTAAGTAGAAGGAGGTGAGGACACCGACTCCATCGTTTTGGAGAATGCAACATCTATCTACAATGAGATGGACAAGCTAGCTGTGCTAACGCAGCACCAGAAGAAATACTGGCAGACTAGCATCATGCTATTCACAGAGACATGGCTGATGGAGCTAACACCGTACACGAATGCCACATTGGAAGGATCTCACCTGCAGACTGGTGGAGAAGACCACTTCAGTCCTGGACCCTGTGGACTCTATGGAGGTGAAGGCTGACATGAGAATTATGTGCAAGCTGACGTCTCTGTCGGACATTTTTTTCTAGTTGACATCTATTATATTGTACTTTTTATATATTCTTGGAATTTTTGCTCTTTAACTTTGTTTGTTGCTGTGACCCCTGAATTTCCCTTCAGGGATCAATAAAGTATGTTCTATTCTATCCTATTCATTCAGTATTTGATGATCCTATTTGCATTATTGTCTACATTCCAAAAGGGTAATAAATGGCTGGCTTGACTCCCTGATGAAGGCTGAACACTGAATTACAGATTGTTGTTTCAAGGTCTCTGTGACCACACTAATAAAAACTTTTTGAAATTTAGATTCAGTGAGTTTTTAGATGGCCTGGAACATGGAGGCAGACTTCAGTCCTCAAGTCCAGAGAGCATAAATCATTAAAGCCGCAAGAGGCGATAAGCGGGCCCTTGCTTACGTGTGTCAGTCGGGGTAAGGTGAAAAAAAGCATGTAAAAGCACTCAGGCTGTGACTCTGAACTTGTGTTTACATTTTGGTAAAGATCCAGATCCAAGATCTGGCAGCTATTAAGACTTTAATTTTGCCGAAAAAAATCGTCAACTTTGGCGATCTTCCCTGGCCATTGAGTTACAAAGTCCTTTGATAACTTTTAACTGTCAATGTGTCCAGTATACACCATCAGTATTTGAAGGGGATGGAAAAAAAAAACTGATACTAGTTCGATAAAATACATACTCTATATATCGTCAAAACTGGACGTTTAACTCCAGTCTCCGAACTTCCCGTTCAGAATTCACCATGGTCGTAAGAGATTTCTTTGTAGGTCTTGTCATGATAGTTATGCACACCGAAAATCAGGCCTGTAGCTGAAAGTAGCCTGAGGGGCTGCAGTTTTAAGTCACTAGGGGGCGCTGTGGAGTACATATGGGCATAAAAACAGTATAGATGCACTTAGGCTGTGACACTGAACATGTGTTTGCATTTTGGTAAAGATACAATATTGTTTGTGACAGCTATTAAGATTTTTCGTCAACTTTGGCGAACTCCCCTGGCCACGCCCATTCAGATATAACAATTCCTTTAATAACTTTTAACCGCCAGTGTGTCTTATATACTAGAGTTCCTATTTGGAATTGACTCCAGTCATAAGAGACTTTTTTGTAGGTTTTGGCATGATTTTTATGCCCACCAAAAATTAGGCCCGTAACTCAAAGTAGCCTGCAGGCTGCAGTTTAAACTCTTAGGGGGCGCTGTGGAGCACGGATCGGCATGAAAGCACTGGAATCAAATATTTTCTGGCATGTTTTGTTACAACTTTGCACACGCTGAAGGCATACAATTTGGGATTAAAGTGGCGGAAGAAAAATGATTATCTCTAAGGTTTCAATTGGGCCTTTGCCTGGGGTTCGGAGTTGCTAACCCTAACCCTAACCCTAAATCGATACAGAGGGAGTGGTGATTAAAGTGAATGGTGCATCCATGAGGCGTTCAAAACATTTAACAAATGATGTTTGTCACAGCATAGTCAAAGCATGTTAGACATCCATCTTTAAGTAATATCAAAAGATCCCATCAGAGAGGATTGTGAAATTAATTTAAATATATTATGTTCCACTTTGATTTACGGTGCATTCAAGTTGTACTCAGAAGTCGGGATTTCCGAATTTGCGACATATTGCATCAGGTCTTGATGCAGCTGAGATAACCTTGGAATCCCACTAGTGCCTGTTAATTCATACTCAACACACACCAAGGATACATTATACCTAACTTAATTCTATTGCATGTGCTAGATTCAAATTTACCATTTTGGCTCAATTTAGCATCTGTAAGAAAGCAAAAACACACAAATACCTTTTTTTTAAATATAGATGTGAATGGTTTCAGGCTGTAAGGGGTTAACCATTACAGAAACAACCCTCACATCGGGAGGTGGTCTAATCAATTTGTCAAGGCAGTATATCTACACCCACACGTACGTTTTAAGAGCACAGGACAAATGTCTGGGTTTTGGTGGAGGTGTGCAGTTTTTGCTCAGCAGCTTTAAATTGCTGCTCTCTCAGTACAGTTATCACCTGAGCCTGTCCCTCTGAAATCAATAACTATAATACTTAAGCCCTCAGTTCACCTATAACGTGCCAATACTATTGAACATTTTGGTGAAAAAGCACACCTCTAAAAGTCATATAACTGAAAAGCGAATGGCTTAGGTGACCTTTTGAGAAAATGCCACTGGAACCTCCCAGCAAAATCCCACATTCCTGGAACAGCAGTCCTGACATTATAGAGGGGATTTGTTCAATCTGTGGCAGTTAAAATTGGTCCAGTGTGGTTTCAAATAAAGACGGCTGGATGACCAAAAGCCATGGAGGAACTTAACTGCCACCCTCAAGTCCCCCAAAACTTCTTTTCTGTGGACCTGAGTGAGTGACACTTGGGTGAAAGTACTAAAAGAGAGAGCAGACAGAGTGATTACAGAGAGAGGACTGTGCTAAATTCAGTCACATTTAATGTATCAGTTACACAGTGGATATGAAAGTGCTTCGTAATAATGTCTTCAGATTTTTATTAAGCTCATCATATATGTGTCAGTCATTTATCTTGAGGGTTTGCAGCCTTCAGATAATCAAACGAAATGTTTCCATTAGTGACAGTCTGAAGTGTATTATATTTAAGAAAAGCTCCTTTGTGCTCAAATGAATATTAATCAGATCAGAAATAAATGAACAGTATGAGATAAGAGTGGATTTGTTTCAGCTTCCGAGCTGATGGATGTGCTGAAAAAGACGTGGCTTGGATGGCAGCAAATGTTGCTCCAAAACCTCTATGTACCTTTCAGCATTAATGGAGCCTTCACAGATGGTCAAGTTAGCCATGCCATGGGCACCAACACACCCCCATACCATCACAGATGCTGGCTTTGAGACTTTGACCTGAGAACAATCCAGATTGTCCTTTTCCTCTTTGACCTGGAGGACACCACGTCCATGATTTCCAAAAACAATCTGAAATGTGGACTCGTCAGACCACAGCACACTTTCCCACTTTGCGTCAGTCCATCTCAGATGAGCTCGGGTCCAGAGAAGCCGGCGGTGTTTCTGGGTGTTGTTGATATATGTCTTTGTCTTTGCATGGTAGAGTTTGATCTTGCACTTGTAGATGTAGTGATGAACTGTGTTAACTGACAATGGTTTTCTGAAGTGTTCCTGAGCCCACGTGGTAATATCCTTCACACAATGATGTTGGTTTTTAATGCAGTGCTGCCTGAGGGGTCAAAGTTCACGGGCATTTAATGTTGGTTTTCAGCCTTGCTGCTTACGTGCAGAGATTTCTCCAGATTCTCTGAATCTTTTGATGATATTATGGACTGTAGATGATGAAATCCTTCAATTCTTTGCAATTGTATGTTGAGAAACATTGTTCTTAAACTGTTGGACTATTTGCTCACGCAATTGTTCACAAAGTGGTAAACCTTGGACCATCCTTGTTTATGAACGACTGAGCCTTTCGGGGTTGCTCCTTTTATAGCCAATCATGACACTCACCTGTTTCCAATGAACCTGTTCACCTATGGAATGTTCCAAACAGGTGTTTTTTGGAGCATTCTTCAACGTTCCCAGCCTTTAGTTGCCCTTTTCCTAACTTATTGTGAATGTGTTGCAGGCATCAAATTCAAAATGAGTGAATATTTGCAAAACACAATAAAGTTTATCAGTTTGAACAATAAATATCTTGTCTTTGTAGTGTATTCAGTTGAATTTAGGTTAAACAGGATTTGCAAATCATTGTATTTTGTTTTTATTTACGTTTTCCCAACTTCATTGGAATTGTAGTAGTAAAAAAATCATTTTACAATTCCAAAGCTCCTTTTCACCTTTAACACACATTTAGCTTCTTATCCATATGCCACCAAACTGTAACTGTATTCATCTGTTAAAATCTGGCCATCAGAGTGAACCTGAGATTACTCACGAGGGCCGATCAGCTGTAGTTCGCTCATTTGATGCATAGCAACAGCAAGAACAGGCCACGAGTGTGAGCCTGCAGGCACCGACACAATCACTGTGCTGCACGGGGCACCTGCCCGTCATGTTCTCATGATGAGAGTCTTTCCCCTCACTGGAGCAGGAAACAGGTGCCCCTCTGGGTACACGGAAACAGAAAGCCAGAGGGGGTTCTGTTTGTGCCGGCTTGAGCTGAAAACTCAGTTTTCCATCTGGTTTATAAAAGAATCGACAAGACGTAACGTTTGAGTCCGTATGCTGTCTGACTCTGTACAAGGGGACATTTCCTGTGATGCCTCTAAAAATCCACAAAGATTTCAGCACAAAATGTATTCATTTTATTTATTTATTTATTTTTCTTTAACATGGCAACTAATGGTACATTAATTGTTTATTTTTGGTATCTTTTGTTCTGGGCCCCTTTACAAACGCCTCTCACACAGAGACAAAGGGAAGGCTTTAGTCTTTCAGAGAAAGAAATGGCAGCAATTAAAAAGCAGTAGCTTTAACATTCCCTGTGTATGTCTGAGCGCTGCTTGGGTATTGTAGTGGCTATCTGTTACTTTTAAAGTTTCTTATTTAAACTTATTCTAACTTACTTATGTATCTTAACCACTATGAGTAATGACAGAGTCTGTTTTACGCGTTGAGTCGGCATTTTGACCTATAAGCAGACGAGCAAACGGTAAAACGACCGTGGCTCTGCCGCACTCATTTATTGTGAAGAAACAACAGA
Organism: Labroides dimidiatus; assembly: GCA_030710495.1. Taxonomy (NCBI): domain Eukaryota; kingdom Metazoa; phylum Chordata; class Actinopteri; order Labriformes; family Labridae; genus Labroides; species Labroides dimidiatus. The sequence continues at coordinate 34,995,834 of CM061145.1, forward strand.
GCAACGTCATCAAGAACACACTTTTCTTCCTCAAGCAAAAGACTACAGGTGCCGGTGAGGGACAAAAACAGGCATGAAGAAAAGCAAACTTCTTAATATCTCAAATAAACCCAAAAAATGTACTTTTCCTTATACTGAAATATACACTGCACAACAATAATGGAAAATAAATTAATCAGTGTTAAATGGCGCTTACATTCCGGCCCCTAATTGTTTTGCTGCTGCATAACAATTACATTCAAAAAAATTAAAGCACATTTAACTATAGAATCAGGATTACATCAATCCAACCCTTTTTTTGTTTGTTTTTAACACAAAAAATACATTTTTCTATTACAGATGTTTCAAATCTCTCATTAACAGAACTCAAATTTACTCTCAAATAGCCTGAGAAAAGCTTTACACTGAAAACACATCACATAGATGACATGAACGTCATTCACCTATTCATCCATTTCAAGCAACAAACACAGTTTATCTGTTGGCCTTTCCAAAACATTAGTTTTAGTCTTTACAAAGGCTCTTCTAACAAGACCGTTTGAATCAGAAATAGTCTTTTCAACTTTCCCCATCAACCAAGAACCTCTGGGGGCGCTGTCATCGACTATGAGGACAACATCTCCTGGTTTCAGGTTTCTCCTGGGTACCAACCACTTCTGTCTTTCCATCAAAAGCGGCAAATATTCTTTAGTCCATCTTTTCCAAAAAATGTCTGACAGGTACTGCACCTGTCGCCACTTTCTCCTCACATACAAGTCCTCTTTTTGGAAAACTCCAGGTGGGAGTACTGGTTGTCGTTTCAGCAGGAGTAAATGGCTAGGCGTGAGAGCCTCCAAGTCGTTGGGGTCACTAGACTCTCTGGTGATCGGCCTGCCATTGACAATTGCCTCAACCTCACAAAACAACGTGTGGAGACTTTCATCACTGTCAAGGGGTTGCTGCTTTAAGATCTGGGTGAGAATCTTCCTTACAGAGCGAATCTGCCTCTCCCAGATGCCTCCAAAATGTGACCCTGCTGGCGGGTTAAAAATCCAAGTGATCCCTTTCTGTGCAAGCGTCTCTGATATTTTAGACTGGTTCCAGCCTTTGATAGCCTCTCGCATCTCTTTTTCTGCTCCTACTAGGTTTGTACCATTATCTGATCTCATAACAGACACCTGGCCTCTCCTAGCAATAAATCTCCTCAATGCATTTATGCAAGAGTTAGTGTCAAGCGAGTGAGCTACTTCTATGTGAATGGCTCTGACAGTCAAACATGTAAACAATACACCATATCTTTTAACAGTGCTCCTCCCACATTTGACCTCAAATGGCCCAAAATAGTCTATACCAACATTACTAAAAGGAGGTTCGTCAGGTACCAAGCGATCTACAGGTAAGTCTGCCATTCTCTGTTCACCAGGTTTTGCTGATGTTTTTCTGCATGCCACACATTTGGACAACACTTTTCTCACAGCAGAATTTGCTTGTGGAATCCAGAATCTGTCTCTTAGTTTTGACAATGTGTAATTTCTTCCACTGTGACCTGTCTCTTTGTGAATATGCCTCAGGATCAATGTGGACACATGGTGACCTTTTGGAAGAATCACAGGATGCTTGAAATCTGCTGGAAGAGAAGACTGATGCAACCTTCCTCCGACTCTTAAAATTCCATCTTGCACAACAGGATCAAGTTTGATGATGTGACTGTTCTTTTTAAGCCTTTCACCTTTCTGCAGACTCTCAAGCTCTTCCTTGAAACTTTGGCTCTGACAAAACTTGATAACTTCAACTTCTCCCACTGATATATCTTGAGCAGTGAGCAGAGTCCCTTTAATGTTCGATCTGAACTTCTGCATTTGGCCTTTCACCATCTCAGTTTTCTTTTCAAAACTCCATTTTTCATTTGCTTGTGAGAGAAGCAGCTTGCGATGTGTGCTCAACCTTTGGAGCAGCCTTTTGAACTTCAGCATCCAGGATACTGCCTTTTTTAAGCTGTGCCACTCTGAATAATGACTGATAAGCTTGTTGAGTGGGTTTTCAAACACATCAATAACACTCACACTTACTGCTGCTTTAACTTCAACATCATTTTTGTTTACTTCTCTCATGTCTGGGGAAACAGGCCAATGACTCTTGTCTTTCGACAGAAACTCAGGTCCACAAATCCAGTTTTGACACTTTCTGAACTTGTCTGCATTCATCCCTCGTGATGCATGGTCAGCAGGATTCAGTTCAGAATTCACATACATCCATTGACTTGTTTTTGTGTTGTCTCTGATAAGAGATACTCTGTTTGCTACAAAAGTCTTGAATCTGACATTTTCACTTGCAATATACTTTAACACAGTAGTACTATCAGACCAGAACACAGACTCATCCAATGACATTTGCAACTCTTTTCTCATGAGTTGATCCATCTTTACAGCAACTGCAGCCGCAGTTAACTCCAGTCTTGGAATTGTTGTCTGTTTCAGGGGTGACACTCTTGACTTGCTGATGATGAGAGAACAGTGAATGTCCTCTTTCTCATTTTTCAGACGCAGGTAGGTAACAACTCCATACCCTTTCTCACTTGCATCAGCAAAATGATGCAACTGTGCTGATTTGATGAATCCAAATCCTGTTGGTTTCAAACACCTCTCCACAGTGAAACCATGAAGCCTTGCAAGATCAGAAATCCACATTTGTGATCTTTTTGACAGTTCAGCAGGGATATCTTCATCCCAGGAAATCTTCATGCCACAGAGCTCCTGCAGGATCATTTTTGCAGGAAGGATAACAGGTGACAAGAACCCCAAAGGGTCATATATGGCACTCACAAATGACAAAATGCCACGTCTCGTCTGTGGCGTGTGCTTTGCATTTATCCTGATCTTAAACACATCTGTCTCAGTGCACCAGTTGACTCCTAAGACTCTCTCATCAGGTAATGCATCATGACTGAGATCCAAATCCTTAACTTCTTTTGCTCTTTCTGTCTCTGGAATGGAAGCAAGAACAGCTCTGCTGTTGCTCATCCATTTTGTCAAATGGAATCCTCCACTTGCACACAGCTCTGTTAAGTCCTTAACCAGAATACATGCTTGTGTTTCATCTGACACCGAAACAAGGCAATCATCAACATAGAAATTGTGAATCACAGTTTTGACTGCAGCAGGTGCCATTATGTCTTTAGCATCCTCAGCTGTTCTCTTGAGTGCAAAGTTTGCACAGCTCGGGGAGGATGTGGCCCCGAACAGATGCACAACCATTTTGTATTCTTGCAGAGGTTCGTTAAAGTCTCCATCTGGCCACCAGAGGAACCTCAGGAGATTGCTGTCCTCTGGTGGGACTCGGACCTGGTGGTACATAGCTTCTATGTCTGACATTAAAGCAATATGTTCATGTCTAAATCTTGTTAAAACTCCAACAAGTGAGTTTGTGAGATCTGGGCCTTGTAAAAGTTCTCCATTCAGTGACTTGCCTTGGTATGAAGCTGCACAGTCAAAGACAACGCGCAGTTTCTTCTTTTGGGGGTGGTACACCCCATGATGAGGTATATACCACACTCTCTCATTTTCAGATACTATGTCTGCGTTTGGGACCTTGACAGCATAACCTTTAGTCAGCAACTCAGACATAAAGTTTTGATACTCTCTGTGAAAGTCTTTGTTCTTGACAAGTCTCTTTTTCAGGTTTTCTGCTCTTTGCGAAACCACACTGCGGTTGTTTGGCATCTTAATGGCTTTGTTTCTCAAAGGAAGTCCTACACTGTAATGTCCATCAACCTTTGTGACAGTTTCATTTACAAAGTCCATGAACTGAATGTCCTCATGAGACATTTCTTGTTTCTCTTCACAAGCCTTTTCTGGGAAGTCATGGTTGAACTGTTTCACTAACAGATTCTCTATATTGGCAATAGAAATGTTATTCACACGAACACTGAGTTCACCATCAGGTGAAGCTGGACAGTCATCTTTTCTGAGGGGACCATTTATGACCCAGCCCAGAATGGTGCGGACAGCATATGGACCATCATCCTGGCTGTGGATGATCTCCCAGGGTTCCATAGCTTTGTAAACATCACATCCTATCAAAAGTCCAATGTCTGCATCCACCTGTGGCAGCTGAACTCCATGGAGATGTGGCCATTTTTCCAAATCCTCTTGTAATGGAATGTTCTCTTTGGAAACTGGAATATCTTTATGAGTGAAAAGCTCAGGTAAGTCAATGTAACATTTCTCCTGAACACCACACACCTCTAATCCTGAAAGATGGTAGCTTGGCTCCAACTTTTCTTGTCCCATTGTGCGAAGCAGAATTTGTGTTTTCCTGCCTTCAATGCCAAGCTGTCTCATTAGCTCCTCTGAGCAGAATGTGGCCTGGCTTCCATTGTCCATAAATGCATAAGTCTCAACTATCTTGTTACTTTTCTTGAGCTTTACACACACAGGCACAATTGACAGGACTTCATTGTCTTTACCGGCCCCAGTAGCTCCACAAGTTCCTCCTGACACATGTGCTGTTTCACTTGCTGCTGGGTTTTCAGTGGTGTTGGTCACATCAACCGTGTTGCTGTTTTCATCCTTTGTGAAATGAAGCATACTTGGATGTTTCTTTGAGCAATGTTCACATGAAGCTCTTTTTCGACAGTCTTTACTTAAATGTCCTGGTGTCAGACACCCAAAACACAAACCTTTACCTTTGATAAACTCGAGTTTGTCCTTGTAAGGCTGTTTTCTGATTTTGTGACACTCTACTAATGAATGTTGTTTTTCACAAAACATACATGGCTTCTGGAAGGCACTACTCACACTGCAGGATGTGCTTTTATCCTTTTCATGTGACTTGTCACTCTCAATGGGGGCTACACTTGTGGCAAATGCGCTCCCTCTTGGTCTGGATGGTCTTATAGTTTTCACATTAGCATATGGTTTTCCCTTGTCCTCAACATCTTTGATGTCACCAAAAAGAGGATCAGTAGCTATCTTAGCCTGTCTGTTTATAAATCTGACTAGATCCACAAACTTAGCTCTCCGTCCACTTACTTCTTGGATATCAAAGGCATATACTCTCCACCTTTCCCTTATCTTATAAGGCAGCTTAGAAACTATGACTCTAAGATTAGTGGGGTTCTCCATTTCTTCAAGCTGATTTATGTCTTGCATGGCATTGTTACACCCAGTCAGAAATAGTGAGTAACTCTGGAGAGCTTTAGCATCATCTGGTTTGATCTGTGGCCAGCTAAATGCTCTATTCAGGTAGGATGTTGCAATTTTTAGTTCATTACCATAGTGATAAGTTAGCAAAGCCCTTGCTTCTCTGTAACCTTGTTCTGGACTCATATGCTGACAACTTCTCACTAAATCTCTAGGTTCACCTCTGGTAAACTGCTCAAGGTAGTATAACCTGTCACTGTCACTATCAGTTTTTTCATGAATAGTGTGATCAAAAGCCCTCATGAATGACTTAAACTCAAGTGGTTCACCATTGAAAATAGGAACATCTCTTTGGGGCAAATGTGACAGTCTCTGTTGGATGACTAACATCTCAGTAATATCATTTTGTTTGGACATAACCTCCATCAAATGTGCTGCATCACCAATGACATCAGTCTTTTGTTTCCCACCTTCTTGTTTCACTGGAACATCAGTTACCTTTAACAGTTCAGTTTGTACAGTTTGTTCAGTCTTTATTTGTGGCTGCTGGATCCTGTGCTGTGACTTAACTTCTGGACTCGTCTGAGGATAACCAACAGTGTCACTCTTACAACTTTCAGACTCAAAATTTTCCAAAACCTTTAATTTGGCTGTGGAGGCAGCAATAGCTGTTTCAATCTCTAATTGTTCCCTTTTTGCCTTTAACTGGCATTCCTCCATGTCTAATGCCTGCCTGTGTTTCAGGGAAGCTGCACGTGCTAACAGTGCAGCTCGTTCTGCTTGCTCCCTTTGACGTGCAGAAGATACGGATGAGGCTCTGGATGATCGCGACACACTTGTTGCAACAGAGCTGCCTCCTTTGGATGAACCAGTCTTCCTTTTTGCAGGTGCCTCAGCAAAAGAGACACTATCCTCTGGATCAACTTCTTCTTGGTGCATTGTATTCTCTATCCAACTTTTGACTTCATTCATAAATCTTGTGAAATGTTCCTTTTTTGGCTCGAACCAGAACGTCTGGTCAGCCTCCTTCTCATCAGCAGGTAACAACAACAGTATGTCATCATTAGCATGAAAGAAGTCTGACAAAAGCTCTGAATATTCATTTAAATGTTCATTAACAACATCCGGACTTTCATTTTCTTTCATAAGTCCGCTAATCTTATTTGCTTTGGATGTTACTTTACACAGTTTCGTTCGTCTTGAGCTTATATGCCGGTTTAGGAGCTCTTCCAAACCCTTTTCTGTATACTTGGGCGCCCTCTTGTGGTCCGCTCTGCTGCTACAGCTGCGTGATCTTTCTCTGGACTCGTGTGCGTCGTCATCCGCCATGTTGGATTCACACAACTTCTTAACTAGACAAGAGTTCGTAAAACAGTCTATGACACAAAGCACGACGTGCTTTCTTAGCGAGTGTCATCATAATAAGACTGCTCTAGTTGTCTTATCTTCTTATGGAGCTGGTGTCTTTGAGTCTTACGTTGTCACGACGACGACGAGTAGTTCAGTGTCATGGCGACTGCCATCGGCCAACCGAGCTGGTCGTTTTACTTAATGTAGTGGCTATCTGTTACTTTTAAAGTTTCTTATTTAAACTTATTCTAACTTACTTATGTATCTTAACCACTATGAGTAATGACAGAGTCTGTTTTACGCGTTGAGTCGGCATTTTGACCTATAAGCAGACGAGCAAACGGTAAAACGACCGTGGCTCTGCCGCACTCATTTATTGTGAAGAAACAACAGAGCAACGTCATCAAGAACACACTTTTCTTCCTCAAGCAAAAGACTACAGGTGCCGGTGAGGGACAAAAACAGGCATGAAGAAAAGCAAACTTCTTAATATCTCAAATAAACCCAAAAAATGTACTTTTCCTTATACTGAAATATACACTGCACAACAATAATGGAAAATAAATTAATCAGTGTTAAATGGCGCTTACAGGTATAATTAAGTCCTCCAGAGTGTTGCAGCCATTAGAGCTCCAACCAAATGAGGACACACCCAGCCCAGTGTGACCAGATTAAAAGAAGAGAAATCGGCCTCTTGCTGCTCCCAAATGGCCACTATTGCTCTGGGCAGTCCATCTGTGTTCAATGAACGACTTGAATCTCCCTCCAATCATTGGGAAAGTGACATAAAATTCCCAGCTGGCTCCTTAACAATAGAGACAGAACTGTATTTACACCAATCTGCAGATGAAAAGTATGGTCTCAAAACCTTTCAGGAAATGTGTTTTTAGAGCCAGTGTAAAAGCTTTTTCAAAATTCAGACAATATCTGGCATTAAGTGAGTGTCACTTCATCCAACGTCAAGCATGAGAATGCTGTGTGTTCTGATGTAGCCTCAGGGGAAAAGGATTTGACTGCTTTAAACAAGATGTTCAGTGTCCGGGATCCAAGGTGTAACCAGATCAGCTGTTAGCAACCCATAGCATATTGATGCTAACCAGTGCTAGGCCCAATGTTCCTCATGAGCTGTGGAGAAGGAGGCATGACGTGCTGTTGCTGCATTGCTAGCTAGAAAGATATGATGTAGACCTGTCCTTACCATAGATGGTAAAAAAAATAATGGACGTCATCTTGCTCGGCTCAAACTGAGGTCACCATAAAAACTGCTCCCCCTGGTGGCTGGCTGCAGTACACGTCAAAAACTCTGCTTCTCTATTCATTCCAGATGGAATGTGGTCAAACTTTAAAGAATTATAACACCTCGTAGAAACGTTTCACATCCGTATGCTGTGGTGATATTTAGATATTATTGGCCTGCATTGTGTTTAGGTCCTCTTTCTTTTTCATTAGTTATTAGAGGTTAAAAACGGTGTTTTACGTCTCGTTTAACGATGATTGACAGCTGCTGTTCTTCTGTAGTTTTTTCAGGAATAATAAAATACGCCGGGAAGGACAGCTAAGAAGAGATTAGACTGTGGGAAGAAAAGAAAAAAATTAATCATAATCCTAAACTTAGTTAATCATTCAATCCAAATATTTAACTTAACATAACGCTAATTTATGCTATATGCTAATGCATAATTCAACTGGAAGTTAAAATTTTGAGGTTTTCCAATTCCCCTGAAGTTTAACGTATTTGGCGTTGGATGTTCAAATGAGTAAAAACCGAGTATAAACCCAATACTTAAATGTAAAAGTCATATCCACACCATTTGATGTCACCATTGAGCCATTTTCCCTCTTCTTTTTCGGGACTGGGAAGCAGTGGGCAAAGGATCTTAGGATGTGGGAGGCCACGAAGGATAGTTGTGGTGCATCCTCAGAAAAGAGGGGAAAGAAGGCTGCATTTAGAGGAGCCTTTGAATTTGAACAGCCTTCCTGCAGCACTGTGACGTAATTGGCCTTCAAATGCAGCTCCTCAATATGGACACAGCCAACTTCATCAATAATTGTGCACACTGAATTAAAATGACTCTTAACCCAATAACATGCTTTGGTTATTGCAGGGAATTGTGCTGAAACTGAAAAGTCGGTGCTGCAAGCAGCAAAACAGCATCATCTGTTTCCACACCGTTGTTTATTGTTTACAATCCCCTCGCTATACTGATTACAGTAAGACAAGCCTCCTCTACTACATCAGTCGACTTAGGTCCCACTCTTTCCATTTGTCTTCCACTTCTAGACCTCCTGAAGAAATATGACACAGGTCCACTTGGGGGGAAGCAAGGAAAACCCTTTCATTATCCCTGGTGTCTGCGGTGTGGGAGAAATCAATAGAGGTGGCCATGCTAGATTCATCTATATTCTACTGCGTGAACTTAATACCCTCGCATGGGGAAAGGAAGATGAGTGGGTGTTTTGAGGGGAAGAGGTGAGGGAGTTTCAGAGGCAGAGGGAGGCACACTGGAGGGGAGAAGGAAGTTACAGATGGAGAGTTGAAGGAGTTATTTATACACAAAGTTTTTGGTGTATCACGCAGGTTAGAGCAACTTTGAGGAAGTTTTCTAGATTTAGATGCTGCTGGGGTACAGTGGCTGCACAAATATGACTCTACTGCAGAAGAAAAACAAACACACAGTTCCAGCGATATGCGGAGACAAAGTGTGATTGTCACGAAACAAACGTGACAAAAGAGCAAACAGAGGAGGCATACCCGTTAAAATAACAAACGATTCATCAGTGGAAGCCATGCTAATGAGGTACTTGTTCAACCTCCGAGAAAATACACACCCACACGCGGACATTCTCACCCACACAATCTAACAACCACATCAGCTGTCAGGGGGAGCCTCATTAAGTTGACAGGCTCTGGCCTCTCAGGGCAGGCCAGGACGTCAGAGCCCTCTCCTTCCTGTCATGACATGATGGATCTCTCCACCACTGGCTGCCAAGCTGCCACTCAAGGCCACCTTCCTGTGGGCGTCCATCAGGAAACACTCGCTAAGCATCTTGTTGATCTTATTTGTACATAGCCAAAATCGTCACTCACGTCCGCGTCTGACTGTGTGTCTGAGAGAAGATCAAGATTGGCTCTTCAAGCTAATTTCCCCCCGTCACTCAATGTCAGTATGCAAATAGATGTATTCTCAACGGCCAACTGTTTGCTTAGCAACAGACCAGCATTACGTAGCTGCTGACATCTGGATCTTAGTCTGCATCTCAAGTTTTGTTCAGTAATTATATGGATTTGGATTTGGAGTCTACTTCCGCTGGAAAACATCACATTAATTGGCGACATATTTTGATGTCTGGTACCAAAACTATTTTGCTCATTAGTTGACAAATGAAATGTTTCTTTTCTCACTTTGTAGCCAACTCTGTCAGTAGTGTTTGGTTCAAGAAAGCTATACGAGAGCAGATTTTTATGCTGAATGGGCCAAACGGTCTGAAATTTAACTTTCGGGGTTGGCTGAATTTTTTCAGGGCTTGAAGATATATAGATGACTCACTCATACGTCTATACAAATAGAAGTTGATGGACTCTTGGTTGATTGGTTATCCATTTGAAATGATGTTCCAAGTTGTGCTTTATCCATGTAACCAGTCCTGTAACACAAACGTCTGATTCCTTAAACTCAACATCTTCCTCTGTGTTTGATTGATCAGTATCACATTATAACATGATAATTATCACGTCATTTAGTTTTACTGAATTATCACATTGTAATGCGATTGCTTATATTTTTAAGCTTATTTTGTTGATTTGATTGAATTGTAGTTAATGCTTGGGTTAAGACATGGGGAGATCTTCTGTTATCTTCTGAACGCTGCCAAAAACCTATCATGTGATAGCAGTCAGCTTATTATAATTGTATTGTAGAAAAATATTGGAAGCTCAATTTATGAATAGGCAACATACTCTTCATGCAAGTTAACTCTGTCTTTATTAACTGCCCCCCGAGCAACCACTAACACACAAAAGTTCCTACCTGGGTATCTGCCTATTAAAATGTCATAATTCAGCATCACGAAATAACCCGAAACTTATTACATGATACTTTTTTTTTCTTGTGGCAGTAATAAGCCTCCGTAGATACTGGACTATTTTTTTCATCTGCCATCTCTGACATGATGTGCACAGCGGTGGAGGTCGCACCCTGCGGTAAAGGCAACAAGTGTAAAGGCTGGATTATGGTTTACACATGGATATGACCCACAGAAATGAGACGCGCAGGGAACACGAGTGGCTTTTATACTTTTTAACACCAAACTTCAGTTTTTTTGTTTGATGGTTTGATTGTTTTTTTGGCACTGACTGAAAAAATGCTCTAATACCGAGTGTCAAAATATGCCTCGTCTTTATGTGTGCCTCGAGTTTCAACACCCAAACGGTTAATCACGTGATCAAGATCTGATAATGCCACACACAGGTGATTGGCTGTAACGTTACACGTGGTTGCAGCATGCAGGACGGTGTTGCCAACTTAGTGACTTTGTCGTTATATCAAGTGACTTTTTTTTCCCCAAAACAGCAACTAGCGACAAATCCAGCGACTTTTCTGGAGTTTGGAGACTGACGTGAAAGCATGTATTGATCTTCAGCAGTTGCTGAGCCCCTCCCCTATCAAAAACACGACTGCATGCTAATGAATCGCGCTTATTCTTGTCTACTTTGGCTCAGTTTTACAAGTCAAAAGAGAGAGGATTGATATTTTGACATTTAAAAAAAAAAAGAAAATTGAAACAAGAACTGACAGAAGAAAGTTCATTTATAGTTATAAACACATCCAGGGTGTCCTCAGTATGTACTGACCTGTCGCTTGTTTGCACCTGTTCTTTTGCTATGGTTTTTATTTTGTACTCTACTGTAATTTTCTTTTGTTAGAATTGATTTTATAAAATTGGTATAGAACAAATTATTGTTCAGGAACCGGGATCAAAGTAAAAAATATCAGTGTTGAAAGTTTTTGATTGATGCCGAGCCCTAATCACAGGACTAGAGTAAAGAAGAAGCTTGAATTTGTTTACACCGTTTACAACATTTTTTTCATTATTTCCTCTGATCTGCTAACTGTGGCCTTAATTTCACATGAGGAATTGTTCGTCACACGGTTGTCACAGCGATCTCTGTGTGATGAATCATATAAATGCCAGTATTTTTGTGAATGAAGCTTAAAGGTGTTTGGTAAACCAATGGTCCCAAATCCATTTTTTAAGGTATGTTGATGTAAATTCTCCATTTTTCTTTCTTGACTATAGTTGTTGTGCTTGTTGATTTTTTTCCTTTTCTTTTTTTGAATGGAAATACTTTGACTGCAGTAGTTTGTGTCTTGCAAAATAATAAAAATAATAATAATTTTAAGAATAGTGATGAACTCACACTTGTGAACTTAAAAAAGTGATATGATATCTTTGCGACATCCCACACTCTTTAAAACAAGCTTCAGACACTCGGAATGTCTGGAAAGAAAATCACATGTTTCTCTCTGTGAGTTCGACCCCTTCAGTGATCCGTTTAAAGACGTTCATCAAAAGTTCATTTAAAATGTTCAAAGTGCACCAGTGGAGGTTTGTTGAGACTGAAATATCTGCAGACACAACAATATCTTTTTTTATCCTGAGTGCTCATTCTTCATTCTTTTTCTACTTTTCCAAAACTGGCATCCCCATTGTTCCTGTTCCTGAATTCTTGAATAGTTTTTTGTTTTGGTTTATTAATTCTTCAACATGATGCTGTCGTGTGAAATAACACTTCAGTCTTGAGAAGCAGGAAAAAAAAAAAAAAAAACGATTTGGCGTGGATTGGAGAAACATCCAGCCCGGATTCAGCTCATCACTAATGACAGCGATGGCTTTGATGAATCCCCAGAAGAGCTTTGGTTTCTTTAAGGTCTTAGAGGAGAACCAATAAACTGTCAGCATCAGTGACTGAGCCTGATTGGACAGCTGTCAGACAGGCTGCGCTGCATACAGATATTCTGCTCGGTCATCAGCTGAGTGTGTAAGGCAAAATGTTCAGTTAGTTAAAGTCCCTCAAGAGCAAAATCTGTTAAGAAATCTGATCCAGTGAGAAAGAGACGATAAATTAAATTATTCTTTAAGGTTTTTAGAAAACACGTATGAATAAAACTCTAAAGGAGGACCAGTATCTAATAATTAAATCATTTAAATGCTTTTATTTTTCTGCGTCAGATCCCAGCCACCATAAACTGGTCCATAAAGTCATGTGATGGATGGATTGATCCCACAGAACACTTAAACATTAATGAAACGAATGAATAACAACTAGCACGGACAGATGGCGGTTCAGATCTCGTGTAAGTGGTCCCGCTAGTTTTCTGCTTAGAAAACCAGGACCTATCGATAAGAGTCAGGCTTCATTAGGTGTGACTTTGTACTACGGCTCAGATCAATTTCACAGAATTGACTTGTGACTTCTTCAAGGATTAATGAAGTGGGTTGTAATGCAGGCTCACATAATTTGTGCTGGCTGGGTAGAGGAATATACACAGAGCTGAAGGAACGTGACGCTGCCTTCACGAAAACACAGGAAAAGAGCTCAGTTCCATGACGTTTACAAGAAGTTACGAAGACGGCAGCGGTGTCTGTGGTTAAAAAAACAAAATCAGGTGTGTGGCCTTGCAGTCGATTCCCGCCTGCTCAAGGGCAAAGCAACGTACTTATTAATGCAGCTTTTACTGCAGTTAGATTATTGAACTGTTTCTTAAGTCGCTGATGATGGCTCATGGAGTAAAATGGAAGATGGACTGTGTACAGACCGTAGACCAGCACATGCTGTTAGGCTTGTGGGCACTGTAAAAAAAAAAAAATGGTAGGGAGCCTAAATACAAGATGAAAACTCTAAATTTTCTGTCCATGTAGCAAGATAATTTTACATGACAAGAAATTTTGGAATAAAAAAGTTAAATCTAGAAATAAGTCGGCTTTTTGAGTATTAAAAAGATAAAGAAAATGTTATCTATTCAATCAAAATACCTTAAAAAAACTTCCTGAAGCACAATACTAAGTGAAATATACTGAATATAAGCAACAAAAAGGTCTTATTTCACTCTTATTGTGGTATTATATTTAGCAAATTAACACCAATGGACAAAAACCTCTTAATTTTGTAAAGCCATTTTTATAATATCATCGCCCATAAAATGGGCATATGGGATGTGTAACTGTATCAGGAGTTGTGGTTTGGTTTGTGTGATGTTTCCTGGCTAAGTTTTATTTCTGATGAGGCTGGGGAAAGAACCAATTTAGCTTATTGCAACTCAAAAAAAAGAAGTTATAGGCTTATTTGTCTTCCACGTCTGGATTTAGGAATTTAAATCTTAGCAAGTGTCAAATAATTTGCAGTGTATGCAAAGTTTCAAGCACAGTAGCTGTCATTTAGAAGTGATCAAACTGAAGCACTGAGGATGAACCTCAGTTTTTCTCCCTTGTATCAAACTTTTTTGTTTCATCTTGAATATTTTATCGAGGGTTTTTGCAGACTAGATAATTTAATATGTCAAAAGAATCTGAACCAGCATCAGCTTCACTGGCCAACAGGGGGTTTGCCTCTGTGATATTTTAGAGTCATGACGAAGCACATGGACACTGATCGTACCTTGCCAGCCTGTTTGAACTGGATGACAGCAGTATGTTTCTCCATCTTCATGCCAGTAAACTTCGGGCTCTTTAGATGGACTGTGAGGACTTTCTAAGTGATCTTGAAAAAGTCTGACTTCTACATATCTTCCTGATCCTAATCCACAATTAAAATGAGATTATCAGCACCAGTATCAGTTATTTCTAAATGCTATTTCTCTCCTTCCTGTTTGGGTCTGATTGATTTACAGCACGTCGAAATGTCTATGACAAAGGTGTATATGAGTCCAGAGAGGGTGGCGCTATTGCAGTAGCAGAGACTTGAGCATATGGATGTGTTGGGAAGTGGATCTTGATCATGTGTGAAATTTGAATCAGACTGGAGGTTAAATGAAGGAGCTGCAATGAGTTCCTCGTTCATGGCGAGATGTCAGAGTTTGATGCGTCACCATGGACACACTGTTAAACTACACGACATGACCTGATCAGTGGTGCTTCATGAAGACCTGAAATACATTACAGTGCAGAATAGAAAGAAATGTTTTAAAAAATGGAAGAGTTTTTAATCAAAACATATGACTTCCTGTTGACATTAGGGGGCGCTGTAGTTTTAGGTGAAAAAAGCATGTGGCTGCATTCAGGCTGTGATACTGAACGTGTGTGTGTGCAGTTTGGTCCAGATCCAACATTGAACAAGCAATCAACAAAGGTTTAAATTTTCAGAAAATATCAACTCTGGCGACCTCCTGTGGCCACGCCCATTGAGATACAAAAATTCCTTTAATACCTTTTTATCATAAATGTGTCTGGTAAACACAGAAGAATTTTGAAGATAATTGGAAAAAAAAACTGTGGGACGAGTTTGATCAAATGCGTACCCTAAAAATCACAAATTTGAACATTTATCTCCAATTTCCGAATCTCCTGTTTGGAATTCACTATGGTTGTAAGAAACTTTTTTGTAAGTCTTGACATGATAATTATGCTCACCGAAAATTAGACCCGTAGCTCAAAGTAGCCAGAGGGGCTGCAGTTTTAACTCACTAGGGGGTGCTGTGGAGCAGGTATCGGCAAGCAAACACTGGAATCATAAATTATCAGGCATGACTGAATTTTGTGGCAAGTGTGTTCACGTCTATCTCAAGTGGAAGGCATGCAATTTGGGGTGAAAGTGGCAAAAGAAAGAAACAAAGAAAGGAAGAAACAAAGAAACAAAGAAAAAGAAAGAAAGAAAGAAAGAAAGAAAGGAAGGAAGAAACAAAGAAACAAAGAAAGAAAGAAAGAAAGAAAGAAAGAAAGAAAGAAAGAAAGAAAGAAAAAGAAAAAAGAAAGAAAGAAAGAGAGAAAAACGAAGAAAGAAAGAAAGAAAGAAAGAAAGAAAGAAAGAAAGAAAGAAAAACGAAGAAAGGAAGGAAGGAACAAACAAAGAAACAAAGAAAAAGAAAGAAAGAAAGAAAGAAAGAAAGAAAGAAAGAAAGAAAGAAAGAAAGAAAGAAAGAAAAAGAAAAACGAAGAAAGGAAGGAAGGAACAAACAAAGAAACAAAGAAAAAGAAAGAAACAAACAAACAAACAAACAAACAAAGAAAGAAAGAAAGAAAGAAAAAGAAAAAAGAAAGAAAGAAAGAAAGAATAACGAAGAAAGAAAGAAAGAAAGAAAGAAAGAAAGAAAGAAAGAAAGAAAGAAAGAAAGAAAGAAAGAAAGAAAAAGAAAGAAAAAGAAGAAAGAAAGAAAGAAAAACAAAGAAAGAAAGAAAGAAAGAAAGAAAGAAAGAAAGAAAGAAAGAAAGAAAGAAAGAAAGAAAGAAAAAGAAAGAAAAAGAAGAAAGAAAGAAAGAAAAACAAAGAAAGAAAGAAAGAAAGAAAGAAAGAAAGAAAGAAAGAAAGAATAATCCTAAATGCTTTTTAAGACATTTCTGTCAAACACAATTCATCATTTCCAAATTTCACACACTGGACACACAAAGGCTTAGTGTCAGACTTTAATATCTTCCAGGAGACGATTTTATTGAGTCATTTTTTTAAATACTTCCCTTGAAGCACATCCAGACATCGCTCATGGAGGAAATGGAGAGAAATTATCAGCCTTAGTGATATCAATCTCAGACATCTCACTGACTCTGTTTCCAAATCTCTCCATCCAACACGCGTGTGTGTCTGTCCCTCTGTTTGTATCATCAGAGAGCAGCTGGTGGCAGGCGGTGCCCTGTGGAGTGTGTGTCTGTCCAGCAGAGCCATTTGACAGCAAACAGCCACTGCAGCACACAGAGGCCTGCCAGCTTGTTCCAATTTAATGCTGGCTGCTCTCATATGTGAGTCCCAGCGGTGACCCCGTGACCCAGGCGCTACAGAGCGGCGGACTGTTAATAGCTCTGCAGACATAGGTAATGAGGTTATCAATTAGAGGGAGACTTGTGCTCATTTGTCCCTGTTATGATGTCGTGTTTTCAAAAGGGCTCATGAGGAAGAGAGGCTAGCTGGGAATTTGTAATTGTCATTTCATCAAAGCGAGCAGGAGCCGGTGTTCAGTTATGTGTGTGTTTTTTTTATTTTTTGCTGCGAGCAGATGTTTCCAATGCAAAGAAGGTTTCAGGATTTGCACAATAAATTACTCAGACAAGACTACAAGTGATGATGGCCCATTATCCTCAGAAGGATAAACTGTATAATAAGCGTGCAGCGGTTAATGAAGTTCCCTCACTTCATTAGCATGCTGCTCTCACTCTCAGCCACATGCAGAACACAAAGGTTTGAACATGTGTTTCTGCACCTGGTGACTTGCCTTTAAAAGTGCGACTGGTGTGTGTTGTAGGAGGTCACTCAGTATTCCACTCAGCAGCCGGCCAGACGCTGTGGGGCGTAAGGGTCCCAGGAGGTGAGCAGACGGGGAAAAGAAATAAAAAATAAAAAAAGCTCAGGCCAGAGATCTTATTCTCTCCCAACATCCAAAGTCTCCGAGGCCATGCATTATTCACAGAGAAAGACAAGGAACCTCAGCGTGAGGCATGGCAAGAGGGAACAAGAAAGAAAGAGACGGCAGCAGGTGGAGAGATGTGAGGATGACAGCACCTGAGCGCAGAGATGTGTGTGAGAGAGATAAGCGGATGGAAGGACAGATAGACTGTCAGCAACAAGATCAGAAGACAGACGGAGTTGGCTTTGTGCTGGAGCATCCTGCTCGGAGAGAGAATGAGCCGTATGCTTCGACAAACGCTCCAGCTTCTGAATCTGCTGATGAGCTCACCCTCATTCAGAGGAAGAAGCCAATCAGGGAAAGTCTCTATCATTGGTATTATTTACACTGTTGTGTTTGTTTATGCTGAATTCTGCACAGAGGCGATTCTAGAGTCCGTCGGGACCCGAGGCAAAAAAAATTCAACAAACGAATGAATATAAGAAGAAGAAACTTGCACTGAATTCACTGGAATTTTCTGTTGTTATTTCTTTTTTAACCACAGAATTGAGATAATTTGGCAATTTGTTTTTAACCTTGTATGTGTAATTGTAAATTTGCAATATTTTGCTAAATTGGGACCACCTTTCTCACATGCGCTGCTACACACGTCACACGTCCCGCTCGTCATGACCTTCTTCCAATCACGTTCTCTGCCTCTCAATTCAGCGGTCGATTAAAACTGAGGAAAAAATCTCCCATCTCTCCCTCTGCCTGTCAATGCCGCTGCTGCCCTGCATTTCAATCAATCAATCAAACTTTATTTATAAAACGCTTTTCATACAAAGAGATGTAACGCAAAGTGCTTTACAGACCATTAAAAACAACAACGAGGGATGTTGGCTTTCAGCTGTTTGTATGGAGTTAAATTAGTGCCAAAACCTCACAAATTTGCGGCCAGTGATTCACAAACAAACTCAGTGTGATTTGCAAAAGCAAAACATAATTCATAACTAATGTATTTAGCTTTATTAATGAAAAAAAAATGTCTCTCCAACAAATACATCTTGCTTCACAAATACAGAAAAAAATGTATTTTAACTAAAACGGTCCCAAACTCACCTGTTGGCTGCTCATGCTGCCGTGATTTTGCGCGGTCCAGGGCGAGTGATGCCGTCCTCTTTCCTGGGCTCCTCGCCGTATCTATGATGTAGATCTATGGTCTTAAACAGCATCAACCGTGCCACCTGCTGTTGTGACGTGCACATTGCAGAACATTGCTCGAGTCGTGTGCTGGCGTTCATGAATAAATCTAAGTCCTGCAGATGCGGATCAGAACGGCGGAAAGTTACTGCCAAAAGTCACATGACCTGGTAGAATCATGTCAAAACTGTTTCTCCGCAGAATTTTTTCTCCTACTTGCAGATTTTTTTTGATCTCGAGAAGAAAAAAATTAAATCTTGAACAAATTTTTTTTTTTGTACTTGAAAGATTTTATTTTTGCGCCTCAAGGATATTTTCATTGAAGTGAAAACACATTTTTCTGCATTTGTGAAGCAAGATGTATTTGTTGGAGAGACATTTTTTTTCATTAATCAAACTAAATACATTAGTTGTGAATTATGTTTTGCTTTTGCAAATCACACTAAGTTTGTTTGTGAATCACTGGCCGCAAATAAAACACAGTTTTTGTGTTTGTGAGGTTTTGGCACTAATTTAACTCCACAGTTTTGTTTTATCAGGCAGTTTTAGAGAGGATTGTTCAGTACGGGATGTCAGACTGGTTTGGTAATCTCTCCATTCAGTTAAAATCTAAACTTGCTCGTCTGGTGCCGACCGCCATGAAGGTTGTAGGGAGGACTGAACATACTTCTCTGCAGTCTTTATGGGAACGGTCTGTTCTCAGGCAAGCACAGAAGGCTCTATCTGACCCTTCTCATATTCTTCACTCTGAGTATGAACTCCGTCCTTCTGGAAGGAGATACAGAGTCCCAAAATGTAA